>NW_020769311.1:25721274-25859496 GCF_900518735.1 Pseudonaja textilis | reverse complement strand
TGTGTGTGTGTGTGTGTGTAAATAAAGCACACATTCCATTCCAATTCAATTCTGTCATTAATATTCATTAAAATCTTAACATCTTTAACATTTCTTTTCAATTAAATATCATACTTCCTTGAGAACACTTATAAACTTTCCATAGTTAATTCTTTTTTCCCCATATTTCTCACTTATATTTTTATAAATCATTACTAATAATTAAAAATGTTCCCATTTAATTCTCTCAATCATTTTAATTCATTTATTTATTACCAAACATTCAACTACATTACAGTAAATATTTTATCCATCATTTTAATAATATTTTCTAAAATTATTTCTGTTTATAATATAACAATGCTATCTTATGTACCTTTGCAGAATCCCTTTTGCAATTAAATTTTCACCCATTATCTCTAAACAAGCTTATAGTTACAATCCTTATATCTTTTCCCTGTTTCTCCATTTCTTGTTTCTGTCTTTTACAACTTCTTTTCCTTGCCTTCTTCCCCCTCTTCTTCTCCCTCCCCTTTTTACCCCCTTGTCTCTCTACTTCTAACTCATCTGTAATCCCCTCTTCTGTTGCTTTCTAATATTATACTTATCTTTCAAATTCTTCTTTTTGGTTGTTTTTTCTAGTCTTAAACCTTTCACTCTCTTTCCCCCCTTTTCTTTTTTCCCCCCACTTAAAATTATTTGATCATTAAAGATGGCTTCTTCTTTGTCCCAACCTTCTTGTTCTGCAAGAGTTTCTTGTTGTTTCTCATAGTTCCAGATTTCCATTTCTAAGAATTGAAATACAAAGCCAAAAGAACCTCTCCCTTCTTGTGCATCTTCTTTCCATTTTTTAAGTTCCATTTTCAGTTCTTCTAAGAGTGATACCATTTCAAAGACTTTTAAACAACCACCCGGTTAATTTTAGTCATCCAGATGCAAAAACCAAAAATCACCAAGTAATCCTGTTTCTACTTGCTTCTTTTTCCCACTTTCTCTTCCTGGGGTTCTATTATTTTGTTACCAAGTTTTAATTAAGATGTATCTTTGAGGAATCTTGTTGAAATTTCACTGTAAGTTCCTTTTAGTTACAGTTCCGTTCCTTAGTTCCAGGCAGTCTCCTCCATTTTTCCAGATCCTGCCCTTTTATTCTTTTTTTTCTCCTTTTCTGCTTTTAAAATCTTTTAAATATCCAGAAATCTTTATTATCCCTTTGACTTTTATTTTCAGCTTAGATGCCTATTAATGTCAAAGTGGATTTTTTTCAATTTCTTGCTTAAGTCTCAGCTGTCGGTATAAGAAAGGGAAGGGGAAAAAAAGCGCTAATCCTTTCCCTTCTCCTTCGCAGCTTCAAAATCTTCTTTGGGAACAATGTTATTAAATTTAAATTCCAGGGTACCTTATTTGTTGCTTTTGCTGTTTGACCCGGTCAACCAAAACTTTCTCCTCTTATCTTCCTCCTACACATTCTTTTCTGGTCGAGTTGTTCTTTGTGGTGGCCATTTCTGACCACCACTGCAACTGCCTTCAGGAAAGGGAGTAATGGTCAGCTGGGGAGGAGAGATGCAGCTCTCTTCAACCCTGCAGGCAGTCTCCCCCTTCTTCACCACCTCTACGGGGTGGCTTAGCCCCAAAACCAGCCGGCTCGGGGTGCTCCAGCGGCGAGCACGGATCAAAGCCTTGCAGAGACGAGGTTTTGGTCTGTCGCCGAAGTTCAAACCGGAAGCCCCAAATTTCTTATTTCTTCAGTTACTTGCTAGAGTTAATTTAAAACTTGAAAATACGTTAAATATACATTAACTATGGCAATAAATTCTCTATTTTAGGCAAGCATTCATTGTGCCTTATGGATTAAGGAAAATAATACTTAGTGAACTTTTTAAAAAGTTTTAAAAATAAGCCTATTGCAACTCTTCCTGTTAGCTTCTCTCAACTTTCAAGTATTTCATTATGGTATCAGTTTTCAAGCCAGGTTTAAGAAGCTCTGGCTAGATTAGCCTTGGCCCAAGTGACATTATTAACAAGAACTACACCATATCAATAGTGGCCGTGTCATTTTGAAAACCCCCCACAATGAATGCTGGCAATGGTATTTCAACCAGCTTTTATTGGTCTCTATTATGCAGATATTAGGGCTAATTTGGATGAATAGTACTTTTTTCTTTGCTACAGTAACCTCCCTACATTATTTTCTTTAAGTATATATTGCAAATCACCATGCATGTGATTTACATTGACTATAATGAAAAAAAGTTGCTTATGCATAGTGTAGTTAGTTCTCTGAATCTGTGAATGTACACAGATGGCTTCTATATCCTCTTGGACATTCCCAAGACATTTAATTGGTACTCCGATATCTTCATGGAAATAAAGTATATCCCCCCTTTTACTGGTCTCTGAACAGAACTTCTGTTCAGTTATACCAAGCCTTGCCTATAGTTCACAGTACAGTGAACTAAATATAAATAATTTATTCATGCAGGCAAATAACTTTGATGGATATGGAAATATCTCGTTCCTAAAATTCAGACACAAAAGAGTTAAATTAAAACCTTATCTGATATTACTTTGAATATGTCACTTTTGGATTTTATGTTATGGAAATTATTTTGAACTATAGGACTTGTTTATTATTTGCTCTACTTATTCTCTCCCCACACCCTTTTGTGGGTGAGGAATAGCTGCAGATAAACTCTGCAGATGTCACTGTAGGCATTTCTCTTTTTGGATTTTATCAGACTCCTAATTCCACTACGCATAGAGATAGACTTGAATTTTTATTGCATTGGGACCCTCTGCAAAAAGGATGTAAACTAATACAAACATCTACCTTGTCTGCTAAGCTACAGGAAAGGAGGAAAGCAGGGGGGAGTTTCATCCAAGGAATTCAGCATCATGAAAGAGACTGACTACATTAATAAGAGGCTTTTCTTAAGAAGGTGTGGGGGGGGGGTATGTGGAAGGGATGGTGGCAGGGCTTAGGAAACCTTGCTTGAGGAAAACTGGAGGGGCTAGCCTAGGTACCCCACTCACGCCTCCGTGAACACTCCACTAGAGTGATAGGGAAAAGTAATCTATTATGCCCACTGTTGCAAAGCGAATTGAAACCAAAGGCACTTTACTGCTGGAGTATAAAGCACTGTATATCAATTTGTAGTGAGGTGATTGACTGCATTTATGTCATGGAGAATGCAGCTAAAACCAAACCAACCTTCTTATGGCTTAACATGAAGTGTCAATATAATCATAACTCAGATGCTCTCAGCTGTAAATAGAATTTGGAAATTCCTATGGGTCTCAAGATTTTCCTATCACTGACTCAATGTGCGATCAGAAATCCCTGCATTTCAAAGCATACCCTGGAGATGGATGAGGAACAGAGCCAGCAGATGTTGCTTTCCCCTCCTCTGCTCAACTAAAAACCATGAACAAAATATTGTCCCCAAAGGCTACTCTTGAATTTCTATATATCTTCCCCACCCAAATCTTTTCTGTAAGTCTGAAGTCAATCCCCCATTAGCTCTGTATCAGCTATAATTTGAAAGAATGGGATTTCCTTCTAATTTACAATCCCTTGTATTTTTAAACACCAAGGTAATCCATGTCTGTACAGAAATTACAAAGGGATAGGAAGACAAAGGCACTGAATGAAAAAGCAGTTAAAATAGCAATATACCAATATAACTATACCCTTCCCTACATTGCTATGTTTGCTCTTACTATTGTTCTTCACTCTGCTCACTTTCCTATTCCCTCCGTGCCCCCCTCGATGCCCTCCCTCACCCAAAGCATATTTTCCCACAGTTTATGATAGCGAAATCTCTATTTTAGCCTTTCTGGTAAATATGTAGCAACAGCTTTCACTTTCAATGCTTAAAACATTCCTGATGGCTTATGGAGGGAATTGTTTTAATTAACAAGGGGGAATTCAGATTATGATGAATGAGAAGCAAAGAAAACAATAGAGTAGGCCGTCATAAGCCCTGACTTTGGGGAACTTATTTTTTCTTGGGCTTATCAGATAAATCAGTTGTGTGGTCTTTGAAAAATATCCACACAAATGAGAGACCAATACTGTCGTTAGCTTTAACCTTATCAGTGTTCATGCATCAAAAAGATATTAAGAATAATCCACAGATCTTTAGACTGATGGCTCCCAAGCAGCTCAACAATGTCTCCAGTTCAGACCTACGTGCTATTATGGTTTTGCGGAAGCATATTACTTTCTACATGTTTTACTGAAAGATCCATTTTTAAAACTCTTGACTCAATTCTTCTTAGTTCTAGCTATGCTAAAGAACTCAGAATTCTATGAGAAAGAATATGGTCAAATACGCATACAATTAAGTTTGGTTTAAAAAAAAGCTACTTGATAGTTACCCTTATGGTATAAAACACTTGGATCATAAATATGAAAGTTTGTTTCCTACATTCCAGTCATCATCTATTATCTTATTATGAAATATGAGAATTGCTCAAGATTCTGAAAGCTCAATATTACTTGCTTGTTTATTGCATGGATTCTCTCAGGTGTCTGTGTAAAATGCAATCATAAGATTTCAGTGCATTATAAATTCATTCATTCTAATTTTGGAGGTAGTATTGCAAAATTTACAAGAAGCTATCTTTGTCTTGTTTTACAAAACACCAAATCATCACACTCATGAGGTTCACAATTGTTCATATTTCTACAGCAAAACATACATCTATACTTTAAGTTCACAAAACATTTTTTTTCAAAGTTACTTCTCAAGGTGCTTTGAGTTTCTTGCTCCCTCCTTCCCCCTCCCCTTGTTTTTACTTTTCCAACTGTCAGATGCAGTCATGAAAATGAAGGGAAAGGCCAAAGGTTTTATTTGTTTTGAAAAAGACAAAAGGGAATGAGAGGTTTTCCAAGGTTTCCCCCCACCCTCCAGGTAAATAAAGAAAATTTTCCATGCAATAGGGAACACATTTTGCTAAAGCAAAATTATACATTCAGAGTCCAAATGATGGTTACTGTAAATATTCCTCAAACCATATGAGAAAGAGGATTGAATAAGTTGAGTGGCCACAGACTGTTATTTTAACAATAAAAATTCCTATAGAAAGAGGAAAGTAGAAGAGTGACTGTGACAACTACAGGAAGACTACTCTAAAAAGTAACAAAATTTACCAGCGCAGCACAGTTTGAGCGGGGCAAAAGATGAGTTGATGAGATTTTTCTTCTGGATTGAAGCAAATGATTTTGCACTGAGCAGGCTTAAAGGGAAGGGATGTTCCCTCAGTTTTGTAATGGATGAATGTATAATACACATACTCATTTATTGGAATTTGTCAAATAAAAATGAGAACAAGAATAAGAGAAAAATACAATGACAGGGATGATAGGCACATTAATGCACTTATGCAGCCCCCCTCTACTGACCACTTAATATGAAGTAAGGGCCATGGAAGTCAATTTGTGATTGAAACTCTGAAAATTTGTAGTTTTGTGTGTGTGTGTGTGTGTGTGTGTGTGTGCACTTCCACATCTGTGATGGATGCTGTTTTCTTGGCTAAGAGGCCAATTTGTAGCAAATTATGTACAATGCACCATGAGGCAGAGATCTGAAAAGTAACTCATCAAAGGTCAAGCTGGTTTGGTTCGCAGGGCACATTGATATCTTAGAATAAATGGTGAAAGCTAGAATAAGTAGATGAATTTGTGTGCCTGGGGAAACTTATTTACTGAACAACAGAAAAGAAAATGAAAAGAAAAGAGATGGCAAAATATTCAAGCATTCTGATAGAAAGGGAGTGAGTAGTATGTGATCTGAATGAATGAATGAATGTTTGTCAAAAGGAGCAAAAAAGGTTGTGCATGACAGCATGTTTCTTCCCATTTTGTAATGTTAAAGTTAAAGATAGGTATCCAGGAGAAATGTTAAAATGTTGAATGAAATTAGAATAATTGGATGAAATTGTTGAGATTCTAGGAATGAGATGAATCTATGAATCAATTTATGGATGTAGTGAAATCAAAGATGGTTTGCAAGAGAAAAAAGACACTGAATGTTTATGTAACTAAAATATTCCTACAATTCTCATTAAAAGAAATCTTGAAAAATTACAGCACATTGTTAGTATGAATGAGATCTCCCAGATTTCCTTCCATCTCATCTGCTTTCTATTGTTCACAGTACTTAACCTTTTACTACATGTTGCATGAGGTTGCTCATTCTGAATAGGATGATGAGTATGTATGTACGTATGTGATATGTACATATGCAATACTTTGCTCCAAGTTCCACTTGTGTGTTCCACTAGTATGACCCAGTTCCTCTGTTTGTGTTTGGTTATTGCAAATCAGATTTGCAAAAATAAAATGGCTGTGGGATCTTTACCTTGGATTAATGAAGAGTTACAGTCACCTTCTAGTAATTTCTTTTGTGTGTGTGATCTTTTAAAATAACAGTATTTATAAAATTAAAGCTACAGGAGATTCAAAATCCAGCTGACTGAACCACTGGAAAAACTAAAGTTTTTTAAAGGACAAAGGAATCATCATCATCACCATCATCATCATCATCATCATCATCCTAATACCAACAAGAAATAAAATGAGAAAAAAATAATGGTGTTTGGCAGTAATCTGAGTGCCTTTTCTTTTAAAGTATATCTACTCTTCTGAAGAACTGTAGCAATAAATTCTAACACTAGATACTAATAAAGGGTTTATGGATTGCAGCAGATGAGCCCCAGATCCTTGAACACATAGTTTTTAGGTTATCTTGTTGTGAAAATGTATTTTTAAATGTTGCTAAACACTAGCATTGTTTTCAGTCTTCAAACATTCTGGGTGCCATCTCAATTTTCTCCAAGATTTGTCATTAATAGCAATAACAATAGTACTTAGACTTATATAGCTCTCCATAGTGCTTTACTGCAATCTCTGGGCGATTTATAGAGTCAGCCTATTGCCTCCAACAATCTGGGTCCTCATTTTACCAACCCTGGAGGGATGGAAGGCTAAGTCAACCTTGAGCCTGTTAGGATTGAACTCCTGACTGTGGGCAGAATTAGCATGCAATACTGCAATTTCATCAAATAATTTATCTTTATCTAAAAGTTTTGAATCATTTAAAAACTACTGAATGAGTTCCATATTAGAGAGCTAAATATTTCCCCCTTCCAATGAAATATATATTAATCTAACACTTGATTCACAAATTGCTCCAAATATTTCATAATTAGGTTTCCCTGATTTGTTGAACTACTATTGGATGACTGTATATTTTAATTAACTATGGTTACAAACTGCAACCTGGATTAAAAGAAGATAAGCCAAATGGAAACAAATCATATTATGATTTAATGAGATTGTGTATAAATCTGTTTGATTATGTATGAATATGTATATACATACAGTGTAATGTATAGCTTGCATCTCTGCAACTTAAACTCACAAGGGTTTTTTGTGCTGTAACTTCCCAGCTCCTAATTCTTGCTTTGCCTTTGCTGTGAGAAGATATTCCTATGAGCTTTCTTTTTACATATTCACCAATGATTCTGTTTTTACCGGACTCATCTTTCATAATTTGACAGAAACTCAGAGAAAAGCTAAGAGTCACCTGTTTAAATTTGAGCCCAACCTGTACACCGATTTTCATGTGGAAATCATAAGAATGTACTTATTTATTGAATATGAATCCTGTCTTTCCTCTGAGAACTGAAGGTAGCACCCACAAGGAGCTCCCCTCATTTCATTCCTGCTAGAGCCATCTGAAGAGGTAAGTTGTAACCAAAGCCATTCAGGAAGAGTGAGTACAATCAGGGGTGGGCTGCTGGGGGTTCGCAGGGGTTAGGGAGAGCCCCTAGCTAAGGTTCTATGCAGTTCAGATAACCCCCAGTCCCACTCCTGGCTGGACCCACCCACCCTTCCCCTCTCCTCCCCGGAGTCCCCACATGGTCCATTTTGGATGCAGGTAAATGCAGGGTGCGCATGGAGCCTTGGGGAGGGCAAAAAACGGGCCTCCCAAAAGTTTGGGAAGGCCGGAAATGGACCTGTTTCCAGCTTCCAGAGAGCCTCTGGAGCCCGGTGAGACCGTTTTCGCCCTCCCAGGGACTCAAGGAAAGCCTCCAGAGCCAGGGGAAGGCAAAAATGCCCCTTCCCCACCGTGGTGCAGGAGGCTGACTCGGCCACGCCCACCATGGCCATGCCCACCCAGCAACCGGGCAGAGAACCCTTTGCTAAAATTTTTGAAGCCCACCCCTGAGTACAATACACTCCAATCCCTATTTTACAGCTGTGCCTGGGCCATCACGATGAGCCATACATGGTTGGTTTTTGCTTCGAGTATGAATATAGATCTACCAGGGAAACATTCTGCATTTCATGCTGCAAACCACATTTTTGCCTTGCAATTATAGTCAAGGGGACCAATCTATAGTGCTGTGTGTCTGAGACAGCATTCTAGAGCAGGGTTGAGGGTCCAATGTGTCATGCGCTGGCCATGCCCACACCTGGTTTAGCAAAGGGGGGGGGAGTCCTGATACGTCACGTGATAATGCCGTGATGACATAAGTTTGACGCCCCTGTTCTAGAGCTATACAATGAAATAGGAACCAGTGTGGATATTCAAAACATGTTTCTATGCAACAAATGCAAGGTGTCTCAACAATAATCCTATTGTCAAGGAACACTGCTTTAGTTTAAATTACTCCTTTGTTCTGGAAGGAAGACAGTTGTCACATTTGACTCAAACAGGTGGGCACAAGTAATAAATCTAACACCTGTGCTAATAATGATACTATATACATTTTCTTCATTTGTACATGCATGGTATCTTAGGCATGGGCATTTTGTTTCATTGTCTAGTGCAGGGACTCTTTCCCTTGGACAAATAAGTGATTACTGCAAGCTGTGCCATGTCACAAACCAACGAGGTGCATTCAATTGAGGTTGACGCTTTCCCCAGAGATACAGGAGGTGCAAAAGAATTGCTCTTTCCCCTCCTTTCTGGAAAACCATTTCATGTTCAAAACTGGCAGCCTAGAAATCAGAACAGAACAGCAATTAAAGACCAGACCATCCATTCGTGGGAGCAAATACAACAATAGGAAATGGATAATGTGGAGCAACTTCCAGAGGTAAACTAACTAAATCCTCTCAAGGTTGTCCTGAGACTTGGTTAGACTCCTTGCAATGGTATTTTTTGCTGGTAGGTTGAAAAAAAAAAGAGAGAAATTGGTTTACTGTATATGCAAGGAATGAACTAAGGGGCTTAAAGCTAATCTGTGCCTCTTGTATTCTGAGCAGAGATTTTCCAGCATCTTTTCAAAATGCGATTAAGACACCCTAACTCAAACTGATTTGTGTTTAACAATAACTTGGAAAGAAATACCTGGAAAAACAAAGGAAAGGCATTCTAAATAAAAAGTGCAGAATGCGTATATGTGTTTGCATTGTAGTAATTGCTCTTATCGATGTTCAGGTCTTTCAGCGTTTCCTTGTTTAGGATTAAACTATTACGCTTGCTGCAATGAACAATGCAAGGTTTTCTCCCTTTTTAAAGGGAAGTTGAAATGAATATTTTACTTTTATCTTTGTTTACATGGCACAGCTGTTTTTAAAAGCAAACAGCTGAATTTGCTTCTGTGGTCTAAACAGAGGACAATCATCACTTTATGACTGTATAAACCATTTTTGAGTCCTGGGGAAAACCAGATGTGTCAGACCGTACAATATAACCAAACTATTTCTTTGATTGCTTTGTAGGTTTCCCAGCAAAATTCATAGCAGGAGTTCATTGGATTGTGGATTATTGGTCAGGGTTTTTTTTTAGTTGATTTTGAACTTTTAGAACAATTTCATTTGATTAGCGTACAGAAATATAATCAAAACATTCCATTCAATTTAATTTCATAGAAGAGGAGAGAAAATCCTTAATCGTGGTTAGCAGCCATTATTAGCATTTGTCATATATTGGTTTGGACTGTTGAGGGCAGCATGCAACTTGGTTATCACTCCAGAGCCTTCTGAGCCTCTTTCTTCACATATCAACATTTTCCGGGTTTGCCAACTAATTGCTCAGATTTGTATGTTTTGCATATAATCCAGAATTGTGCGCATCCCGCCCTATTGATTTCATATTAAAAAAAACAGCTGTTGATTTGGGCAGATTTAATGATGTAGTTCATTGCAACTGCTCCAAGGTTCCCAGCAATGCAGGCAAAGAGAGTTAGGGCAAAGAGAATCTGTCTTATTTAGATAAATTCTGTATCCCCCTTCCCACATTCTGTTCACATTAAGGCAAGGGTCTTCAAACTTGGCAAGTTTAAGACTTTTAGATTTCAACTCCCAGAATTCCTGAGCTAACATGATTGGAGGAGGAATTCTGGGAGTTGAAGTCCACAAGTCTTAAAACTGTCAAGTTTGAAGACCCCTGCATTAAGGGATATTTTTATTATTATTTCAGAAACATCTCTTGGCTAACCCACAGGCAGTCTTCAATATCCTGTACCTGTTTAGTAAGTGATTCCCATCTCCTCCTGTAATGGTATGTAGGAATGACACTAGGAGACAGGGAAGAGTTGCAGTCTGGGCAATAGTCAATAAGAGGCAGCCTCACCTTCAGTAGAAATTTGGGCATGGCAGATACTTTAGAAGGCAGCTTCCTTAGTTTCTCAGGCTGTAAAGCAGGTGGGGGAGATATGTACTTTCAGACTTGCAAGATTATGTTAATGTAACCTTACAATAAAGTAGAATTAGTTCATCTGGGCATGTTTCTTCTCTGGACTACCTCACAAGGCTGACACCTCTATTCCAACTATTCCACCATGGTTACATCTCAGTAGGAAAAGTGCCTGGTTGAAATATGATAGAGAAATGATGACTTGGGGCTTTGAGGCTACTCCTTTATAATAATTGCTTGGTATCTTTCTCAGATAAATGCATATCATACTTTTGGACTATGGGGATGGGTGACTAGCAGTGTGTTTATTTCCTTCGTTGCATGGACGGGAAATGTTTATTGCCTCAGGCCTTGTGTTAGCTTAATGCAAAATACTAACTAAGTAACACTAACAATAGCCCTTGTTTCCATATTTTTAAACTCATACTTTTTGTTTGTCAATTTATCAGGCCATTAAAAAAAAAAGTTGTCAAGAAAACTGACTCAAAGGCAAAAACAAAAAACCTCTAAAAAGGAAAACCAAAAAATCAAAACCATGTGTGTGTATGTGTATGTGTGAGAAGAGTTTCTTAATGTAAATCAGACATGGTCATGTGATCTTTCACTTCATGATTGCATTGATTACTGATGGAGTTGCCAATCTCAACTCCAGTTAGTAAGTGAGGACTACCTGTTTCTGGGCCAAGGGAATAGTATGATTTTAGGGTACCTAAATTTAAGAAAGAGATTTGATAATGTTGATCAAATACTCCTAACTAAAATAGAACAATGTGAGTTTTTTTTAACAGTAGTGTCATTAACAAATGGGTTTACAGTTCCAACAAATGGTCATTAATTGATCTACAGTACCATAAAATAGAATATAACTTTATTATGATCTTAGACCAGCAATAGACATCACTATTTACAATATTAAAAAAAAAGTACTAACACATTATAATACATTAATAGTGGATAAAAACATCTCTGTTAAGAAAATACATGTTCTCAAACAGTTAGGGTCACTCCCTGGTTTATATGAGTGGAGAGCCAATAAGTATGTGTATAAATATCATTTTCCAAAGATCGTTCTATCTCCAAAAATAGGCACAAATTGACAGCTATAATTATGTGACCAATTTTTTTCTTGTAGACATTGCAGTAACACCTGATCTATAGTACATCTACATGTAGGAAGGAAGATAAGCAATGGAGTACTTCAAAGTTACCGTATATCCTATGGCCAGGGCTCTTCTATAAACCTATCCAGTCCTGTACTATGTTCTCAAAATAGCAACCGCATGTTTATGGAAAGCCCAGCAAATTAAACATCTTCTCACCTATTTCCAACAAAAATATCAAAAATAGTGCATATTGTGCTACTGAATAACATACCTTGACTAAGGGCCATTAATAGCTTATTTTTTCTCAGTTATTTTGTCTAATCCATTCTGAAGTCATTTAAGGGTGGCCAGTCAAACTTTATAAGATAGGGCAGTTCAGCAACTTAAACAACACAGTACTTCCAATGAAAATTTTTTTTTGCCACTTTCTTTAAATTACTCCTACAGGAGTTTTTAAAGATCAACCTTCACAGCCACTCTTTCAAGGCAGAGCAAACAAGGAGATGCTAGTGACCCACAGGAAAGTTTCTGACTTTCCAGATAAGTGCCTGAGGCATCCCAACCTCTGCTCCACAGCCATCTTAAAACCATAGAATTGAAAGGGGCCTTTAATGTTTTCTAGTCCAGCTGTCTATCCAGAAATCCTCAAACATTACTTTACACCTGATAAATAGGAAGGATGAGAAGAATAGTTTACACAGTATACAAACTAGGTCAATGTGGAGGCAATGCATGCAGAGAGAAGCTGATCTTAAGGATGTAGCCCAAATTTTACAGAAGATTTGGGTGTTGGCAGAACCTTTAAAACCTTTGCGCCTTTGTGGGCTTCAAACAGCAGAAGGACATTATCCCTCTCTATGGCAGATACAGATGAATGCTTGGTTAATTCCCCAGTATGCAACACTGTATGACATTTCCCACAACTCTTAAAGGTCTCTGGAAGGAAGAGGGTTCATGAGCAGGTGGTGATTCAGTGTTAAACTCTCTGTCTCTTCCTGGACTGTCACTTCCCCACAGCCTTCCCTATACAAAGCCCAGAAACTGTGAGCATAGCCAAGCATATGGCCCCTTTGGCTCAGGAGATGCAAGAGATCACACACATACCTTCCAGGAGGGACACTATCAACTTTACTTGACTTACCTGATCCCCATTGAAGAAACTCCTGACTCTTACTTCATCCATACAGTCTCACATCCATCTCATGGATTGAGGTCTTCCTGTTTTAAAGACCATATTTTGGGATTTAAAAATCAAATTTCAAGAGGAGAAGTTTTGGGAGGATTTTGGAGCAGTTTCATTATCAAATAATCCAAGAATGACAACACATCAATTGTTTGCTTATGAAAATCCATCTGAATATCTACGGTAATTAGAAACAATCAGAATAAAATAAAGATCAGGGAAGAAAATTATTATTGGGTGTTATATGGACATTTTGTTGTAGTTTCAGATACACCTTAACAAAACAAATGTGTATTATAGCAACATACAGATGATTAATGTTTCCTTTTTTTCACAGAGAGCACTTCCTCTTAGAAAAAGCAGTAAAAGCAAATATGTGGGAAAACAATTGGAAAATTCCTGTCTGGCTCCCTTGGGGCAGTGAGTAAAATGGTATGCAATACCCCATAACAAACAGATAAGAAAGCATGAGGGAAACACAAAACCCACAAAGTAATTAAGGATCAGGAACCCTTCCAAATACCTCTGCAAACACGTTTACTTTCCTTACATGGATAGCTGAGTATGTGCATTTGTGTCAGGAAAGTTCAAAAAATTGTAACAATGACAGCATTGTGTCCTGTGCCATGAACTTGAGCATATAAAAGCTCAACAAATCTTATGAGCAAATGCTAAAAATCTTACCACAATTTCAGCCAGCATACAAAGGACACCTTGACAAGCGCTTGGCATTAAGAATAAATTCCTATAGAGTTTTCAGATAGGACTGATGTAAAATCCTTTTCTAAACAGAATGCATCATTCTGTTGACACAGTCTTTGCTTTTGTATCTATAATAATATATCGGGATATTAGAATAGAAAGAAAAACACCAAAGGGGCAGAATGTTGACAGTATTTATCTAAAAATAAAATGAGAACTAGTTTGGGATAAAGCATCAGGTTAGAAGCTAGGAGACAGTGAGTTCTAGCCCCATCCTAGGCACAGGACCAGCTGGATTCTCTTTCAGTTCTAGGAAGTAGATGAGGGGAAACCACTTCCTGCCAAGAAAACTGCACAGGGACTTATCCAGCCAGTTGTGAAGGCACTAAATCAATCAATCAATATTCCTTTAGTTACGATAGAAATCAATTAAGTGATAATAGTAAAATACAGGCAGTCCCCGGGTTAAGAACTTCTGATTTAAGGACAACCCTTAGATATAAATGGACTGTCTATCTGGCTTTATAAACTTAAGTGGGAGCAATTAAAAAATTTGGGTTCAGTGGTCAGAATCATGTCTCACTTTTTTTGTGATGGAAACTTTAGCATAAAATACATAGTCAATAGGTATATTTTGAAATAAAACCTCAGCAAGCTTCCATGTTTACAGCAGGGATAAAAAGAACAGAATTGGAATGACACTTAGAAGTAAGATAGACATCATGACTTTAATATATTTCTTCGGTCTGGCCCCTGAACAGAAAAAATAGGACGCTAGAAATGTCAGCAAAGCTAAATGTTTACACAGATCAAATTAAATTTGTTCTCATTTATCTTGTGACTCAGTAACTTGTGATGCTGTTGTGAACTGTACAATGAATAAATAAAATTTATGATTGGGGGCATATAATAGTAAAAATATGCAATCAAACCATCTTTAAGAGTCACCTCAGATTTGTACATCATTTTAGTTGATCTGTGAACGGGTATCTCTCTGAAAATAAGGCATTATTTATCCATCACACAGTGTATCTCAGCTAGCCATATTAAGGGGGGTGAACTTCAATTCTGTAAGCTGCCAAGAGTCAATTTTTGTGAGACAGTCAGCCATATAAAATTGATTCATAAATAAATAAAACGGAATTCCCAACTAGCATGAAATACTGCACTAAAGTCATAATTTGAGTTGATTGGTTTTGACTTAAGGTTTCATACGAATCTAGTCATTGTGATCTATTATGGCCTATTATCAGGGATTCTTTTTGGAGGGAGGTAATCATGATTGGGACCCCAAAGACATACATAGATAGGAACCCATTGAAAATATTATTCATTACAGTATTTGAAATCAACTGAAAGATCAATATGTTTCATTTAAAGTAGCAGAATTACTCAGTTAAAATATAATCTTGGGAGTTATATTGCAGATATTCTCACAAACACTCATTTCCTAGACCATTGATTTCAGGGACCCTTGGTGCTCTCTGAGCTTGTTTGTTTTCTCATCAGTGCTCAGAGCACTGATGATGTTACCTAGTTTAGGTAATGAAATGTCTGCAAGAAAACAATCAAGCTCAGAGAGCACCAAGGACCCCTCATTTCTACCCTGAGCTACAAATATTCTCCTTTACTGGTACCATTGATTTCAAAAGATACAAAAAGGAATCGTATTAGGCGCAATGAGCAGCTCAGACCTTCTGTTCTCTCACATTCTGAAAAGAGTCCTGTTTAGTAGCCAGCTGCCAAGCAAACCATATCTTAGGGAATATTTCACAAAACATGGAAATGTGAGTCCAGTTTTAAATCAATATACTTGCTGCCCTTCCTATATTGTCTGTTGAATAAAATACCAGAGATGTTCCCTCTTCTTCATACTTTCTATATTAATGTGTTGTGAATGAAGAGAGCAGCAGCCATGATGTCTATAAGAGCTGGGAAACTGTTAAAATTTAAACACCAGGCCTCCTTACTTTGAAAGCACCAATCTCTATATTCTCTGTGCAAATATACCATATTTATACCATAAAGTGAACACTCCCTCTTTAAGTATAATGAATTTTATGTATGAGCCATGATTCATATCACTATGGCTGACTAGATAAGTCACAATTAGCATTCTTCACATGGCAAAGCCAAACAAATCACAGGGAACTCAGCCAATTACTTTGTTCTCTCTCTTTTGCTATGGTTGCTTGCCAAAATACAAATAATTATTGTTCTTTTATCTATATACCTAGCCTGTAGTTACCCAGGACGAAGCCACATTGATCATGATGAGACACACTGATAAGTAAACAGACAAAACGTTTTGCTGTTATTATGAAACAGAGAAAATACTGGCAGATGCATGAAAAAGATCTGAATGGCAATTTGTACCAGAAAACTAAGCTTGCTTTATTTCAGAGCAGAGAAAAAAAAATCCACCTTTTGAATCTTGTGTCTTCTCTAAGTAGTTCAGAATTTAGTACACCAGAATCTAAACAGAGCAACCCTATAAGGTCCCACCTTGTTGCAATGAGAGATCTCTCATTTTACTTTTGCAGAGATTTAGACTTAGGAAAAAGGTATGCTCACTCTAGAAGATGGTGAAATAACAAACTAACCAGAATAGGCAAGGACAGTGGGGAAGTGGTCAACATACTCCAAACATCTTTAGCAATTGAACCCAGAGGTGGTATTCAGCAGATTCTGACCAGTTCTGGAGAACCAGTAGCGGACATTTTGCGTAGTTCGAAGAACTGGCAAATCCCACCTCTGACTGGAGATTTTACAATATCCTTCCCCTGCCATGCCCACCAATCCACACCCACAGAACCAGTAGTAAAAAATTTTGAATCCCACTACTGATTGAACCCAATTAATGCTTGGATAGGAAACTCCCAATGAATCCCAGGATATTAGGCTGGACTGGGAATTTGGGAGGAGGGAAACCTTGGAAGATATTTCCCATATTTTTGTAAAGAAAGCTACATGGATGTACTGTAGTTGCCAGGAGTCATAGTTGAAGGTAATAATTATTTCTCATATTAAATGATCATTGTATAACAGACACATTATATATTGTGTTCAGCAACTTTATGCAAAGCATAGAAACAGAATAAGAAAGGATAAACCAAAGAAAATAAAGGCATAAGATCAACAAATCTAGCTAAACCTAGTTTATGCTAACTCATCATGGAGAAAATCTATGTCATTGCCAAGAGTCAACACCAACTTGGTTACACATAATCAAAAACATTTATTCCAACAGTATTCACTGTATTTCTTCATACCTTTGTATTCATCCTTATTTCTACTGTGTCTATGCTTCACTTCATACACTGCCTTTTCTTCCTTAAACTTCTTGCCTATCTCTTTTTGGACATCTCAGCTCCAACTGACCATGTCTTTCTTGATCTTCCCTTCTTCTCAACCCATTCATTCTTCCTTCATCAATTAGTTTTGCACTTCTGCCCCCAATTTCATGCTCACTCATTCTCTGCTCATCAATATCATCTTGAACTAATTGATCATTTTTGTACTCAGTCCGTATTTATTCAGCATTCTTTAATTCTTTCCTTTATATCCTGGTTGTTGGGGTTTTTTGCACATCCTTTTACACATCCATTCCCACAGCATTCAACTTTTATTTCTTTCTGATGTTTCCAATTCCCATTTCAACTATCCCAAGTGAGCAGATGTACACTCTTATACATAGTATAATTTATTTTGGCAAAAACATATTACTACAGTATCTTTTTATCAATATTTGCATTATTGTATTGTATGAATCTCACAATTTTAGATTGTTTAACCAATCCTTAGATTCATTCCAAGTTAGAATGAAGTATGAATCATTTAATTTCTACCCAGCAACTCACAGGTCTTTATGTCTTTATTGTTAATTGAATCTGAAATCTCTTAATCAAAGATGCAGTTTTATCAATTTATACACCAATTGGTATACTGCTCTATATTGTGCAGCACAACTATCTTCTTAAAAGAAATGAACGCAGCTGGGAGACAGGAATCCCCACTGATAAATTTGCTTTCCATACTGAGCTTGGAGTTTTGCACTGGGAAACGGAGCTCATATTGGTGGGAATCAGTGCATCATGTTTATCAACAAATGAGCCTGACATCCTGATTGAATTTACTCAGTGGGATTAGTTCTGGGTCAATGAGTATAAGATTGGAAGTATCTGTACTAAGATGCATCTGTACTAAGATGCAGGGTATGGAAAACATACCTTAATGCTCCAAGGGAAGTTGGTAAGATGTTTATCTTGCCACTTAATTTAATTGCACTACAGGGTTTTTTGTATTTCATATGTTTGCCAAGGCTAATTTTGAAACTGTAACCAAAAGTAAAATAAAGTAAAGTGAAAATGTGCCATAAATTACAGTAACTTTATGCTCCAAGACATGTCTAAGCTCCACAATCCCCAGCCAAGTACAATTGCCCATATTGCCTATGGATAATCAGATAGATCATCTGACACATCTGGAAAAAATGAAATCAATGATGTCAATGCACATAAAAAACAGGTGGAGCTTCGGTCATTTTGTTGTGGTCACCTTCATTTTTTAAAACCATACCTTATGGACATCCATGAAAAGAGAAGGAGAGAGGGAGATACCCAGAGGGAGATTTACGTTCAGTTCATATACAGTATCCCCTTTAACATTTAGTAATGCAGATTTGAAAATTATAATAAAAATACAAAATATCACCTTACAGAGAATTCTCATATGATGTGATGAGCCATATTTGAAATTAAGGACATACTGTAGATCCGAGTTCCCCAACCATTTTGGCTTTGCAACCTGGTGGGGGTGGTGTGAGGGGATGGTTCCGTGTGTGCACACTCTCATCTGCTGCTTGCGTGAGTGGGGATGGGTGCATGGGCACTCACTTGCCAATTCTGGGGCCCAGGTCCGAAAGGCTGAAGGCCTGGGCAGTAGTGGGCCACGACCTGAGGACTGGAGACTCCTGACATAGACTGTATCCATCCATCCTTTCCTTCAGAGATGGTATTCAGCAGGTTCTGACCAGTTCTGGAGAACCGGTAGTGGAAATTTTGAGTAGTTTGGAAAACCAGCTAATACCACCTCTCGCTGGCCCCACCCCCATCTATTCTCTGCCTCCCAAGTGCCAGCTGATCAGCTGGGTCTTCTTTTGTTGCCCTGCACAGGAGAAGGGAGTTGGAAAGCAGGCTAGTGGGGTGGGGAGGGAATGGGATTTTGCAGTATCCTTCCCCTGGAGTGGGGTGGCAATGGAGATTTTACAATATTCTTCTCCTACCACACCCACCAAGCCATGCCCACAGAACCGGTAGTAAAAAAATTTGAATCCCACCACTGCTTTCCTTCCAGGCAACATTGCAAACAGAAAGCAGCCTGTTTGTTGGTTAATAGCCATTAGGCTTGCATCCCAGCCACGTCTGTTCATTTGACCTATGGGATGTTTTTTCTTTACAGTTTCATGTTGTTGTTTTTAAAAAATAAAAATAAAAGGGCACCTCATTGGTGTCAAACCAGGAAAGGGGTTGACTTTCTTATCTCTCCTGTCCTCGTGGTTCACCTCTGCATATGGAAAATGAAAAAAAGTCTGGGGACTAAATAGAAGGATCACCCCTCCTACCTGGAGTAGAACAAAACGGTGGTTTACCCAATGTGTGCATCCACCTATGGCAAATTTGATTTCAAATCTTGGTTAATGGCCTTCTCTGCCTGAAAGAAACCAGGCTTAGATAAAATGGAAGGTCCAAGACCATGGCGGCTTAGCATGTCATGTCAGCACCTGCTCATGTCCATTCTGAATGTTGCTGAACAATTGCCAGCCCCTTCTTCTCTGGCCATGTGATTCTTTCTTACTAAACCAGATTTGGACTAGGTGGTTCTTTAAAATGGATTATGAGCCATGAAGCTGTTATCAACTCTAAGTGACCACATAGATATATCTATCTCCATGATGATCTGTCCATAATCTGGTCTTTCAGATTCGTCCCATCATCCCTTGATCCACTTTGCTACTGATTATTCTCTTCTTGACTCTCCTTTTTCTTTCCCAGAATTAATTTTTTTTTAAAGCCATAGAAATGGATATGTAAATTAAGATGTACCAGCCACCCTGTTTTACTTCTTACACAGGTGGTGCATTTCAAATGATAGGTTCAAAAGAGTTGTTCTTTCTTAAGGCAAAGTAACAGGGGAATTCCAACTTCTTTTTCTCTCTTCAAGTCAAACATAGAAGAGAAAGTTATGAATTACACTGCACTGGTAAGAAACTAAAAAGTTACTGCTAATGTTTTGGGGATGGGCATAAGGTGTCTCTCTGATAAACAAATTCAGCTGTTTTTCAAACATTATTCTCTCCCTGCCTTTTCTCTTAAAATAGAGACCACTTTTTTTCTCACTGAAGAACAGGTTCTTCTTCTCCTGGTTCATATAGTGCATGATTGTTCTCTTGTTTTGCAAGTCCGTTGTGGCAATCCACAGGTATAAAAAGACTTCTCAGCAACTTTAAATGGATTCCCAGTCTACGTACTGTAAGAAGCTTTATCGTGAGACTTTTCTTGGAGGTCATTTTGAGATGACTGAGTAAATATCATACAGCCACATTCCTGGAGCATTAGAGCATCTTTTCTCATGTTCTCATGCTGATCACCAGATTCGTATAATGAGCTCAAGTCCTTGTGAAGTTGGAGGAAGGGTAAATCAGAAGCCAGATTCTTGCTGCATTCATACGCTGCATAATAATGCATAAATCTAAATTTACAAGCTCTGGTAGCTTGGTTCACACAACCTGTTCAATGTATCATGTATTGACACTCTCTAAGAGTGCTGAATTATCTACTGTAGAGCACTGGATTTCATTAGTAATTTTAAGCACTGGGAAATCTGTTTTCACGCATGCTAACAATCCTTTGCTGGTTTTCTCCACAGGCAGTAGATGGCACCAAAGTTATGAAATTAGACCAGCCACAGTTTTATACTGGTATATTAAGGGAATATTACTATTAATAGTGAAATGAGTAGCTTCAGTCCACCATTTAGTTCAGTAGAAATGATGGCAATGAAATCTCTAGGTGATTTCTTTTTTCTTTGCTTTAGGTGAGACAGACTTTGCTTATGCTCATAAACTGATCCAAGTTGTGGTTTATTGATTAAAGTGCACTCAACATATTCAAACAAAAGCAAAGAATATTATGACTTTACAGTGTTACACGAACTAAGTCTTGATGAGCTTGTGATTGTTTTTTTCCTCTGTAATGAAGTATTTGAGTACACACAATCTTATTGTCACAAAGAAAATAATTCACTCATGCATTGTAAAGCAATGAGGTCAGGACTGTAATTCTCTAACAGGATAGGAAGATAAGGCTTCATCTTATGGCCATTTAAAATTACACACCTCTTAATATGGTGCTGATTACCAACTTGTCTGACTTCAAAAAGGGATTGGAGAACTTCATAGAAGTCATTGGGCCAATGGCTATTAGCTTTGATGATTTCTGAAGGCCATCTTCTAGGAGACTAGAGGGCTTCCTTCTATAATGGTTAACTCCTGTGTCAAATTTGATGATTGGGCCAGGGGTCCAACCCACCAGTGCACCACTTATGTTCTAATATGAAAATTCAGTTAAAATAACACCTAGGCTCTTGGATTGCACTAAACCAGGGTAGGCATGATGTTGTTGCTTATTCAGTCAGATGCATCCCATCAGCACCTCATTTTAAGTCAGTGTACTCCAAGAAAAATTGACAACAAAATGGCCCATTTTTGATTGTATGATTTTAGGTGCAAATCACCAGAAATAAAAGAAGGAAGAAATGATTTAAATCTCTTAACTGGACCAATCCAGAATTTCAATTCAATGTTCCCAAAGACCAATTATTTTCAATCGTACAGCTCATAGTGACACCACTGGTAGGCCTTTAGTGCAATCCAGGACATTAAACTGCAAACCTTCAGCTAATACCAGGTGAAAGCAACCAGAACCACTCACAAAGAATCTCTACAGTAGTTTATTGCTAGTCATCTAGGTTACAAGAATCTCGCCAGACTGACTGGATTCTCTTGGAAACAGCAAGATAAACTTCAAGCATTGTGAGGAAAGTCTAGCTTGTGCCACTTACTGCACTGCAAAGATTCTAAACTCAGTCTACATTGACTCTTCCCTCCAGTCTAGTTGGATATTTTTCTAAACCAGAACAAATAAGTATGTACAACAATGCATGAGAAATATCCTTTGCAGTACACAGACAAGGCACTTTAAATTTATTAGGCCAGTCAGCCCTACTAAATAAATAAACATTAAACTATCCTAGGACTCAGTCTCACATCCAACTAATCATAGATTTGTTTTCATTTCAGTATTCATTATAGGCTTTATATAATTGGTTTTTTTGGGGGGTTGTTATTTTGCATCATGATTTAATTTATTGTCAGTTGCCCAGAGTCATTATGGCGAGACTGGCAGCCACAGAAATCTAAATAAACAAACAGCATAAAAGGTATCTTGCTATCCATTTGAGAGAACATGTACACATGGTGCATCATTCATTGCATCCCCAATCCAGCCTAAATGTATCTCAAGCTTTTTCAACTGTAAAATAGTGTATTCTATCCCCTCTTGATGTGCCTTGAAATATGAATGATTAGTGGCAACCTATTCATCCTCTTGGTGATAATACAGATGGGATGATTTCTGTAATCATATACATACATACTTTATAAACACAAATTTGTTTCAAGATGCTGGTGTTGACCTTTACAGCCCAACATGGCATGGAACCCAGTTATTTGAGGGACCCCATCACCCCAATTATATCTGCCAATCCCATGAGATCCAACAGGTTTGTTATGGATTACGTCATTGAGGGAGTTACATTTGCTGAGCCCTAGGCAGAAGGGCTTTTCTGCTTTGATGCCCACATTGTGGAATCTTTTCTCCCCATAGATGGGGTCAACCTCATGACTCCTCAGTTTTCAAAAGTCCCTCAAGACCTAGTTAGACCAAGGCCTGGGCACCCTAGGACCGTGATGGCAAACCTATGGCATGTGTGCCACAGGTGGCACGCAGAGCCATTTGTGCCAGCACACAAGTTGCAGGCAAACTTACCTCACCACGCATGTGCATGCCTCACAGTTGATTTTCAGTGGGTTTAAGGCCTTTTTCGGCCTCCCAAAGGCTTGAGGACGGCTTCTGCAGGCTGAAAACTAGTCCCATTTTATCACTTCCTGTTTTTCTGAAAATACCAGAAGTAACGAAACTGAGCTAGTTTTGGGCCTGCAAAGCCTGCAGAAGCCTTCCTCAAGCCTTTGGGAGGCTGAAAAAGGCCTCAAACCCGCCAAAAACCAACTGTGAGACGCAGTGCAAGTAAGGGGGTGGCGGGGTGGGTGGGGATTGTGTACACATGTGTAGGGGGCGTGGTGGGTGCACGCATTGCTTTCTGGGTGCTGGCATGCGAGCACGAGTGTGCGCACAATTTTTGGCATAGGAGCCCAAAAAGGCCACCACTGCCCTAGGAGATGTATGAAGACATGAAATGCTTTGTCATTATTAACATCCCATTAATTATACTTTTTCTGTTTTCGTCCTGAATTTATCAATTTTAATACTATTTTAATGATTATATGTAATGGTTTTAGATAACAATTGTTTTATTTATTTTACTGCTTTTATGTGATGGGCGGCTATAGAAATGTGATTAATAAATGAAAATAAAATAAATAGGTACACCAATCTTCTGGAATGTTGCTAAACCTGTTATTAAATGTATGTTCCCAGTCTTTCAAAAGACTGCTAGACATATTTGTAAATAAAGGGGTGGCAATAAATTGAAACTGGGAAAGTGATATGCCATCTATTCTATCCCAAATGAGAGCATCATACATTCTCTGCTGCTTCTGCCAAGAAGGGATCTCAAATGTTTTTGCCATCTATGAATATGATTTCTTGGTGAAGGTGGCACCTTGTTGCCTATTCCAATTCCGTTTCGTACACTTTACGGCATATTGTCAGATATGGGACTGCACCACTTGTCCCCAGCACTGTTGTTACCTTTGTAGTTCTCTCAATGACAGTGAGATCTGGGTCCCAAAACAACACATCTGGCAATTCAGGACCCAGGAGGAAGAAGGAGGCAGGGTGCCTTTTCTGCTTTAATGCCCACATTGTGGAATCTTTTCTCCCCATAGATGGGGTCAACCTCATGACTCCTGAGTTTTCAAAAGCCCCTCAAGACCTAGTTATCAGGCTTGAGCAACCTAGGATCGTGATGGCGAACCTGTGGCACGCAGAGCCATTTGTGCCAGCACGCGAGCTGCAGGCAAACCTACTTCACCGCGCATGTGCATGCTGATTTTCAATGGGCTTGAGGAAGGCTTCTGCAGGCTTTTGCAAGCCGAAAACTAGCCCCGTTTCATCACTTCCTGTTTTTCTGATCTGGAATTTTCTGTCAATTCAGGACCCAGGAGGAACAAGGAGGCAGGATGCCTTCAATACATGTGCAATTTCCCTCCCCTGCTTCACCCTATTCCCCTCTGCCCCACTAGAGTTCTTGCTGGGCTGATGGATAAATCTATAGCCAGAAATAGTCCAAGTGCCAGATAACCATATGGAGCACTTCCACACTAGAGATCTCTCACTAAGGAAACTTGAAGAGTAGATAGAGTCTCCATCCCAGCACCCAGGCACCTACATCTGCTCAAGTTTGCTTTGTAAGAGTTACTGGTATCATTTCCTATTGGCAAACTGGTCAATAAGAAACAGCCCTATAATTACACTAGCCAACATTTGGATGAAATCCAACATCTTCTCTTCTTGCTATCCTTGGACAATACCCAACACTTTTCTGCACAAGAGGCAGCATGGTTTATGAGGATTTTATGGGAGAGGCTTGTTCTTTCTATGAATTATATCAGGTCTAGTATCAGTGTTAGCAGGGGAGAGGCAGGCTGGAACTTTTCCTTTCTGTAGATTATCTGATTTCAGGACCCGAACTTTAACTCTGCCTGGTGAATTACAAATCAGCCAGCTACCTAGTATGGTATGGACCCAGCCCATATGACTAATTTAAAGATCAATATGTTATGTAAACCAGACAACAGGAATAAAACCTAGTTAATTATGAGGAAGCCTATGAACACAGCCATTATTTTTCCAATTTGTAGAGTAATAAAAACTGTATCTGTAGCCTTGCCTGTGTGAACATGGAGCCCTGTGGATAATCTTAGTGGATAGTTATGGTCACAAACATTTAAAGTAAATTTTAACCAGCACATGAAAGAGTTCTTCACATAGATTCTTCTACATTCTTCTCCATGTGGGGAGAAGGGTTGATCATGTCATATTCCTCTGGCAAGGAGTACTTGCATCAGTATTTTTAAAGGGAGCCACCTGGATATAGATGGTAAAGGTATGATACTCCTTGGGCTAGGGGAAAGGATGGGATTTGCTCATGTAGTCCCCCTCAGCTGACTTTTTATTGGTTAACTAGGTGGTCCAAGTCTCTCCTGAACATTGAATTAAGTAAAATGAAGACAAAAATGTTTCATGAATTTATGAACCAGCCCTTAAACACACAATGAAGGTGGATAAAATGTTCCATCAGTACACTGAACGTGCCTATACCTCATCCTTCTACCCATTCACTAATAGTTCAGGACTTCTACCCTTCATGCTGCCTCTTAGAATTCCTATTTTCTTATTACAACCTCAGCAAAGCTCAGGTTATTTTGCAAAAATAGAAAAATGCAGAGCCTTTCACTTTTCTCCTGCACGTAGATGGCTTGCTACACTTCCAGATCCTGGCTTTCTTCACTCCACACATTAAGACATGTTGCTTAACTAGTTTTCTGGTTTTACATGACACATTAAATCAGAATTTATAAATCACACTGCTTCCATTCACACAATATTCAAAAACCACAGGATGATTTGATGGTATTTCTCTAGTGAATTGAATTAACTTAGGGGAAAAAACCAGAGTGAAACCATAGCTTAGCATAATGTCTTATTCTGGATACCAGTTGCATCTATCCACCGCACCAAATGAAAACAAGATAATGAATGATCAAACCAACATCCTAGGCCAATTGTATCATCTGAACTTAAGCAGCCACCTTTTTCATTTACAGAAACAGAGCCTGTGACAAGCTTAGTTGTACCCTCTACATGCTACCAGCCTACAGTGGCAACCAGGTCCAGAGGACATAGTAAAGTTAACCACCTCTTGGTTAAGAGGCAAGCAGGATGAAGTGGCTGCACAGATACACTCATGAACTCAACTCTCTGGTTTAACTGCCTTAACATGCCATAAGGCTGTATAAGTGAGAAAAATCACTTAATCTCCTCCACAATCTCACCTCTTGGCATGGCACTCCAGGGTATAGATGTTTCTGTGGTTAAATCAGTCTCATCTCAGCCTTGCCAAGACGTCTCCTCCCCATGGCTGCTGTACTACTTTATGGAATCATTAGCTACAGCTGCAGGGCCTTATATTTCAGGTTCAACCTGTCTGGCAAGCCCTAAATGGTGAGGATTAACACCTGGTCCCACCTTGCAAATGTCTCATCTGGATTCTTTTTCTCTAACTGTCCCACTTCGGCAAGGAAAATATAGAAAGGGTTCAGCAATGATTCCTTTTGCTGTGGTTTACTTAATAATTTTCAATAAATCATTAACTACAGCATTTGGAAATTACAACATGCTAAGTCAATGGCAAATGGATTAGCTTACTATTTAGGCAGATGTGTGCATGTAATATATAAACTTGCAAAAAAATTGTGATTCTTTTGTCATCAAAATTTTAGGCTGATACATTTTGCTATGTCAAAATGTGGTTTATTTTTGGCTTTGAATATTGCATGAATTGAGATTTAGAAAAAATAAGTGAAGCTAAGTGCTATGTGTGAACTCATCCATTACCGCTTAATTAACAAACCATGATTTTATATATAAGTGCAAACAGGCTCATTTAATTAACAAGGGTAATTCAAAAACTCTATAGTATTCATAAGGCATGCTAAACAAAAATGCTTCATTAAGTATCACTTATGCATTGCCCTTTTATCCATTATCATACTCTTTAAACTGTCCTAGGTTTACTAAGTCATCAGGCTTCAGACCAGCCATCAATATGAGTTTGTGATAACTAAAATTTCATGGTAATTACTAATTCCAGTTTCCAAAAGGCCAAAAGAAGGGGGTTTGGATTATATAGCAAACCTAATACTTTGATGAATGAGCCATACATAACGGGATAAGACAGTGATATGTGTGATTTTTTAGCATACATTTTGGGATAGTATAGTGTTGTAGCTAGTGTAATCTAGTTAATATGTAGCATAACTGCTTTGGACTAAACAAAATGTATAAAGGCAACTTGCCTGTAGCTTACATATTTGACAAGTTTCAGGATTCACATGTTAAACTATGGTTTGTTGAACCAACCACACTAACTGGATTAACATAATATGCTAAGGCACTTTATCTGCATATTAGATGAGTCAACCATCTCTTATTCCTTCATCCCACCTTGAGCCATGTTTTCAGCAGCTGCTTGAACAGAATTTTCCTCCTTGCTCCTGGAGACACAAACATCAAATCATTCACTAAAATTGGCCTAATTGCTGTCAGCTGGGCCCATGTGTCAGTAACAACAGAAAAGATTCCCATGTAAGTTGCCAGCCTTAAAGTGCTAACTGCAGCATAATCTTTGTGCATCCTGGCCCTGATAAACTATATTTGATTTAAAACACTGGTCAGAGAAGTACATCCTGATATTTCATTGTTGATAATTATTATTTTTTACTTCTCCATCTCCCAGGTTCTGTCTTCACAAGCAGGGAAAAGCCTCTGTGATTTATGCAGCCAAGAGCACTGTGCCAAATGTCTTTTATATGAGTCCAAGGGAATTCAGCCTGGCTACCTGAAGGATTACTTTTCTACTTGAAAAACTTCTTTACTGAAACAGGATTGTGCGAGACTTGCCACTTTCTGTTAGATACAAACACATACAGAACTGTCATTACTTTGATCTAGGGCCTCAGCTAACCTTATAGCATCAATATAAGTATTTCTGTTTACTGTTTGCTATCTTTTCCTGGCTTGGTTTTGTACTTTGCAGTGAGTCAGATTTTCTTTACTGTGCTGAGAAACACAATTGTGTGGGCAATTCATCCCGGTGAACCACAGAGAAACGAACCACATTATGGCCGTTTTCTAAATATGCTTCCCTTATGCTACTATGCTTTGGATGTCTTAAAAACTGGAGTAGCTCATCCATGAGCTAAACTAGGAGATTGCTTAGGGTACCAGTTGAGAGCCATATTTTGAAGAGAAAAATCAAACTTTAAATAAAGTCCAAAAGAGTTTTGCAGGATAATTACATGACTTGCCTAGACTTCTACTTCTTTGTAAGTAGTCTAGGATCACCACCCCTTGGGATTACAGTACATTTTCCTTAATTTCCAGCCATGAAGATAACACTCCTATATTTATCAGCAATCTGCCCAATATTATAGGATGGATAAACCAGGTTACTGCTCATTCTAAGTCTTCCTAGGACTGGAAACTGTTCACCTGGGGATAGGGTGAGTCAGATAAATGGGTGCCACTGTTACAAATGTTCTCAGAATATAGTTGAATAAGCTCTATGCATTCTCCATATGAACCCACAGAAAATGACTTGTGTGGATTTTAAAAAAGTGACTAGTTTGCGAGAAAGAATAGCTGTTGTGAATTAATAGATTAAGCTGCACAAGCTTTATTGCACTGAAAGATCCCTCCTGAAAGTTCCTCTAGATGTGTAAAGGAAAACTGGAGTCCCGTATTTTATCCTTGTTTTTATCTCAGGGTTTGAAACGTTACAGGCAAAAGTAAATCAAGTCATTTTATGTATTTTGCTTAAATATGCACAGTCCAAGCAAAATTATTCACATTATTAGGAAGCTGCAGTTGCAACAGTAAAAGATTTTTAAATCCAATGATCTCTGTAATTCAAAAAGTCCACTCACTGAGTGATTCATTTAGCTGCTTGTATTTGCTATACTAAATCATAAGGGCAGGGGGAAGTTTCAAGCAGAAATGTACAATAGAGGAAGCTGAACCTCTTTTTAACCACTAAGTGCCAGCCTCAATATCTTGTTGACTAAGCCATGGTTTAACAATAAAATGCTTTGGGTGGAGACTTGAAAACCCGGCTAGCTAATTTGCTCAGATTGCTATGGCTGTGTTCCCTTCAGTAGTTTTCTTCATAGAAATATTGAAATTAGAATGGTGGTGAAAAGAAAAAACGGTGCACATTTGGGAATAATTAGTTCTTAACTTATTAAATGGATAAAGGATTGGGCAGTAATAAATATGCCCTTCAATATATACCATGCTTTATTCTTTTCCACACATTCCCTATATGCTATAATTCCCCCTAAATGAAAATGGTATAAGCTTGTGTGTGCATATACACACCCCACACCCCAATAGTTATAGTTACCTCACAGATATACAACTGTAATGTTTAAATAATAATAAAATGTATGTTAAAGCAATGTATTGTTTGGATTCTGCATCTGTTGTCATGTGTTTTATTGTAGTTTATTGAAACATCAAGGGGCATATGTTTGTACAAGTCTTATATGGCTGAACATCTATACATATTTTAAATGAACTATTCATTTTCCCAAGATATCTGACTGCAATCTTTCTTTTTCTTTCTTTCTTTTTCATTCACAAGCTATGATTAAACTACCATAGGTTAACACAATGCATATAGCTTCATATAATACTCTACGGCTATGCCATAATGTGGCTTGTTTGGTTTTTTTCTTGGTCCCAGTCATATAGTTTCTAAATTATGCCCATGGCTTAACATATCACATGACTTACTCAACAACCATAATTAAACCAATCAGTTTAGCTTAACATGTGGACCTAGCCTGTGCTATAAATAGCTGTGTGAAATGCAAAAGGGGTGTGTGTATATTTGTCTGACCAGGATTGTTTTAAAATGCAATGGATTGATACTAAATCTCCTAAAGATTTGCAGCTGTAATGTTAGCATTTAATAGTGATCTTGATTCCTTTGTCTCCATAGATTGTGGGAAAATTATAGAATGTAAGACTGAAAGAATTGAAAAGATTGAAAGCATGCCTCAGATCAAGTCTTCTGCAGTATTGACACAGAGACACTGTCAGAATTGTATAATCACATAACCGTTACAATAAAAATAGTTACTATGGAGCAACCCCATGACTAAGACAGCCTGTCATATGCTTTTTCTTCGCTAGTATCAGTGAATGCCAGCAATACTTCTCTCTCCCACACCCTTCTTCCGTTGGAAGCAAAGCTGAAAAGCCACTCCTTAATGAAATAATGAGAACAAAATTGCCTGATCCTCTCTTTTACTGAGGGAAAAAAAAAACATTGCTGAAATCTTCCTGTAGCATTTTGAATCTGAGAACAGCTATTGTGAATTCTGGAGACAATATTGGGATTTGTTTTGGGGTGTTCTTTTTTTTTTTGCTTGGAAAAAAAACTCTCCAAAAAGAGTTTTGCAAAAACTTCTTCCTCCTGTTTGAACCTCAGAAATGTCTAAAAGATGCTTGCTTGCTTGCTTGAATTCTTTATTCTATACTCTCTATAATTCCAGCTCTATGAGGAGCTGAGGCTCAAGCTTGCAGGAATGAGGTTGTTAAAGTAAATGAAAGTACTACTGTACATATAGAAATGTGATTTGTCTCTCTCCATTTCAGGGATCTGTAATTGCCATCTCTGGAAAGCTGGCTATTTCTGAACATTTAGTGTTACCCTACATGTAGGAAGGATGAATTTGAACAATTGGTACATGAAATTGTAACAGTGGAGAGAACAACCTCCTGCCTGGTTGTGCGTTACATCTGTTCAGCACTTCCACAGTTTAACACAGCTCTTATCTGGCTAGAGATCATTCTGTTGTTCATTCCAGCATTATGGGCATCAAAATTGGTTGCTTTAATTTTACTTAAGGAAAATCTTAATGTAAAGAGCAATTGCCCCTTTCCCAAATTTTATTTTTCCCCCTAATCTATAGTTTTTTAGAGAAATGTTCAAAATCTCTACTACTGGTATGGTTTAAGCTTTGTGAATCTTGTGTCAGTATAATGAATACAACCTGACAACATGGGAGGTCTCCTTCAGACTTAAGGTTTTATAAATAAATGCCAACAAATCAGCAAAATGTCTACTTGCCAATAATTGTTCTTAACAGCTACTTTGACAGTCAATAGAATATTTTCATGAAGAAATATCATTGTTATCAGATTGTGGGTGGGATGCATTCAGTAATTTAATAAAACCTATTAATTCAAGGAAGAAATTAAAAAACCATAGTGGAAGGAAAATGTCCTCTAGACAGACATCTAGTTGTGCAACGTGCAAAGGCTAAGAAACTATCTTACTCAGTATTTGCTATAAAAGTCAAAAAAGGAACAGGATATATTGCTGAAATACACATGCATGTAATCTACACACATGCACAAACATTTGCTTTTACAATATACAGCCAAGGTCTTTCTCTGAGGGCTAACTCTTTTTTTTTAATAATACAGCTCTTTAAAAATTTACTAGCAAATCTGGGCATGTTTCCAAAGCATGTTTTGTTTGAGTATGTGTTCACTGTCAATAAGCTTTCATATATTGTGGTTATGAGCACATATGAAAGGTGTTTCAAGTTTGGGGATCAAATCCTGCCCACCGTTATGTCTTATGGCTGAGAATTCCTACCTCACCCCCTCACACACACACACACACCCAAGATTGGCCAGCCTGAAAGCAATTGTAAATTGTTTCATGGCTGCATGGTGTGTATGTATTCATGGGAGGTCCAAGACATTTTCCTAAAGCAAAGGGGTGAAGGAGTTGCCACCTACATAGCTGTAAGTCTCACTTTGATCTGCAATGATACATCCAGTGGGGAAATGACCCTTGATTGACTTAAATACATACCTACCCTGAAATTGGTTGTATACAATGCACACTCACTAGCCATGGCAAAAACATGAGCTTGTTTGGAAGACTGTGATATAAATATATCTGAAACAGAAGGGTACAAACCAGACATTTAGAGTGTCTGCCTGCAACTTGGTTATTATTTTGAAGCAATTTTCTAAGGAACTTTGTGTAACCTCATTTCATAAGCACCAGACTAGAAATTTCAAAACTGTGAGGTCTAGTCCTGCCTTAGCAGAGTGACCTTGGGCCAGTCACTTCTTTTGGCCCTAGCAAATAGGCAATGGAGGACCACTTCTGGAAAAAATGATAAAATAATTCATCATTCCATGTCACAAAAGATTTTTCAGACTAATGGTTAACCATTTATATTGAAACCAAGGCTGATTTTAGATCCTCATTTGTTTTCCATTCCATAAGCTATGTGGGATACATCCAGTGGGGAAAGCTACTATTCAAATATTTGTTTCTTAATTTGAGGGGAAACTATATGGAATATCTTAATGGATACATCTGATAATGCACATTTTTCTGACTTCCACAAGGATCCATGTTCTTTTGGGACTTCATGACATCTTTCATCATGGAGAGAGATCTCTCTCTTTCTCTGGCAATTCAGTTTTTCTACATACACTGGAAAAAATACACTTTGACTATAAAATAGTTCATTAATCTTCATTTTTGAATAAGAAACGGATTCTGAAATGTAGTAAATTTGTTCGGTGTTTCCCAATAAGACCATGACTGAGGATCAATTAAGGCATACCAGAGCCATCACAGTAACATGACCTCCATAGAGATTTTGGCCAAGTAAGCTAATGTACCTCTTCCTATTTATTTGCTTATTTAAAAAAAACCTTAAGCTAGAAGTGAAGGACCACTCTGGCTAATAATAAGCTCAGTAGAGGAAAGGAGGAGTTTTTTGGTCAGGCAATGACAGCAAGGGTTGGGAAACTGCAATGAGCAAATGTTCCAGAACGCTGAAATTCCATCCAAAAGTTGGAGGCCCAGCGATGAATTTTTCAGCTTGGTTTAACTTAACAAGCCACATCATCATAATTAACTGATTTTTCTCCACAAACCCTATTCAAGGGAAACACACACAAACACACACATATATATGCATAACGTAAAAAATATGAAATATTAAAAAATGATACAAAGCAGCTACAAATCCAAATTGATTTTGGATTTAATGATAGTGTTTACAGATCGCACAAAGGCAAATATAATTTGTTTGCTTTTAATTAAACATCTCATGGTGTGACTTTAGTCATTATAGTTCATAAATCAAGTTACTTATAGGCTAGTACCTAACCATTTTGGTTTTGTTTTTTGTTTTTGCCTCCCAGTCGTAGTTGATTCCTGGCAATTGCCTGGACTAATCCCTGCAGGTGTTTTGGCCAAATTTTCGGAAGTGGTTTGCCCTTGCCTCCTTCTTAGGGCTGAGAGAGAGGGACTGGCAATAACATACAGCTGGCTTTATGCCAAGGTAGGACTAGGACTCAGGGTCTCTAACTGGGTGCCTTAATCATGGTTGCCTACACCAACTGGTTCTCCCCTTATGGATGACTTAGTAAGTAATGGATAAAACCAAAAATAGTTGCCATGACTTACCGATTTCAGCTATTCCAGAACTGAGACACATTTCCTTTAAAATATTTTAGACCTCACTAAACATATTATTAAACTAATATATTTGCATTTGTTTTCTAGTTTCATTTCTTGTATCAAACATTCTGTATTATTAATATTTCATAATGTCCATAATTAATAGCAAGTATTCCCCTTGGCATCAATGTTTTTCTCCATAAGAAGAAGAACTGGAAAGGAAGTATGGAAGGGATGCTAATAACCATGAGCTTCAGCTGGCAACTAGCTATCTAAATATTTTTCAGATGTCCCACTTATCCAACAAATAAGCTAGCATTCTAATAAACTTTTTATATTTAAAAATACTATTTTGTTCACAAAACCTGAACAAGACAACAGCAGAAATAATTGTTTAAATATAGTCAGTGACAAAGAGAGGGCCCCCAGTTTTGGGATGCAAAAATCTGGATAAATACAACAAGACAGGAAAGAATTTGTTCTGTCTTTTCCTTGTCATATATCTACAGCCAGAACTTTACAGCTCAGGTCTGCTAACTCTCACTGTATCTAATAAGGTGTTCATTCTGGGCATAGTAACATCAAGATTCAGAAAACAAATGTTTTGAAAGGTATTATGAAATACAGTCGACACCGACACCACTTCCAACTAATCTTATTGAAGTACTGTATAAATAACTTAGGAAAGACTGTCCATGACCTACTGTAAATCTATTCCTTCTTTCCCAATAATAGTTTCTGTTGACTTTATGAGTACTCATATGAAAGTTTGGCTTACCACTGAATGGATAAGCATAATTCTAGAGGGCCTCTTTTGCAAACCTACTGCTTTCTCCGTTTCATTTCTTTCCTTTTTAAAATCAGATTTTGCTATTTTGATGCTATGTCCCAGGATGCTTGTAGATGTTTATTTGGAATAACACAGAAGCACAGAAACCCAAAGCCATACTAGCAATCGCCAATCCTCATTTCTTTAGCTACAAAGATGCCTTTTGAAAATAATACCCCTGACTCCAAATCCAATCTTTAAAAGAAGGTGGTTCTCCCTGCAACCTGAAACACAGTGTAGCTCCTGTTGCTTAACCCCACAACTCTTCATTTCCAAAACATCTTGGCATCAACTCAAAGGGCACCTCACAGACTTTGCTCTTTCCGCATTTTAGGGATTGGCTAGGAAATGCAATATCCTTTTCTAACCACCCTGTTGACAGGAAAAGGAATAATCCAAGTATGACATAGTCCTTTAAATCTCAAGGACAGGCTTCCAGGATCATACCAGAAAAACACCGCAGACAGAGGCTGCTGGAATCCCTTGCCTCATTTTAATACAAGGGATTCAACATTACATTGCAGTGGAAAGAGAGTAGTCTGTCGGTTGCATAGGCCATTTGATCACACAATCTGTTGTGTACATCTGGCTTGGGCAAAGGCCGGGTACACTGCAGACATTTCTTAGGGAAACTGCCTTGGGAAAAATAGAGCAAGGGACTAACTCAGCATCATAAAGGAAACTCGGAAAGAATGAGAATTTGAGTGCAAGATTCAGTAGACTCTAGTAGTCGTTCTCATCAGTAGACTCAAATAGAAAGCAATCTTGCTCAAAAACAAGTCTAAGAAGTAGAATCAAGTAGCTTAACATGCCCGAATGTCTTACTAGCCAATTCAGCAGAAAAAGTATCTACCTATTTAATACAAATAAGTGGACTGTGCCATGGAAAGTTAAATTTAAGAGGAACCAATTTGTCTACCAATTTGGGGCCCTCCCACGGATGATTATTAGGCTCACTCTAAAAACAGGTAGGATTCATGAATATACAGGTCCCATTAAGAAAAAAATTAGTTTAGCATCATTTACATAGACTTCTACATCGGTCAGAGTGACTATAGCAGTGTTGGCGAACCTTTATGGCACCAACTGCCTAAACAGGAAAGTGCGCGGATGGGGGAGCACCAGAAATAGAAGAGCATCTCCCTAGCATGCATGTTCGTTCCAGGAAGCTGAGATTCCAGTGTCTGGTGCATGCATACGTGCTGGTCACCTGGTCTTTTAGTTTCTGGTGCGCATGCACAAAGACATGCGCACACCAGGGAGCTGCTCTTCTGGTTTCCAGCGCTCCGCACGCGTGAAGTCCAGCTGACCAGTGCGCACATGCCAGAACCTGGAAGAGCAATGGGCGACAGCTGGCATGCCTGGAGAGATGGCTTTGCATGTCATTTCCAGCACGTGTGCCATAGGTTCGCCATCATGGGACTTTGGTAATCACTAAAATAAAGACTAGACAATCATCGTGCAAAACAAATTATGTAATAAAAGGAACTACGGTAGGTACAATATACGAGTTCAGAAAAGTATTTTCCCAGAAGACACTTCAGCTTTGGAAAAACTTCCAGAAAGAAGTATGCCCAACATCAAAACAGCGAGTATTTTCTTTTTGATGATTAAAACATTTTCAACTGTTCAGTAATTTAATCTTTCATATTTTCAGCAAGATTATTAGTTTTTGCTCTATATTTTCTTTCACCAATAAATAGGTTGTGTTAACCCAATGGTTTTGCTTTTTAAAAGCAGGAAAAGCAGTGTAAAATAGCATAAAATATATGCTATTATCATTGTGATAACTTTTAAGAATGGAAAAAATGTTTAATTATTCCTCATATGCCTGTCTTATTGTCTAGTATACTATGTATTTCCAAAATCTAGAAGACGATCGATCTGCTGAAAATATGTCATGTCTTCCTTGTGTTATGCTGGTCTTGTACTGGGAATTTTGTCCATCTACATTTTGACCTGCCATGTGAATATTTTTGATCATCCTGTGAATTTTCTCACCAGCATTACAAAAAGCAAAGAATATGTACTGGTCATAGGGGGAAAAGTCCATATCAGGATAAGATTTTTTTTTAGAAAGGTAAATAAAATAGCAAGCTTTTGAGAATCCAGCTCTTCTTACAAGGTAAGATTGTATTAGGCAAATGTGTTTTTTTCTCATGAACAGACGCATGTTGAAAGCTTGCAGATTTGTGTCAGCTCTGAGTTAGAATATCATTTCTATAGCAGAACTGAACAGGCTTTATGCTTGAGTGATCTACTTTGCTTTTTATTATAAAGAAAAGCACCATCCAACAGAATCTGGCATGCAACTACTGTAATTTAATTCTGTTGTTGTTTAGCTTGGAAAAACAATAGAAAAAGAAAACTTCAAGCACCAAATCAGAAGCAGCATTTCTGGCCTGCAGATTTAATAACTGGTACAGGACGGGAGATCTCAGCAATTGATACTCCCCTCTTGCCCATTACTCCTATAATAAACCGCCTCTGCTAAAAGCTGCTTTTATTCTGAGAGCTTGCTACCTTTTTTGACACACAAACCAATACATTTTTATGACAAAAGATATTTCATGAAATAAAGATATGTAACCACTAGTCACAGATCCCACAGTTCCTCCAGGTAAAACATACCTGGGCTGTTTCTCCAAGCTAAACCACCAGATGTTCGTTAAGAATATTCTGTATTTCTTTGGAGTCTAGCAGTTGTAGGGGGTTTCGGCTCCCAAATATGGGAGCTCTATAGGAGTTTATACAGGCCACCCACCCGTTCACCAATAATTGGGTTGCGGAGGATTATAAATATAAATGTCTTTCTTTGTATTTAATCTCCCCAAAGCCGAAGATATTTCCTGCAGGACTACAACTCCCATTAATCCTAACCTCTGACCATGCTGGCTTGGCTAAATTGCAGTCCCACAGCCGGAGGGGGGGGGGGAAATAGGTGGTCACCAAAAAAATAAATAAATGGTTTGTCTCTGTAGTAAACAAGGCAGGCACTCCAACGCGTTGACCCACGCTTAGCGCGGCGGCGCCTCTGAAATGGGTGGAGGGCAATAAGCTTTTCTTCCACCTCCCCTCCCGCCGCGATTGTCCTCTTCGCAGGCTCCGCCCCTTCCCTGGCCGGGATCCAATCCGTTTAATCGGAGAGGGGTATTTAAGGTCTCGCCAAAAAAGACGCCCTCGCTACTCCTTTTCGTAAGGTCGGCACGTGGGTTTGGTGCGCGCTCGCGAGCGGCTTCTCGAGCTTCGGCTGGCTTTGCTAAGGTGACGGCGGGGTCCTCTCGCCCTGCAGCTTCACCGCCTGCGCTTGGCAAAGGGAAGGGAGGGAAGGAGGGAGCGAGCGAGCCAGAGACGCCGGCCTGGACTGGCGGGGTTAGTTGGTTGCTTGGTTGGTTGGTCGGTCTGCCCGCTCGTTACAGCCCAGACAAGAGAAGGCGGGGCGGCCGCGGCATGAGCACGCAGGCGCGGGGCCAGGCGGCTCGCAGTGACTGCAGCAGCAGCGGCGGCGGAGGTGGGAGCGGTAGCGGCGAGCACAGTCAGGGCTCTCACCCCCGGTGGCAGGAGCACCCGTATCCTAAGGGCCGTAGCGACCTCGAGGCGGACTCCGCGGCCATGCCCGTGACGGAGAAGGACTTGGCGGACGACGCGCCCTGGAAGCGGATTCAGCAAAACACCTTCACCCGTTGGTGCAACGAGCACCTCCGCTGCGTGAACAAGCGCATCGGCAACCTGCAGTTCGACCTGAGTGATGGGCTGCGCCTCATCGCCCTGCTGGAGGTGCTGAGCCAGAAGCGCATGTACCGCAAGTACCACCAGAGACCCACTTTCCGACAGATGCAGCTGGAAAACGTCTCGGTGGCCCTCGAGTTCCTGGAGAAGGAGAATATCAAGCTCGTCTCCATCGGTGAGCTCGGCGCGCTCGCCGCGCTCTTCAGGGCTGGGCAAAGAGAGCTCGGGACGGGACGTGTGTGTGTGTGTGTGTGTGTGTGTGTGTGTGTGTGAAGCCTTGCCTCCCAGGCGTGTGTGGCACTTGGCCCGAGGAAGGCAAGCGGCTTCCTTCCCTGCTTTAAGGTGTTTTACATCCCGAGCGTCCCAGCAAACCTGCCAGAAACCCTAATTTCCCGCTGACTAGCTTGACATTGCCCGCCCGAGATGCCTCTCGCCCCCCGCCCCGCCCCCGGTCCTAATACTTGCAGCCGCGCTAAGAGAGGCGGCTGGGTCGGATTCGCATGAAAGCCGGGAAGACCCTCTGGGACCCTTTCAAAGCTTGAAGGGTTGGTGGGGGGGGACGAGGCGGTGCGGGTTGACTTTTGTCCCGCTGGCCGCCAAGCCTCTTCCTGGAGGTGTCGGAGCGCCTGCGGGGACCTAGGAGGAACTGGGTGGGGCTGTAGGTTTGGGAAACCAAACCCGCCGCTCGCGGGAGGATATACCTGCCGGGTGCTTGTTCTACCCGCCAGCCTGGCTTTGAAGCAGCCCAGTAAGGCGCCGCTGTGGGCAATAAAATATCCAGGATACCGGTTTCTTTTTAAACAGTAACAAACACGCTCGAGTAAAGTATACAAGGAGTTTCTAGTCGAGAAGGAAAGACGCTTAAAGTTTGGGATAGATATCAACTTCTTTCTCTCTCCCGTCTCCCTCCCCACCTTTCCCAAATCCGGCTTTTTTCATTGCACAGACTATTTCTGGCTAGCTCTAAGAGGGGTCAGAGCAAATCCTGAGGAAGGGCAGACTTGGCTGTAGTTTGGCAGACAGGATTTCCTGAGGTGCCTCCCTCCCAGCAGGTAGAGCCCTTTCCTTTGGCCTGCAGGATTTGGGGCTTCTGCGTTGAAAATGTGAGGAAGTTTTTACACTGAAAAGTCCAGCCTCTCAAAACTTCAGGGAGAAAGAAGCATGCATCAAATCCTCTTTGAATCAGTTCAAAAACAAAGCAAAAAAGTGTTGTAATGGCAATCTATTGATGATGTTTGCATTTCTCTGAAACATGTTAGATGAACACACATGGTTTTTCCTATCAACAGCACCCTGTGAGATAGCTTGGTTAAGAAGAGGGAGTTGTCCAAAATCACAAGTAGATTCTACAATTGGACAGGGATGTATATGGATGTAATGGGTCAAAACACCCCCAAATGCTTATATTTTTATCCTGAAAAATATACTTTAAAATCATACTGTACTACATTTTCTATTTGTAATATGGTGCAATGTTATTTTTATCAAGGGTTCTAAAGTGACTAATTCTTTTAACTGAAAGCAAATAGATCAGGGGTGGTATTCTACCTATTTGGACCAGTTCGGTAGAACCTGTTGTTACGATTTTGCACAGTTCGCAGAACTGGCAAATCATGCCCCTGGCTGGCCCCACCCTTTGTCCTCCCCTCCCTGCCCAGTCAGTCCTTATTACGCATGTGTGACATCATGTGCATGTGCAACATCGCTGACTGCATTCTTTCCCCCGCCCAGTCACTCCTTACAGTATTTTTTTTTTCCTCCTGGCAACCAGTTGTTCTGACGATGTGCCGGGATCCCCCTTGCTGTCTTACTGCTTGACAAAAGCAGGAGGCTTCTCTGAGGCCCAGGAGGCAAAAAGGGGCATGTGGGGTGGTGGTGCTGCGTGCCCCTCCCCTCACTCCCATTTTTTTGCCTCCTGGGCCTCAGGGAAACCTGGGAGCAAAAACAGCCTCCCCTGAGGCCCAGGAGGCAAAAAAAAAAAGAGAGCGTGGGGGGAGGGGTGTGCTGCAAAAAAGCCATGCCCACCCAGTCACATGTCCATGCCCACCTAGCCACGCCCACAGAGCCGGTAGTAAAAAAAATATTTGCATCCCACCCCTGAAATAGATCCTGCGTTATGCCCAACCCAAAAGTGGCTTGATTGGTTTTGGTTGTGTGTGATGTGAAGAGTTAGCCATTGGGATTGATAAACTAAGAATAAGGGCTTAGTGTTTGGATAACAAGACATGTCTTGTTTAAGAAAGAGTGGTTAAATCAAGACTGTGTATGTGACTCCAGTTTTAATGTTAACTTCTTAAATAAATACCATTTATTTTGGTATTTTTGAGTCAGTTTTGAGTTCTTGGCAACTGTCTGAACAAGTGCAGGCAGATTTCTTGGCAAGAGTTTTGGAAGTGGTTTGCCATTGTTGCCTTCCTGGGGTTAAGATAAAATGGCTGGCCCAAAATTACTCAACGTGCTTTGTGCCTAAGGTGGAATTCATGGTCTCCAGGTGTTTAGCTTCAAACCTTTAAACACTACACCAATTGATGCTCTTTAACATTAATTAAAATTATCCTGTGGGTTACCAAGATCTTCTGGTAGTTTAGAATAAGATCTGTTTTTTGATTTTCAATTTCAAAATATGCTATTATCTATTTAGGTATCTATTTAACTTTGTCCCATTATATCAGAGAGCTCGGCAGTTAATTCAATATGAAACTTCAGATATTAGGCCAAAGGTGAACAGACTTCAAGCTTATGGGACTGATTTAGTTTCTTTTCTAAATCTCTAAACTCCTCCAATTGGAGCCAAGTGGAAAATAAAGGTGCAGGGAGACACATGTAAAGAATTAAGAAACAAGGTGCCTCTGAGCAGATGTTTATCTCAGGAATTTATGATGAGTATGGGGAATATGAAGTCTTTAACCATTTCTGTTGGACAACTGAAAACTGGAAACTGGTCTGTTCCAGTTCACTGAGAACGAGTAGGAAATCTGTGAGCCTACAGATCCTGGAGTCCCACTGAGGATATTGACCATGGTAGCAAAGGCTGTGTTGTAATCAAGCAATGTTTGGAGAATATATGTACTCCATTCCTTGCTTTAAAATGTACTACCAGTTCATGATTGTCATTTTTGTTCTCCCCTGGCACTATGAGGAATAGCTTCGTATAAGCATGTGACTCCTAGTTCTATGTAAGGAATTACTAGCCCTACAGTAACCCTGAATTTCAAGGTTAGAAGAATTAGACTGCAGGCTAATAATTCGTACGACATAAATGAAGACATGTATTTGGATTTCCTGTTCATCATAGCTATGTCTTTAATGATCTGGGCTTGGCCTAAAGCAAAAGTAAAATAATTCCAGACCCAACCAATCTATAGCCTGGTATCTTTTCCACACGGCAACGCTAAAGTGCTGTTATCCTATGCAGGAATTGGCAGAAAACTCTTGTAGGTTTATAAAAAAAACAAAAAAAACCTAAGAGCCCTGGCAACCTCTGCTCTGCCTTGACAATGAAGCTGAGTAGGGTTTCTGCCAGCGCCAGAAGCAGAGGGAGGAGCAAGACAGGGCAGGAGGAATGTCTCCTTTGGTGCCAGTAGCTGGTAGCAGAACATCTAAATATTCTGTTCTCTGTTCTGATTCCAGGGACAGCTCATGCTTTTAAAAAGAAAAATAATAGCAAAGAGCCGTTCTTTCCTACTTCTGTCTCCTTTCCCTGCTATTCATGGGTTCTTGACAAACCAGAGGGAGAGTAAAAGGGGAACAGGTTTTTTTTTTTAGTCTTTAGGGGATATTTTATATCTAAGCCTAGGTGTGCTACATCAGACACATGTCATGAATGCCCCCTGAAGCTTTGACACCACTGCACCCAAAGGAACCCTGGCAGCTATACCAAGAAGGCACACCTGAGGTATAGCCGTCCACTTACTTGCAGCTTAGGTGCTGCACAGCTGCAGCAGTTGGGAGGCATCCTTGATATACGTGCAGTGATCTTCTGGAAGGCTGCCAGACAACTTTTGGACATTCTTCCTGCAATTGCAGTGCTTAAGGTGTGCGGGTGTGGGTGCCTGAATTGTATGAGTCTGCTGCTGGTATACCTGTGGTAAAGCTACCATGGGGGTTACTGTGTGGGTACATGCTGACTGATATCCAAAAAACCCATCTCCTCTTCTCTCCCTGTTTTTGGCCCCCCACATGTTGGATAGAAGAGTGGCTTTTTGACAAAGTGGCAGAGACCTAACTCTGCTGCTGCTATCAAAAAGCTGAGTAGTAGCATAGAAGAAATGAGTTTACAAGGAAAATGGGACTTGTCTGTGGCGAGCTCAGACATACCTCTTTAACAATTGTTACCCTGTTTGATGAATTGAAGTTCTGTCTGAATTCCAGCTAAGGATGTTAGTTGGTTCTCTTTTCAGTTGTGTCTCCAGGGTATAAAACTATGTTGTTTTGAGCAAAACGTGACCTTGAATTAGAGACCTGAAGCAGAACTTTAGAGACGTTGTGTCTATATAAATAGACTCGAGGCTTCAAGGAGAAGTATAGAAGAAGGAATGCTGGCTCTCTATATGTAACCCATATGTTTTGAAGCAGGGGAACTGTGCTGAGCTCAGATGGAGTCTCCTCATAGAAACATATCTCTGACAGCTGCTATAAACTTGCTTTTCCAGAAATTACTTCACTCTCCTTTTTCAGTTTAAATATTAACAGTAGAATAACTTGTTACCTCAGTTGGCACTTTGCACAATAGGAGTCATGTGTACTCTTGCGCTATTTATGCTGCTACAACTAGCAGAAACTTGACACAACTATTAAGGCAGAGGAGTGTCTTTCACTAAGTATTCAGCATCTACGTTATACTGGGAGTGGCTGCTTAAGCCCTCATTAAAATTGGGATTATGATTACTGTAAAACTCAGTATATGTGCATATATACATCATATCTTGGATAATTAGAACTGAAACTATAGATTACCAATGTATTGGATTTTAAAACCTGTAAAACTATTATTAGGTGATCCTCGACTTATGACCACAATTGAGCCCAAAGTTTCTGTTAAGTGAATTTTGTTCCATTTTACAGCCTTTATTTTGCCATGGTTAAGTGAATCACTGCAATTGTTAAGTTAGTAACATGGTTCTTAAGTGAATCTGGCTTCCCCATTGACTTTGCTTGTCAGAAGGTTGCAAAAGGTGATCACATAGCCCAAAGATACTGCAGCTGTCATAAATATGAACCAATTGTCAAGCATCTGAATTTTGTTCACATGACCATGAAGATGCTACATTGATCGTAAGTGTGAAAAATGGCCATGAATCACTTATTTCAGTGCCGGTGTAACTTCAGTCACTAAATGAACTATTGTAATTTGAGGAGTTACCTGTATTGTGAAATTTTAAAGCAACTTTTCCTAGGCTGTAAAATAAAATAAAAAATCTTTCATTGCCATTTACTGGTGACTTGTAACATGAGGTTAAAGGTTAGGAAATGATATCAGGGTAGTTCCTTATTCACTTTATTACAGTCTCAGGTCTCAGGTGGGGAAATGATCATTTGAAGATTTCTTTTAAAAAAATCTGATGGCACTAGTTGTACGGTCCTTATAGTTTGTCTCTTGGGAGGTAGCCTTGAATGTTTTCTCTGTTCAATAATTGACTCTGTGTGGGAGAACAAGGAGAAATTAGATCCAGACAAGAGAGAGAGAGAGAGAGCCTGTTGATCAATAAGGAACCAAATTAGGGGACTGGATGGAAGTATACTAACCTTGAAAAAGCAAGTTCCTGAATTCTCAACTGTCAGTAGGTTCACACTAAGCCGCTGTGGCTAGGAGTGCATTTGCACAGTTAACATCTAGTGAGTCAATTGTAGCCATTTCCAAACTGATCAGACTTGGGAACTTGTCCATGCCTTGGTTATATCCTGTTGACTGTTGCAACTTGCCACATTTAGGAAAAGTCCTTAAGTTGCAATCAGTATGAAATGCATAATATAACTGATGCAAAGTATAAGGAACATATGCGATGGGATTCATGACAAGTTACAGTGTCATCAAAATGATGTTTGTACAGTGAGGTCATCATACAAATGCTACAATTACATGCTTATGTCACAATGTTTGACTCAAATGTGTAGGATGTGGAGACTATGTGATGATGCCACACGAGTCTCATAATTTTCTCCCTGCAGATGCTCATATCTCTGAGGTGCCTGATCCTTCTTGGTACAATATAAGATGTTAATGTTATTCTTCAAAGCCCTAAAGTGGCTTGGATCTTGGCTATTTCAGTTGCATCACTTCCATTAGCTTTTAATGTCAATTACTAGCTTTAGTTTGTACTTAAATTTAAAATAACTGTTTTATTAGCTTCCTTTCATATGTGCAAAGTAAAAAGTGGGTACAGAAGTCACACAAATGCTTCCCATGGAACTTTCCTTCATGACTATCTCTTCTTTCTCAAGTTTTAGTTCCTTTTTTCCTGGGACAAAAGTAAGGTATGATCTTGAGAACATGATATAGCTTGAGCAATCATGTCTATATAGAGTTAAAGCACACTAAATTCAATGAAGCTGATAAGTGTATGTAGATTTACAGCCTAGGCCAAAGAGAAAAACTTAAAACTATAAGTGCTGTAATAAGTATGCAGCTTTACCTCCATTAGACTATTTTACTAGTTTGCCATTGGACCATGTTCAAAGCCATGTTTTGGCCCTAGTGTTACCAGAATTCCTGAAGTGTATGCAAAAAATTAAATGCCTTATGTGTTGTCAGGTGAGATATTTGTCTAGAATTTGGCATTCCCCCCCCCTCACACACACACAGATTACATTGATTGCTCACTTATGTTGAAGTACATTTTAGGCAATAAATTATATTAGTATTGCCCTTGTGTAAGACTAATCATCTAAAATGCAATAGCTGCCTTCAAATTGAAAGTTGCATCACACAACATAAGAGGCTATTAAATTGGTTTTTTTTTTGTTGAAAAGTAAATAAAGTAATAATTAAGCACCTGTGTGTTTTGGCACTGGAAATATAGTTAATGACTAGCTATCAAATTTAATAACTGATATTACACTGAACTATTTTTATTCACTTGCATGAAGCAAACAATTTTTTGACATATCTTTTTCCTCATGCTCACAACTGGATCAGAAATATAAGCTTAATGGATGGATGTTATAGAAAATGGTAATGCCTCTAAATGTAACACAGAATGAAGCACAATTGGGAGTCCCACTTTTAATGTTCAGGTTGTGATATGTCTTATTAACTGTACATTGCCAAATTTATATATTGAAACGTTTCCTGCTGTGAACATGGCACGGCTTTTTTTGTGACCAGTAAAATGATAGCTGTTAGATCAGTGATGGACTAAAATTTTGAAGTATCACTCATACAAGAAAGATGCATGTCTCCAATGAGTGAACAAGTTCCAGTAAAATGGAATAAAGCATCCTTCTGTTATTCCTTTCTTAATGTATAATCTTAAAGTGGCCTGTAACACTGTATATGAGGTGCTAATTGTAGAAGTTACAAGTAGTCCCCAACTTATATTAATTTAATGACTATTTGAAGTTTAAAGGTGTGGAAAAAAGTGATTTATGACCATTGCACTATCCCCGCAGTCATGTGATCATAATTTGGGTGCTTGGCAACCAGCATGTATTTACAATCATTGCAGCATCCTGAGAGCATGAGATTGCCATGTGCAAGCTCCCCAGGGGGCTTCCAACACAGCTGGATTAGTTTAACAATCATGACAGAAAAGGTCATAAAATTGGACACAACTCATTTAATGGCTGCACTGTTTCACAACAGAAATGCTGATCCCAATTATGGTCATAAGTCAAGGACTACCTGTACGTATTCCTGAGAGTGACATATGTTTAGCTACTGTCTTGGTGAGCAGTCTTTCCCTATGCTGTCATGTGTGGCAAAAGAAGAAATTCTTTGTCAAAGAGTACTATAACTTTTCACAAAAGAGAAATGCATTATTATATCATGCAACATACAGGCTAGTCACTCTACCAGGATTATTGATAAGCATTGTTGATATGATTTTGTTACAGGGAGATGTGTTAAATTCACTCCATGGTAGTACTTTAGTAGTCCATTCATGCAGCACTTGTACTTTTATCAGTGGCTCAGCAGGGTGTGTGCTAAGGTGTGTTAATTACCTTGCAATTTATTATTCAAGCAATTTCCAGTCTTCGTTTTGGTTTGAAGAATCAACCTGTATTTTAACTGGAGTTGGAGTTGGGTGGAGTTGTTTAATTGAAATATTTGATTTATGGGTTTCTTTATATGCGGTTTCCTTAGTAAGTAAAACTGGTATAGATTAAATCAAGAAGGTAGTTTTATTACTGGCAGCTAGTGTTCACACCCTATATTTATTTATACATTCTGAAATACCTAGGTAACTGTTGAGTTAGTTATTACAGTGTACAATGATATCAGATATACAGTTTAGGGAAGGGAGGAAGGATAGAAATTGCCATGTTTGGAATTTGATATGTGTGTTTTGAGTCAATTTATATGGAAGGGAGGAGAATGAATCCCCACAGTGTGTGTAGGTGTGTATATATGTGTGTGAGAGATCATGAGTGCTGTCTCATCCCAGTGCTGAATTTTGATTGTGTGAATTTTCAAAATTGGTAGCATTTCCCAACTTGAGTGGGGGGGGGGGACATTCATGAAAACTGGAATGTTAAGAATTGAGGCTTAACACCTGGGAAATCTTGATTTTACTTGCTTTTGCGTCTCACTCACTACAGCTATCAGTCCCCCAGACTCATTAGGTTAAAGGTGATTCACCTATTATGTCATAGGCCTATTTATCACCCATCTGGGACAGTCTCTAAGTAACTGCTAAGAAAGTCAGGAGAAGATGTTAAGAAAGAAATGCATAGTCTCTTTATGTCAACACATGAAAAGTGGTAGAAAACTCTTAATCATAGGATCATAGAGTTGAAAGAGACAATTTAGGCCATTGATCCCAATGGAGGAAGCTCTGCTCTGGGCAAAGAAATATTGATAATGAAGTCAATGTTTAGTGGAAATTCTTTGATTGGTGTAAAAGCTCTTGGCTCAAAGAAAAAAGGACCTTTTCTGTTCATAGAACATAGATTTTTTTTACTTTATATCAGACTTATTCAGGCTCCAGTGTGTAGGGGTATAAAGGAATGCTGTGAAAATAATGTTGGTGTATAGCTAGTAGGGAAAATAAATTTCATAAGATTTTAAAACTTGTTAATAAATTGAATTTGTTTGATAGCATAGGAAGCACTGTTTAAATTGCAATCAATAAACTAAAAAGTTATTACTAATAATTTGTTTGGATTAGAGAACAAACAAAAGTATATAGCAGGGGTGTCAAATGGGATTTCTTTGAGGGCCAGATCAGCATTGTAGTTCTCTGCGAGCCAGCCAGGGGGAGGGTGAGATGGGGTGGGCAACTCCTGTAGCACCCTGCTGGCTAAAATGGGGTGCAGGGGGCCCGCATGAGGGGCTTCATGCCCCATTTTCAGTCTGAACGGCCTCCTGCAGCATCCTGCTGGCTAAAATGGGGCACGAGGGGTGCTCACGTGGCCCCTCCGTGCCCCATTTTGGCTGCCGGAGGCACCGTGGGCCAGTATTTTGCTATTTCCATGGGCCATATTCAAGCACCCTGCAGACTGGATTCAACGCATGGGCCTTGAGCTTGACATCCCTGGTATATGAAATCATCAAGAGAGTAAAAGAATTGAAATGGAAATGGACTGTTCGCATAGCAAGAAGTGATGGCAAATGGGCCAAGGCAGTCATAGAATGGATCCCACTTGATAAAAAGTGTCCAAGAAAGAAACCTAGGAAAAGATGGATTGATGACATCAGCAAGTATGGCGGGCCCTACTGGCAACAGAATGCTCAGGACTGTATTGATTGGAAACATGCAGAAGAAGCCTTCATCCTACAATGGATAGACAGTGGCTAAAATGATGATGTTGATGAAGCTAAAAATAGAAACACTACATAAACAAGCCAGAATATTATAGCTGTAATAGCTCAGAATTTAGCATGAAAATGGCTTTGCTGATTCTACTTCAGAAAGCAAATTACATAGAGTAAGTTCTGTTTTCCTTTGGCCTGTTTGACCAAAACATATGCTACATCTTAAGATTCTGTGTTGAAAGGAATGTTAGCAGATTTGTCTCCTGTCTGTTTCCTGTAAAGGCTTTTTTACGAGGAGAACTTTTGCATAGGGATTATCACTATAAAGGACAACTCAACACTTTTGATACTAAAACAAAGATTTAAAATACAGTAAACTTCCTGTGGAAGGGACAAGGTTCCGTGATTGATATCAGCTCAGTGACTAAACCCTTAATCATGCTGAGTTAAAGCTCAGACTTATGCCTCTCAGAAAATATTTCCCCATCAGATTTGACCTTATATAATTTCTTAATGGCATTCCTTTTTATTTATTTATTGGGGCTTTTATGTTGCTTAAATTTATAGATTCTTTCATAATAAATTAAAATAGGATTCTAATGACATGCTCAATTTTCATAAAGACTGATGCTAAATTTAGTAATAGCTATCCGCTGTCCTCTTATTTAAGACTGAAAAAGTCTAAATGTATAAATGAACTGTGTTCAAATATAAAACATTTCATGTACAATTCGTATTGCATCAATCACTGTAAAATTGGGCTACACAGTATTTGTTTGGACTGCTGTAGGGAATGACTATGTACACGGGCTGGTTTCCATGTAACTTGCTTACTACACTTTGCATGTTGAGTTATACAAAGTACCTGAATGCCATGGTGGCATAGTGGTTAGAATGCAGTATTGCAGGCTAATTCTGCTGACTGCCAGGAGTTTGATCCTCACCGGCTCAAGGCTGACTCAGCCTTCTATCCTTCCGAGGTCAGTAAAATGAGGACCCAGATGATTGGGGGCAATGTGCTGACTCTGTAAAACTGCTTAAAGAGAAGAGGTGGGCCCATGTCTTGTTTTTTTGTTGTTGACAACTGTGTTGAGGTTTAATATAGACAAAATTTGATTGATTGGTTTATAAGGAGAATTTCTTTCAAAAAAAAACATGGACTTCTGCAAAGATAGAGACCACCCAGAAAGAAAGAGAATATGTCCATGTATGTTTCAGGCTCACTTTATACTGAGCTTTGGGAATACTTCAAAGGAATGAGCAAACAGTAACCTCCGTGATCAAGCAAGTTAACTGGGCCTCATGCCAACATTCTTATCTGCTCGAAACTAGCGGTATAAGCCTGGCCATCCCAGGTATTCTACTGAATAATCTCATATATATCAGTGTGAGAAAACTTAAAAACTGTTTTTCTTGTTTTTAAGACTGTTAGAGTTCCATCCAAAAAGGCTAGACATATTGCTTTGAGCTCCTGAAGGAAAAGCAGGATTTATATCTAAGAAATAGATTGCCATCTTCTGTACTGTCGCTCCCTTTATTGCTTCTTCATTGCTTCTGAAGAGACTATTTTGACATAATTCAAAATACTCTTGGAGTGTTAATGTAGATCCAAGACTTGGAATCCTCCTGTAGCTTATTAGTCAGATGAAGTGGTATGACATATATGGGAAGGAGGGATTCAGAATTCACTGTTATTTTAAATCTAAAGAGATGTCCATCTGAATCCATTTAATTCTTCAGGTTTTAGATGGTTACACTATCCTTCAAAGGCAGCCAGTGACTGCTAAGAAATAGTTTAATTACCACAAACAAAATTTACTTGGCAGAATATTGGCTTATGTGAATTATGCTTTAGAAATTCATTTTTATACTACTAAATATAAAAAGTAGACAAATAACCCTTGTGCTTCAGTTATGTGTCAAGGCTACCAGCTGTTAAGGGAAACATCTGGATTTCCTCTAGTACTTAGGTGATAAGGCAGCTGAAAAACAGGATGGTTGCATATGTTATTACATGCAAAATATCAGGGCCTGTATCGTTGTATTGGTGATGAGGTTGGAGAAATACTATAATTAAATCTGCTGTTGCTTTTGCCTTAGTATTTTTGGTAATCTAACCTTTTTTTGAATGAGGCATCAAGATTCATTTTTTCTTTACTCCATGACTTATGTGTGGTAAAATATGAGTAATATTTAAAATTATTTTGGGGAGTTGACATGTTCCAGGTTTGTAGCATAACCATGAATAAGGTGGTTTAAAATAACTTGAAGTATCTCATGGCACCAATTTTAAAAGGTGTAACAGACTATATAAATTGTAAAATGTTTTCCATGAATTTAGGACATTCAGGGTTATTTTTTCAAAATGTTTTTCTTTGGCTGTGATAAAATCTGGCTGAACTGTTCATTCTTACATGAATGGGATTTCCTTTTGCCAGTTTTGTTCATGTTGTGACTGTAGATGGTTTCAGATGGAAAAAGTGAATCAAAAGTATACATTGCAGTCAAGGATTTCCCCAAACAGTAATCAGTTTTGATTACTTCCAAAGTGTTGGTTTTGGCTTTGAAACCTATCCACTCTACTTCAATGCTTGGCGTGTGCTGCAGAGAAGATACTTGACTAAACTATATCTGAATAGCTTTACTTATCTGTAACAGGCTTCTGTTGGTGGCAACTGCCTAGATGAATTTTGATCTTCTTAGAACTGTTTATTAACATATGATTCCTAGGTCTGGGCAAACCAAGATCGGTTATTGTAAATGAGTATCTGTAGAGTTTTGAACTAGCAGCAGGCAGAATATCTTAATGGGGGCTAATTAAAATAAAAAACACTGTATTTTTGAATCAGAGGGAGGATGTATAGCATAAAGCCACTAAGGAAAGTGGAGTCTAGGAAGAACAACCATTTTTATATCCATTTCAACATAGTCAGGATAAGTTTCTTTGGAAACATCCTGGAATAGCTTAAGGCATTTTACTTCCTCAGCTACTGGTGCTCCTCTTAATCATACAATCTTCAGATAATAAGGTTGGAAGAGATCTTAGAAGTCATTTACTCCAATCTTCTGCTCAATAGCCGAATTCACTGAATCATTTCTGACAGTTGCTTATCCACCCTTGCTTAAAGAAGTGTAGTGAAGGAGAATTCACAGGTCATGTGGTAGGTAGTCTGTACAATTGGCTAAGAGCTTGTGAGATTAGAAATCTGTTCCTCCTTTTTTTAGCCTGTTGGTTCTGATCTTGCCCTGTGGGTCATTAGGGAATATATTCCCTGTTCTACAGCAAAAGCTCTTCAGGAATTTGAGGTCTGTTATCACATCACCCTATCGCTATCACATTAATTGTCTTTTTTAAAAATATGCCTACATCCTCAAAGTATTCTTCTTTGGGCTTGGTTTCCAAACCGAACCCTCTTCTGAATTTCTGTACAGTGTTTCTTTCCATTTCTGGCAACAGTGTTTTAAACAATGTTTTGTCTTGCAGTGGCTGCTGCATAGACTCTTCCTTTTCCCTTGGGATCAGTTGTTCTGATGTTAAGTGATAATCTGCTGTGCTACAGCGGTGGGACTGGAATTAAATCTAGCATAGAAGGGGCTGGTCTCTGAAGATTCTTTATGAGCATTATTCAACTGCCTCTTTGTATAATATCAGACTGTCACTTGAAATTTGAATCATCATGTTCTGGCAAGGGCTTAAAAGTGACCTTCCTACATTTTAATAAAAATAACAGGGACTAATGTGGTCTTGCACTGAACTCTAAAAAATTCACTTAAATAGCCATTGAAGAAAGGGGATGGAATTTAAACATTACATTGTGCCTGAATCAAGCAAGTTGTAATGAGTTCCAGTTCAGGAAATGCCAAATAGGCATTTCCTATTTTTCCTCTTTGAATAAGGGCTGGGAGAAATATCAGTTGAACATTCGCTACACAGACACAAAAGATAATGCACCCAACCAGTTTAACTAGAAAAACGTTTTTGCTGGGTCTTCATTTTCTGGCATAGAGTTATGATTTCTGCATATAAACTACACATAGCAATAGGTATCTGTCCAAACCATATATTTTGACATAAGAAGAATGAGAAAGCATTTTTTTGGGAGGAAATGAGAAGGCAGCAGCTGGTTTTAAGCCGATTTTGGTGCTTTAGCATTGTCCATTGATTCTGAGCCAAACATCTTTTAAAGATAACTCTGGGCTGCAGTCAAGGTCCGTTGTTGCAAATGGATGAAATTGAGCATATGATACCGGAGGTGCTCCTTCCAGTTTTGCTTTGAAGCAGCATTGTTCTTGTCCTGTTGGAAAGTCTATACTCATACTAAAACATTTACTTGCAATAGATGGATAGGCATAGAATTATAGTTGATGTCATTGCAATGAATGTAGGCTGCAAAACACAGATCCAGCATTCTCTGCTTAGCTTGCCTTGTTCTGCTATATCTTCTGAAATATCAGACTGAAAGACTGTCTGCTTTCTTTAGAAGACAGTATATGGCTAGTAAGAACAGTTTAGTGGAAACAAACAAAAGCTTAAACTTAAGGAAGGGTTTTATTTTTTTCTGTCATTTTCCTATGGCAAGCTTAGATTGGATAGACCTTCAGAGGGACAATTGAATATGAACAGCGGGACAATTAGGAAGCCCCCCAAAGAGGTTTTACCTATGGGCAATAAAATCAGGAGGGGGAAAACTATTCTACAGTCTATATACAGTACTTAATTACATTCTACTTACGGAACACTAAAAAGTAGTTTCATGATATCCTGGATTCTCTTTCTTGAATTAATAAATGGTTTCCAGTTGAAGCCTAGGGCAGGCTGATGATGTGCTTCATTTTTTAAAAATAATTTATTTAAATTTAGAGGCTGCCTGACTCAAAATGACCCTAACTTGCAATTAAAAAAAAGAAAAGACCCCTGTACGAGTGCAAGAACAGAGATTGACAGCCATGGTAGCCACAGGCCTGGTCAAACAGCCAGGTCCTGAGGAACTTTTGGAATGTCATCAGGGTGGGAGCTTTCTGGATCTCCGGTGGGATGGTGTTCCAGAGGGTGGGTGGGTGCCATGACATGGAGGAGAAGGCATCTTGGTGTGCTTCAAAATCTTGGTTTTAAATTTGGAGTTAATTGCACAAATCACGAGAATCAGTGAAGTTTTGGGGGTTGGACTTGGTTGAATACAAGTTCAGAATCCTAAAGCACCTTTTTAATTTTTATAGTCACTCATCTTTGTTTTCCCAGTTCCCTGAATTAAACATTTTGAGTGAACAGATGGATGCAGAAATCTTTTTAAAAGGTGGTGGCTTGGGTACTGAATGCCTGTGGCATCTTGTCCAAAGTCTCCTCAAATCTGGTGAGAATTAAAGATCCCTAAGCACTTAAGATGGCCTGATTTGAAATGAATAGCAATTTTGAACATTTGCATGTATAGGCAAGAATAGTTGCCAAGAAAATCTGGAACACTTGCATCAATTTTCAGATGCTTCTGAAGACATCATTTCAGTCAAGGCTGAAATAAAGCAAACTGATCTCATCTCCAGCTTCTGAGTTTTTTTCTCTCTCCCCAAATACATGAGGAAGAAGAGATGACCTCACTTATAAGCAATGTACTTTGTGAAGTATAAGAGAGGGCCTCCACTCCTGGGACTTAATTGTCAGTATAACAATTTTGTCAGTTATGTCATTTATCTAAAAACGTGTTGAAGCAAACTTTAAAGATGCAGAAAGGGCTTGGAAAGCTAATATTTGTGTATTAGTAATGCATTAAAGCAAAAATTCTGTAGGATGACTATAGCAAAATTTTATTAGAAAAAAAAAACATTTTTAGCTGCTGACTTTTGTTAGATGACAACTCCCAGATCTAAATAACCTTGCTAAGTAATCTGCCTAAGTCAGTTGGTGCAACTATGCAGCCCTGTCTTTGCCAGTGATGGCATCAGTTCTATTGCTTCTGCTGAGGTCTATCCTCCTGAGGTCTATCTTTATGGATCTTGTAGCACAAGTTGGCAGCCTCTCTAACAGAAAGGTGAGTTTGGGCAAAATAATTTATGGCCCCAGCCTATTTTTATGCTGATCAATTAAGACTCTGTGCCAAATGTAGATTCCCAGTTATGTTTCAGATCAAGTTCTGGAAATTAAAAGCTCCCAGTATAGTAAAACTTCAATTTAGTGGACCTCTGGAGGATACAACAGATTCAGTTTTCTTTCCCAAGTACTGGACAAAGTCCATTGTTTCTGAAAGAGTTTGAACAAATATAGTTAAACAAATGACATGGATTGACACAAATGACATATTTCACTTCACTTGTGTAAGCTTGAATTTAACAGACATTTGACTTTAACAAACACCACTTCTTTCCAAACACTTCGTTAAATTCAGGATTTTCTGTTACTATTTGTTTTGATTGTTCAGTTACTAAGTTATTATTCTGAGTCAGCAGATAGGCTGGTTTTGGGTAAAATTCTCAAATACTAGAATTTGTCATCCAATGCTTTATATAAACAAACTCTTTATCATTAAGGCTCCAGCATGTTTTCACATCAAAGACAAAGTGCTTCCATGGTTAATACATCTTAAAATAAGTTATAAGAATTATCAGAATATAAACAGCTGATTTCTGTTTATTCTAGAAATAGCTGTAAATATACTGCAGCCATGATGAGGCAACTGACATGTCTCCTTGCATTACTTGACCACAATATCTATCGCCACCTGCTTCTTAAAAGATAAATTTCAACATGCAGAGCCATGCATCTGCTGGCTTGATAACTTGAAAGTCTAATTTATTACAACCTTAGATTTTATAAAGCTGACTTTGGGCCAGATTTCTGCACCTTTTCCTATGTTCAGAATTAGTTTATGATTTCAGTTTTTAAGTGCAGATGGACTATTATAAGGTACCTTTAGATTTCTGGCTGAAAGATTAACTGCAGGTTTTTTCCAGCAGGTTCAGCACATTGGTAGTTTTTCTTGGCTGTAGAATTTTGTTTATTCTGGTTTTAGTTAAGGTATACATGTAGTCCTCAAATAATCACAATTGAGCCAAATTTTTCTGTTGCTAAGCAAGACAGTTAAGTGAGCTTTGCCTCATTTTATGACCTTTCTTGCTGTTGTTAACTGAACCATTGCAGTTGTTAAGTTAATAACACCGTTAAGTGAATCTGGCTTCCCCATTGACTTTGCTTGTCAGAAGGTCACAAAAGATGATCACATGACTCCATGACACTACAACCATCATAAATACATGCCAATTGCCAAGCATCTGAATTTTGGTCATATGACCATGAGAAAATGCTACAATGGTTGTTAGCGTAAAAAATGGGCATAAATCACTTTTTTCAGTGCTGTTGTAATTTCAAACAGTCACTAAACTAATAGTTGTAAATCAAGGAGTACCTGTATAGAATAATTTGGAGAGTTCCCTCCAATTGTTACACATGGACACAAGGGTTGCTATTTTTAAACACTTATGAGTCCTGGAATGTCATAGTAAAGTTTTGAGTTATGGTGCTCATTCCTCTTCTGTTGTTATGTCATAGCCATGAGGGGTTTGGATGCTTCCATTTTGTTCTTAATTAATTGCATTAATTAATGGTTCGTTTGAATTGAGTCCATTTCAAGCATAACTGATGAAGCTGAATTAGTGTTTGTCAGGGTTAGTCAAAGTGATTGAAAAACAAAAACAGATGCTTCCTTTTTATTCCATCTTGTACAAGCTAAATATATGCATAATGGTTCATTTTTATAATGTTATACCGTGGCTTGAAATGACATCACATAAGGTGGTTCCAAAGTCATTCATCTTTGTAGATAATAGAATAGATCATTGTCACTGGAAGTACTCCTTTTATTTTACAGAATACTTCTGATTGCAAGGTTATCCTTTGGTCCTCCCTGTTGTAAGGTGACTTATAGGCAGCAACAAAACAGATAGCTTATTGCTTGTTAGACATGAGAATGGAAATTAGCAGGAGAGTCTAGACCAGGCCTGCACAGCTTTTAGAGGAGAAAGGGCCGCATTGATAAATTAAAAATCATAGGTGACAAAGGAATACCTGGCACCCAGAACAGCTGTTTGGCTTTTTGGTCAGACCTGCTCTAGGTCTTTTTTTGCCACAGTTATGTGAATCATACAGTTGTTAAGCAATCCCATTTTACTCAATGGGCATTTTTTTGCCAGAAATCAGGGAAAAATGCTGATAATTGTGGTTGTATGACTTAAACATTACAAATGACCATAAATGCAAGCATCTGATAAGCTCCCCAAATATGATCATATGACCGGGGATGACATGGCCATTAGAACTCAGGATCTCTGGTGGTAAGTACCTCTGGGAAGGTGCCGCATAACTTTGAATAGATGCTAAACTACGAGTTGTGACTACTGTACCTATTTTTGGAATATGAAGAGTTTTTACTTGATGTTTATGAATGGTCTTGATTGATGTTTTCTTCAATTCCATTCTTCAACTTTTTTCATAAAAAACACAGCACTCCAGCTTCACATCGATTTCATGATTTATTTTCCCCTATGGAAGATAATGGTTTTAACAGAGTATTTTTTTTTTGTGGAAGTGAATATACACTGTGCTTAGTAACAAAACCTTCTCTGTCCCTTGAAACATACAGTAATTTCTACTCAGTTTCTGAAATGATTGCTAACCTTGAAAAAGCAACAGGGAAAAGCATTCCCTTACGTTGATAATTTCAAGGATGAAGCATGTGATCCACAACCACAGATACCATAATTAGCAGCTGTAATGGGAGAAGGCAACACTTCAAACCTGAAGAATGTCAGTGATGAAGGACAAGAGGGTTGTACTCCCGGGTTTGGTTTTGTCTAGCTCTCTTGCATTTGCTTCTTGGCAAAACCAGCAGCATCCTTCATTGAGGATTTTACAAGTACTTTTGAATGAAGTACTGTAGTAATATACAGTTTATAGCACCCCAGTCTCCTCTTTCTGTCCCACAAACTAAAAAATACTAGATAATACACACAGCCCCACGTCTTATATAGGATTCCCTTGTGGTTACAGGAAAATAGTGTGCTAATTTAGCTTGAAGAAGGTAACAAGTTGGGAGGGGCACTCTGTTTCCTGAACCCTTGAAATATCTCAGAAGAGATTATTCAGAAAGGAAGCCTGTTTAATCCCTGAGCAAATCCAGCACATGTTGCAACATTGGCAAATGATTAAAAGTTTGAAAGCTGTGTGGTAGGGTAGAAGAGTCTATGCATTCCCAGGTGCTGCTGACCTACAACGTCCATTAGCTTTATGAACTTTTCCAGACAATTACCAAGAATCAAGACTGAGTCAAAGGCAGAAAAACAAACTAATAATGACACTTAACCTGTTTTTTTTAGGACTGGCAGGTCTGCTTACTTTGGCCTTCCCTTGGTGATGCTCTAGCCCTTGCTTGCTCATGTCAGTAAAAAACGCAGCCCCTTTCTGTGTTGTAGTTGCTAAGGGAACTGACTATGGCAGTTTATCATATTTCCGCTGATTGTCTGCAAATTCCTTGTATTGTAGCAGAACAAAGTTTTTAAAAAGCATCAAGAATATTTGTTCATTGTTAAGAGTCAATTGGTCTCAATTCACAGTACTGTGACTAAGCAGGGACATGAGTTTTATCTCCAGTGGTGTAACAATTAGAATGTGAGCTTATACATTTGAGGGAATTTTGAAAGCAGATTGCATTCTGGTACAATAAAGATCTCTCTCTCTCTCTCTCTTCCCTCCCCCTCTTTTTCCTCCCTCCCTCCCTCCTTTCCTCCCTTTCTCTTCCTCTTCCTCTCTCTCACACCCACCCACACCATCTTTAAAAGAATTATTTGAATTGCAGCCTGAATAATCTTTCTGCAAGGGACTTTTCCCTTAGTAAATATTTAACATTGGTTTTTAGGATGCAACTAATGTTCAAAGGCATAAGCAGGGGTGGGATTCTACCAGTTTGCCCCTATTCACTAGAACCAGATGTTAACATTCTAAGCAGTTTGGAGAACTGGTTTTTAGAAGAAATTACTGGCCTAATCCTGTAAGGAAGACAGGAAGAAAATATTTTGGTGTTGCTTACAGAAACTGCCTTTCCGTTAACCCTTATTACATTCTTAGCAGGACTAGACTTCCTGTCTCAGGAACTTCTCTGGAGTTTTTTTTCTCTCCTTTGCTGGTACTTTGCTTGTGTGGAGTGACCATTCAAAGTTACAATGGCAGTGAAAAAAGTGACTTATGACCATTTTTCACACTTACGACTGTTGCAGCATCCCCACAGTCATGAGAGACCAAGTGAGGAGATATGTGCCTTGATGTGAGTGATATTGAGTTGGCCACCCCCAGCCAATAATATGACCACCAAACCACACCCACCCAGTCACATGACCACCAAGCCACACCCACCAACTTAGCCATGCCCACAGAACCGGTTGTTAAAAAAATTTGAATCCTACCCCTGGGCATAAATATCTACTATACATTTGCTAAGTTTCAATTCATCAATTGGAGCTCATAATGCTCTGCAATTCATGGTTGTAAAGACTACACAACTCATGGTTGTATCATAGTTGAGAGTACAACTCAGATAACAACTCAAGGTTAGGAGTTGGACAACATATTGTTACCATCAAAAGTGTCAAGTTTTCCAAAGCTTGGATAATATACAAAGTTATCTTGGAGCAAATATCTGTACGCCCTAATTCCACACTTTTTTTTAGAACTGGAATTTGAAGGAAGCAAAGAGTTTATTGTATTTGAAGTAATTCACTAACTGTAGTAACAAGGAACAATAGTGCACCAGACAGAACAGTCTCCTAGCTAACCCACCCACATTTCTACTCCTATAGCACCCTCATAATATTGAGTCCCACATTGGATTTGTCATTTATTGCATTTTATGCTAAAATGAAGATCCTTGTCATCAGTGATTCCTGATGTTTCAGCTTCAGATTTATCTAATAGTTCTGAATTTAATTTTTTTATAATTGCTGTTTTATTTAAATGTTATTCTCAATTGCTTAACGAGTGGAAACAAATATCTTATAAAGGTAGCCTTGACTTGTGACCACAACTGAGCCCAAAGTTTCTGTTGCTAAGCATGGCAGTTGTTAAGTGAGATTTGCCCCTTTTTATGGCCTTTCTTGTCAAGCAAATCACTGCAGTTTTTAAGTGAAGCATGTGGTTGTTAAGTGAATCTGGCTTCCCCCATTGATTTTGCATGTCAGAAGCTGGCTGGGAAGGTTACAAATGTGACTGCATGACCCTGGGACAGCACAATTGTCATAAATACATGCAGCTTCTCTGCCCGGTTGCTGGGTGGGCTTGGCCATGGCGGGCATGGCCTAGTCAGCCTCCTGCATCATGGCGGGAGGGTTTTTGCCCTCCCTGGGCTCTGGAAGCTTTCCTCGAGCCACCACGAGGGCCAAACAGCCTCCCTGGGCTCCGAGGCTCTCTAGAATCTGAAAACAGGCCTGTTTCAAACCTTCCTGAACTTCTGGAAGGCCCATTTTTTGCCCTCCCCGAGCCTCCATGCATGCCCTGCACGTATCTACATCCAAAACAGGCTGCGTGGGGACTCAGGGCAGGGGAGGGGTGAGTGGGGCCAGCCAGGAGTGGAATTTGGAGGTTCTCCGAACTGCACAAATCTTAGCTAGGGGCTCTCCCAGACCCCTGAGAATCCCCAACAGCCCGCCACTGAATATATGTCAGTTGCCAAGTGTCTGAATTTTGATCACGTGACCATGGGGGTACTGCAGTGGTCATAAGTGTGAGAAACGGTCATAGGTCACTTTTTTTCAGTCCCGTTGTAACTTCAGTTACTCAATGAATGGTGGTAAGTTGAGGGGTATCTGCAGATGGTCCAAATAAATTAGTAATTCCCAACCTTTCGGAGCTGATTGGCACTTTAAAAATATTGCAAACTATGTTATGAATAGCCTTTCAAAAAATGCTGCTGGGGAGAGGCTGGGCTATTTACAGACTTGCTGCCATTTAAAGCTTACCTTGGTAAATTGCTGCTTTTTAACTGCCTGGTATAGTGTTTGCTACTCCCTCTAGTCTGTTTCTGCACAATATTCCCTGCTATCCATTCTTATTATCTTTGGCCTCCTCCTGTAATGTGCCTATTGGTAAACAAACATTGGGCTACAACTCCCCTCCCCCCATCATTTTCTGTTTTGTAAGAAAGCTTGGAAATAAAATGTAAGTTTTAGGCTGGTGCTTTGCAGTATGTACAATTTATGTTTAAAAAGTAAACAGAAGGGCAGAGAAGTGGGTGGGGTTGAAGTTCAGTGGGCACATGAGTGCTGTGTTTAGAATCCTGAAATTAAATCATTCTACCTCAGCCTCTTCTCTTACACAGCATTGCTGACTCCTGATGACTGCTGAGAGAAGTTTGTACAGTTTTCTTGGCAAACTTTTCGGAAGTAGTTTGCTAGTCTTCTTGGGCTAAGAGTCCCAAGCCAGCCAGCTGGCTTTTGTGCCTAAAGCAGACTACAATTCGTGGTCTCTCAGATTCTAATCCAGCACTTCAACCAGTAGATCAGATCTGCACATGTATGGAGAAAGGGACACAGTGATAAATTCAAAACCATTGCAAGGTGGTGCACCATCAGGTATTTGATGGCTAGCGAAGCAGCAGTATTGAAGGCACACAACAGTATATATTTTGTGGGGCAGTGGCTGTTCCTTCCTGAGGGTGGTGAATTTGTTTTTGAAAAGTAGCAGGTTACACAAGGCTGCTTGGTGGGTTGCATGGAGCTAACAGGTGATATGGTGTGGAGGCCTGTGCAAGCCCACTCATTTTAGCTTATTTTGCTTATCAAGTTAGATCACCGTCCATAGATCATGCCTCTAAACAGGACATGGGTAACAATTAGTACATATTTGTAGCACCAAGACCTCCCTTCCCCTATTCCCCACCCTACTGTTGATTTTTCATAACTAAAGTATTCACTTAAAAATAAAAACCCCAGAACGAATGGATTAAAACTAGCCCAACCCCATGAATAGGGTGGTGATGAATGGGTCCAATCCCATCAGTATGAAAGGGTGCATCCTATAACCTTTGTTGTAACACTTGGGGTTATGAAGGGGAAAATGTGTCTCTTGATCCCGGACAGTTTTCCTGCCTCTGCTTTGACCAAAGAATATTATAAGGTTTATGAATATTTGAATGTAATTTTTACAATTCTTGCATAACTGTAAGACTATAATTTTTCCTGTAAAATTTCATCCATCTGCTATGATACTCTGTAATTTAAAAATACGTAAGGAGGTGAAAATAGATCACTTACTGCCTAGTATTTTATTGGTTTCTGTAAAAAATAATAATACTTCCATTGTTTAAGAGAATCTTCGGGAGGTCTAAATAAATCATACACTGGGCTTCTCACAAATTGAAGCGTCCATAAATAGTTTGTCAAAGCATTTCTTCTTCTTGGCTATTTTTCATAATGTGATATAAATTCTTATGCTTTGCAACAGCTCAATAAATTATAGTGTTCTAGCAGAGTCATAGCATTGTGCAAGTTTGTGGGTGGAAATTGTCACAGTCCTTAAACTTAAAAAGTACCTTTTGGCTGTTGAGCAATTTCTGTTGTAATCAGGCATCTTTAAGGCTTTACAATATTGTATCAGAGTCCAAGATGCAGCCACAAAGGGAATTTCATCTCCTAGAGATAAATGTCTGCCCTGTAAGCATACTTTTCCATCCACTATTAAATATTACAATATAATTAAACATTGTTCCTCAAGCCTTAGGTCTTAATAACTTGAGACTGGTAGTTCAGCTGCCTAAGTGATTTAAGATTGCAATCAACAATGACAGTGTCTGGGTGCAAATTATACTCTTAATTGACTAGGCAAAAGATCAAAGCCATTAACATTAAAATTATTGCCTGCAATGGAAGGAGTTATATTATTGAACACTTAGCTGCAGTTTGCCTGCTTTGTAAAGTTTCGCTCTTAACCTTACCTGGAAAATAAAACCTATAGGTGGCAGCATCTCTCGATCACTTCACCTGGACAAGTGAAGGCTTATTAGGTCAGGTTTACTAACATTATGCAGTGTATTTGATTTGAAATGAAAAAATGGCTTTAATCTGTGCATGGACACACACCTGGTGGCAGCTTTTTAAACCAAACATATCTTGCGCCTCAAATTAAGGCAAAGTAACTTGTTGTATGATGTTGCATGAATCCAGGAAAAGAACTTGTTTGCATAACCTAATATCTGTGGACATTTTTCCTGTAATTTCTGCACAGCGCTTGTTCATTGCAAGTTGCTTCATGAGATATTTAATTATTAGAGCTGTGGAATGTCTTGGATTTAATTTAGAAGTGTTTCAGATAGCATTGGAGTTCAAATGCAGCTCCAGTTTATGAATCATTAAAGCAGTTATGTCTTTTCTGGGATTATGCAAAAGTTGCAGCTGCACAGTTCTGGAAACATACATTACGTAGTTGTCTTAGTGAAACAAAGTCAGATGATGCATTTGTACCCCTGTGCATTCTGACGTATTTCTTCTGAATCAAATCTGAAGCTTTACTCAAACCTTACTAACTGTAGTAGCCAGATTTGAGGTTTACATTCATTTCTTAGTTTCTCATTACAGCACTTTAAGAGTAATTTACTATCTAACAAAAATAATTGGGTCATACAAGATTATGGGTTTCCAAATCCAACTGGCCACCAAAATATCATTTAAGAACACAATATTTTATTTTATTTATTTTGATTTTTCAATCACTTACAAGATAATAGGTATCAGTATATACATAGTTATGAATACATGAAATGGGTACATATAAGAAAAATAAAAAACAATAGGACAGTAGGCATGTTGGTGCGCTTATGCACACCCCCTACAGATCTCTTAGGAAAGGGGTGAGGTCAATAGCAGACAGTCTAAGATTAAAGTTTTGGGGGTTTGGGGAACAAGCCAGAGTCAGGTAGAGTATTCCAGACATTGACCACTCTGTTGCTGAAGTCGTATTTCCCGCAATCAAACATATCTGTACTTGCTTTCTATTTCACTACACTGAAGCAATCTATAGATATGTGGTAATGGGCATTGGGGAGGCATTTTGATATAGTGGTTAAGGCATCAGGCTAGAAACCAGGAGACCAGGAGTGCTAGACATAAAGCCATATGTGATCTTGGGCCAGTCAAGCTCTCTCAGCCCTAAGAAGAAGGCAATGGCAAACTATTTCTGAAAAACTTTGACAAGAAAACTATAGGGATTTGTATAGGAAGTCTTCAAAAATCATATTAGACCAGTCAGAATTGACAAGTCAGCAGCCTTGAAATTTGAACTATTAATAATAATCACTTATTCTAGATTTTTCCTACTCCCACATATCTGTTACTTAGAACAGAAGAACAATAGATAGCATCAAACATATGCTTAGCATTTGAAAGATCCCAGGCTCAAATCTTGCATTTCCAGGCCTAGAAATGATTTTTTTCAGAGCTAGTGGCAGTTAATATAGATAAATATTAACTATCTAATCTAAATAGTATACATCTTCTCACAGTGCATAATTAACCTCAGGAATTCATTTGCACAAAGCATGGTGATAGCTGCTACTTTGAATGTCTATAAAGGGGAGTTGTATAATTAATGAGGGAGAGAGGTTTTATCAAAGGTTTTGAACCATCAGTTACCTCTGGGCTGAAGTTGGCATACTTCCAGTAGTCTCTACAAGGACCCACAATGACTACAAACATCCCAGAGACAATTACTTGGACACAGCGAGAAACCAAATGTGAGATGGCCTTGGGTCTTGGCTTAGAATCTTATTTAGGTATGATATCACTGTCTCTGTTCTTAAACAATTGGTTAAAAAAGTTTTGCTGATAGTTTAAGCAAGTAGAATTCTGTTGCTCAAACTTTAGGCATTGTGCCATTTTAAGCATTTATTCCATAACAACATTTCGTACAAACTTTTTTTCACTGAAATCTGTAATTAAATTTCAAAACCTTGGGTTAAAATTCAAATGATAACTGCTTTGGCATGAGCTGAAAAACCATTGGTTCAGACCTTTGTGTGATTGTGTTTAATCCTTAGATGTAGTGATTCGTAATCTTCATTGTTCTCATGCAGGACAAGACTCATTCTTGTAAGCCAAGGTCCAGTATTTAAATCAAAACAGAATTGTAATCTGATAGAAGAGCAATTGCCTGGTATTATTAGCTAGCTAGACAATCTTCTTGAAATCTGTATTCCATCTCTTCATTCTCTTCTCTTGGGCTTGCAATCTGCTTCCTACTCAGTTAAATATTAAGCCAGAGCCTCTAGGAAGATAGGTGAAACATTAAGCCTCAGGAACAATTCATTGTTCGGGAAGAATGATAGTAAATATTTGCTTTCTTTATTTTTATCTATCAAAAATATAGGCTTATCTTCCTGCCCACTGTCACTACCATGACGGTCCCATGAAGCTATACAAACATTATTTTCTTTCTGAGAAAAGGTATTATGCTAAAGATGATATATTTAGTGCTGTTTGAATTGTAAATAGAGTTCAGACTGGGTAGGCTTTACGTTAATAAGAGAATCTACTTTGTGTTTCACTGTAATCCTGATATCAGTCAAACGGGATCAGGCTGCAGATTTTGCAGATCGCTTAGAAATTGTCAGTACGTCTTCAATATACTATCTGCTGAAATGATACAGTAATATGCTTAAACTTTGTACCTTCATTGCCTGCCTGAGCTAAATTGAATCAAAGTTAGGAATTCAAAACCACTTTTGGTTAGTGGGTCCATATAGGTTATTGATATATCGCAGGGGATGCGATAGTGGGCATGGCCATTCATAAAATATCTCCCCACTGAAGTTGTTCTTCATCCCCTTCTCTTTCTTCATAATGCTTTCTATTAACTTAGCTTAAGTCTGTCTTTTGTTTTGGCAGGCAGCCAAAAAAAGCATTGGGCTGAAAACTCTATACTTTTTATTTTCTATGAAAGCCTCCATGTGATATTTATTTCTGGAAATAAAGGTTATGGTTGAGACTGGTGTTTGGCTTTGCAGTGTGCTCGCTTTCCTTATAATTTTAGTTAAATAATCAGAAATATGGGTATGGAGATTTGACAGATGCCAAGAAAGGAGTCTGTGGTCACGTTGATGTCCACATGTGCGCATTGGGAATCCAAGCTCCTGACCGTGATTCATTATAGCAGACTAAATACCTTCTTTCACATACAGAAAAGATCCCTGGGCTAAGAACGTCTCACTTAAAAGACAACCCCTAGATACAAACAGGCTACCTATTACTAAAAATGGTGGATGGCATTTTTCTTCCCTGAGCTGACAAACAACTGAAGCTGTGTGTTTTTAATATGTAGCCTGTTTTCAGAAGTTCCCGAAAGCATGGTGCAGCTTTGGCGGACCATCAGCTTGAGGAAAGACAATGCTGTCTGCCATTTTTAATAATAGGAGCTTCTTTGCAAGTACGAGTTCTGACTTACTTACAGATTCAGGTTAAATACAGAATTAGGAATTCAACTTGTTCTTAATCTGAGGGCTGCCTGTATATACGTGACACTTAATGAAATGGCAATTCTCTTTTTCTCTTTTCAGATAGTAAAGCCATTGTTGATGGAAATTTGAAGCTAATCCTAGGCTTAGTGTGGACCCTTATCCTCCATTATTCAATTTCTATGCCCATGTGGGAAGATGAAGGAGACGATGATGCCAAGAAACAAACACCTAAACAGCGACTGTTGGGATGGATTCAAAACAAAATCCCATATCTCCCGATAACAAACTTCAACCAAAATTGGCAAGATGGAAAAGCACTAGGAGCCTTGGTTGATAGTTGTGCTCCAGGTAAGCATCCTGTGGTTTTTCTTTGTACATCACATATAGCAATAATTGAGAGCTTGGACATAAATAACTTTTCTGTAACCTGCATTTTGTGGACTGCGAGCTGTGGGAGAGATTGCATGTAAACAGAACTGTTTTGTACAGTGTTGGTGTTTGATGTCACAATTTTTTAAAAAAGGTGGCTTTAGGATATACACTACTGTTTTGGGTTTTTTTCTGTTCCAAAATAATGGGGAACCATGCTGTTAATGTTTGACAACTGGGTTCTTTGGAGACTACCACCACCCCCAAAGCAAAAAGTTTGAGAGTTGTGTATTTATTTCATTTATTTATCTGTATCCCTTTTTTATTATTTTTACAAATAATTCAAGGTGGCAAACATATTCAACATACCTTCCTCCTCCTATTTTCCCCACAAAAACAACCCTATGAAGTGGGTTGGGCTGAGAGTGACTCTCCCAAAGTCACCTAGCTGACTTTCATGGCTAAGGCTACAATGGAATGAGTTTTCAGAGCTTGTTTTTCAACCATGATGAAAATCGTATATTCTTTACTAAGAGAAAAACGGCCAGCTTTGGAATCTTTAGACTTGTTATATTGTAAAAGCAATTTCTCCCTCTTTGGTGGGTTTTGCGCTTCGCTCTGCACTGAAAGCTTTGGCTGGCAATCTCTACTTTCTAATTTAGGATATAGCTGGTGCCATTTAAGTATGGGGGGGGGGGGCGGAAACTAAGTGCAATGCTTCTTTAATGACAAAGAATTAACTTTTCCCTAATTCCCATCTTCAGGTCTCTGCCCAGATTGGGAAAATTGGGATCCTAAGAAGCCTGTAAACAACGCTCGTGAAGCTATGCAGCAAGCAGATGATTGGTTAGGTGTCCCTCAGGTATGGAAAAGGGAGAGGCTTCAGTATATCTAAGGAGTAGCCTATAAACTAAACAGCCACATTTGATTAATGCTTAAGAACAACATTATTCACTTGTCAGAATATGGAGTGTGACTAACCCAATAATGTGTTTATACAAGTAATGTACTTCTTGCATGAAATAGAAGTGGCTACTTTGTGAAAGCTTCTTTAGAATATATTTGAATTTGAAGGCTTCATTTTTCAATAATAATACTAATAATAATAACAATAACTAACAATAATAACAACAACCATTTTTTTTTACAAATAGTACTAATTCCATTTTTAACTGAAAATTCATTTTGGCTCTGTCAAAATTTCAGATTGATTCTGTTCACAAAAGGATTCAGTTACATCATAGCTTATCAGTGTATAATAATCAATCGGAATGCCTACAGAGCTGCCCAGTTCTCTTTCTATTGTAAAAATAGAAAAAAATATGAGAAAAATATTTCTCATCTGGAAATGTTTGCACTGTAATCCAACATATCTAAATAGTACCTGAATGAGATGTTGTTAAAGTAGATTAAAGACACTGCATGTGTTTAGGTACATTTCAGATCATTCCATTTATAGTTGCTTTCTTCTGGGAATGATTAGATATCTAAACATGTTAGACTTAATATAGACTTAACATTTATGGGAACCAGCAGAACATTACACTGAACTTCATCTAACAATGGGTTATTAAAAATGTATGGTAAAACTGGTAACACTTCCTCAATTTTGAATAACAGTAATAGTATCATTTTATAGGTAGATTATACCCATATGTACAATTTTGAAAAGGCTATTTGCCCTTATTAATGCATTTTGTTAACCATAGTTCCAAAGCTAAGCAAATAGCTAAGGAGCAGTAATGTTGGCAAGGAAGAGGAAGGCCCACTTAACACTGTCCTTTAATGGTTTTTTTAGGTCATCACTCCTGAAGAAATCATACATCCTGATGTGGACGAACACTCTGTAATGACTTATTTGTCACAGTTCCCCAAAGCAAAGCTGAAACCAGGTGCTCCTTTGAAACCTAAGCTTAATCCAAAGAAGGCAAGAGCATATGGCAGAGGTAAGATACTACGAAATCTGGCTTTTGTCCCTGGACTGGTGTTAAGGTATTATGATTTTTTTTTTTGGAGCCCTGTTTTGTTTTGTTTGAATTTGTCTGTGTGGTTTTAGGTTTCATATGTTTTATAGATTTTTTGTTTGTTTGTTACTGTGTGCAGACTCTATTGGAATTGGGCAGCTGTAAAAATTTTAAATAATAAATAGGCAACACTTGGTCTATTTATAACTCTGATGGAAGAGCTAGTTGATTCTTACTATATAGCCAAACATCTATATTTCATTGTGTTCGTTTGGTGCACTGCTAACATTCAGAAATGTGGAATTTGTCCAAAAGGCACTCCTACTTTCATATGAATTCCCCAATCCTGTGAGAACCAGTTCAGCAAGGCTATTGTTTTTGTATCTATAATGTTTACACCACATTCTTGAGCAGATTATTGTCTGTGTCCCTAGACTTAAGCCTTTATATTCTATCACTGACAGGTGGATGTAACTAGATTGAAAAAGTAGATGAAAACATAGAGACAGTTAAGTCATTGGTATTATTTGAAGCAAGATCACATCACCCAAGGGAAGTTTTTTTTTAAAAAAGATACACACATACACAGTTCTGAGAAAATGTATGTTGGTTTATTGTATATTATAAGCTGTTTTTATTATAAGTAAGCTTGCAGGACTTTTTCAAATGTAGGAGAACTACATTTAGCTTTTCATGAACTCATCTTTTGGTAGTTTGTTTGGAGGAGCATTTGAACTCTCTAAACAATGAAAAGAATAGTGGACAAAGGTCTCCCTGGAAAAAAAAACAAGATTTCTTGAGGATAGAATAATCCAAGACAATGGAAACATGCCTTTGTTTTAAGGAACAAAGCTATCACAATCTGCAGGTATTACGACCATGCCTACTTCAAATTATATGTAGGCAGTTTTCAGCAGTTATTCTTGTGCTAGTTATGTTCTAATTTGTGTATTTTAAGGACACTAAAGGGTATGTAGAGGCCTGTATAAATACTTCTTTTTAGAAATCTCATAGATATGTGAGGGAGAAGAAAACATTAAAAGAATGGGAATTATTGGTTCAGGAGTATTGGAGCATTGCAAAGCTTTGCTGGCCACTATTTTGGATGACTTAAGCAAACTTAAATGACATCCATAAAGTTGTCTGCCAGTGGTGATTCGTCATGATAAATTAATTCAGTGTTAATTCTGAGAGAATATCAAGATTCAGTAAATTATATCTTTACACATAAGCATGGTTTTTTAATGTGTTTACAGGAATTGAACCTCATGGAAATATGGTCAGACAACCTGCCAAGTTCACTGTTGATACTATCAGTGCTGGTCAAGGTGAAGTAATGGTTTTCATAGAAGATCCAGAAGGAAACAGAGAAGAGGTGTGCTTATTGTGGAATCTTGGGTAGAATAAACAATTGCTTCAGATTTTTTCTTGTAATTGGAAAATGGTGATCTTGCACAAGTGTGTTTATTTAGAATGAGTTTCATGGGATCATAGTTTGAATAATAGGGTGCATGCATAAGAACTGGGATTCACTCCTTGGTATCTGCAGTTCAGGTATTAAGCTATTTATTTATTCAGTTTTTATGTCTTGTCTGAATTTTTAAAAGAGCTACACAGTTAGAATACAGTATATCAAAAATAGAGGAAGATGCAAAAATGAATGTGAAAATTAACAATTAAAATAATGGAAAAAGAGATGTGTTTGGCAGTTCTAAAGGCAGAGAAACTGGAGGCCAAATAGATCACCCAAAGATTGTTCCTTACATTCTGTGAAGGATGCAGGAAAAGTTGATTAAGCAGAGCAAACTCAACAAACTCTAGGAACATCTTCAGCTGTTGATTTTAATATCTAGACATGTTCATAATGGAAAAAAAATTTTTCAGACAGGTCCTAAGCCATTTAGCAATTATAATGGGAGAGCGTACACACTTTGTTATCCTGTTGGTAGGCAAAATTGTATCTATTTCAATACACTTTTGACGTATAGATTGGCCTGATTGCTAAGGTGAATTTGTACTGGATTTAGAATTGATATAGGTTTGATTTGCATATTATCATTCTGTTACTCTGATTAGCATCTCTGAGTGACATTTTAGATGGAAATTTAGACTAGAGTAATAATCCAGTAAATAAGTTTTGCAGTGGCTGTTGCATTATAAAATGATATTAGACACTTTCCTAACTAGAAAATTAAGAGTGGCTCTTTCATATCATCTTCTATAACGATGCTGTAATGGAGGGCTCTGTTTCAATGGGAGAATTTCTGCTAGTTGTTTGCGATGAAAGAGATACAGTGTGGAGGAGCATTTTTTCTGAAGGTGCTATTTTAAGCTTAGATGCCAATTCTTAGTGAAAATATTGAGCTAATGTTCCTTTTTAGGCCGAAGTGACACCTGATAATGACAAGAACAAGACATTTGCTGTTCAGTACTTGCCAAAAGTTACAGGTCTCCACAAGGTAAGGCAGTTTGAAGACTTTGTACGGAGGGAGGAGAATGTATGGTAGTTGCAGCAATAGTTACGCTTCACAACTTCTCCTCCTTCTGGAATATACATTTGACACCCCAGCATCTTGATTGTTTGGTCTACCAATTATGAAGCATCTCATGGAAGCAAAACCAAGAAAATTATCTTGTATTTCTGTGTCTTCGTGAAATTTGGCCCAAATAAATTATGAAAGGTTTTGATTTGTTTAGATTCACCTCATCCACTATTATTTAAACTATTAAATGTCTTTTCAGCCTGTCTCTAGATAGTCCATAACTTACAATTGTAATTGAATCTAGAATTACGGTTGTAAGTCATGTGGCTTTTTAAGTGGGTCACCAGGTGACCATGACTGATTTTATGCCTTTTTTGAAGCAGTCATTAAGTGAATTATCACAATAGTTAAGCGAATCCCTTGGTGGTTAAGTGAATCCAGTGTCCACAGTGGGCATTTTTTTAATGTAAACTGGAAAGAAATGCCTGTTTCTAGCAAAAAATGTGATACCTTACAGTCATGTAACCATATCAGTTTTAATATAGGTTTTACTCAGGGATTTCAGTGCTTCAGATCCATACCCCAAAAATTGCTTTGGAGGTGGCACGGGTGCAAACTGCATCTCTTAATTCATCTTGGAAGAAGTGTCCTAATAAAATATACATTTGAGGTATTTTAAGGAAACTCTAGCATAGGGGTGTTAAACGCAATTTCACTGAGGGTCACTTCAGGATTGTGTTTGACCTTGGAGGGCTGGGATCGGTGTGGCCAGAGTTGGCATGGCCTGCTCGATGTCACTCATGTCGGGGGTGCCTGTGGCAACTTGCGTGTGGCTCTCCCGAGCTCCGTTTTCTCTGGCAGAGGGTTGCAGAAGGCTGTTACAGCCAGAAGTCAAGTTCAGGAGCCCATTTTCACTGGCATGGTCCCTCACTGTTTCCAGGGTGGCCCCGTGGGCCAGATCTAAGCATCATGTGGGCTGGACCTTGGGTTTGACACCCCTGTTCTAGCAGCATCCCTGTGCTCATTTCAAAGCACCATGTTGATGCTTCCTTAACTCTATTTTCTTCTCAGTGGTGACATTTCTACTGACAATAATTACACTCCAGAGGCATCATTTTCATTACCTTTCTAAAATACAGGAGAATGGGCACCAGCCAAACCTTGGGGATAGGATTGGAGTCTTTTCTAAGAAAAGTGTCCTCAACACAGAAACACTGTCTACACTGCCTCTTGAATGGCAGGGACTCTAAACATGTCTTTTTAAGATGAGCAATTTGGATGAGCTGGTTATGGAAAGAGATGGCTTTGGAGATACTTCAATGCTATGTGACCACAGCAAATTTTATTGGCCAGGAGATGGTCTGTTACATTTTGCTCAGTTGCCAAATGCATTGCAGTAGTCTGTTATATCTAATGTGAACATTCTTAATTTTCTTTTAGGTTACAGTTCTGTTTGCTGGCCAGCATATTTCAAAGAGTCCATTTGAAGTAGATGTTGATAAAGCCCAGGGAGATGCCAGTAAAGTAACAGCCAAAGGTCCAGGCTTGGAAACAACAGGAAATATAGCTAATAAGCCTACTTACTTCGACATATACACAGCAGGTAAGATGGACTAAACAGATTTGTAGGAATATTTTAAAATTGTCTATAATGCCACATTGTAATGAGCTGTAGCAAACTGAAATTGCTTGATATCTGAACCCTTCATTTGCACATTTGAAGATGAAGCAACTAAGATTTTTTGTAGAAATTAAAATTTTATTTAACAATTAAATAAAGTTAATAAGACTATTCATTATTTATTTGATATAGTGACTTTGAAAACTATAGTTTGCAGGATATTTGAACAGCCTTTAGATGTCATAGATTCTGCAGTCTACTTTAGATTAAACCTTTGTGTTCAGAAATCTTTCCTCAGAAAATCACAGATGAAAAATGGCAAATACTTTTTCCAATTTCAGCAAAAAAAAGCCCACAAAAGTTTTCCAGTCTTTTATTAATTTTTTTATTGTTTTATCCTTGACTGGCCAGGTCAATCTGACCATTTCTACTAATTCTGCCATATTTACAATTTATTTCTCCATCGTGGGTAGGCATTTTGAATTGGTGCTCTTTTTGAATTGCATCAATCATTGTTAACTTGGCTAATGTTTCTCCACAGTCTGCTAGATGATGAAGTAACTAGGTGTGGCATTTTGTTCCTGATGAACTTTGCATGGAAACTTAATTTGTAGTTATCTTTACTTTGCTAAAGATACCAAAGATTTCCCAATCACGATGCACGTCTTAGGCTGTGTTGCAGAAGAAACATTTGCTTCTTTTGACCTAAATGATTTTATAAATACCTAGTTGAAAAAAAAAACTAGCTATATTATGTCTCAGATATTAGGATTGTAGAAAGCCTCTTTCAACTCTGCCAATTTGATTTTTATTTTCAAATTTTATGGCTTCAAAGAAATACATTGTGTTGCATATTTGCAATAAATCAGATGCCCCTGAAGGCAAAATTGCATCATATTAAAATCCTATTAATCCTGTATAACTTTTATCCTTCTTACTAATCGATTTTTTAAATATTTTGCATTTTTCTTGTCTTCCCTACATAGTGGCCTCTAGCTATATGGTTAATTATGGAAGCTACATTTTGAGCTTATCTTTTCTGTCTTCTAGGTGCTGGTGTTGGTGATATTGGCGTAGAAGTTGAAGATCCTCAAGGAACAAACATTGCTGAGATTATGGTAGAAGACAAAGGAAATCAGGTTCACCGCTGTGTTTATAAGCCTCTTCAAGCTGGTCCTCACACTGTAAAAGTAGTATTTGCTGGAGAGCATATTCCAAAGAGTCCTTGGGGTATTCTTGTTGGGGAAGGTATGTTTTAGAGATGGATGAAATATATGCATATTCATATTAGCATTTATTTGAATGCATATTTTTTTAAAAAATTACAAATGCAAGCTAATTTTTAAAAAATTATCAACATTCTGGCTTGGTGAAGATTAAATTAAATTATTCCTTGAAAACTCTTTATTAACTAAATGTAATTGATCTGCTATTCTAAATGATCCTGTTTTTCTTTTTGGCACTTCTGCAGTAGAATACCTTCTTGCTATATTTCTTAAACCCACTATATTTTCTTTATTTTTATATCATAACTCCTTTTTACCCCTTCTGAAATGATACTGGCTTTCTATTCTATCCTTGCCTACTCCTGTGCTTTCAGACCTCTGCTTACTTCTCCTGAGCCACTCTCAATTTGTGGGAAGTTGGACTTCACTGCTATTGACTTCCTAGTTGAGCAAGCTCCGTCGGTAAGATGTGTTCAGGGTGACCATGTATGTGTTGCCTTTTTTATCCCTGGAAATCTATTCTGTAACTTTGCAATTTAAAGAATGCTTCAGAATGTTGCAAGCAATTTCTCAGATTAGGGAGATTCTTGTAAGCAGTCTTCAAGAAGTTGGACTGCCTTACCACAAATAGCCAACTTGGTTGTAGGAGAGTTGAAAGTAGAAAATTATCAATTGGATTTAAACTTTAGCTTGCTGTTCATATCTTCATTCTGCTAAAATGAGCAAACAGACAAACAACAGCTAATGCATAAAGAAAAAATGTTTAGGAAAAGTGAGATGCTATACATGCATGGTCAGAGTAGTTGCTGTGGAGTGTATGCTAATACCTTCAAAGAAAAAGAGGCTGATTGCAAAAAGATATGTACTAGATTGGGCTATTCAAGATGCCTGGGGCATATTCAGAAAAGCTGCAATATCATGATTAGACAAATGCTGATAAGTAGGTTCTTAACTTAAGACAGGGAGAAGCAATATAGTGTCTGCCAAATATTTTGTTTTTGAATTTTTAAAAATTGTTTAAAGCAAAATAATGCTTGCTTAGAACTTCCCTCATATGTCCTCAGCATTTTAAATGTTCCCTCTGTTGCAAAATGCCCCTGGCTTGATGTTTTCTAAGCTGCCTTCTATCCCCCCTAAAATTTATGTCTATTAATTGTTCCAATATACTGTATCTAGTAATATTTGAAGACCATTCACATGTTTCTTTCCTGCTCTATTCGAATTTCCTGTTCCAAGCACATCTCTATGGTGGGCTTGCCCGGATTATTTGGTTAATTTCTATGGATGGTTAATTTCTCTTTTCCTATATTGTGCTTACTTTCTCCTCTTCTTCCTTTCCTTTTCCAAAACACTTGAAACTGATTCTGAACATTTGTTCAAGCTAGAAAGCTTCACGTTTCTAAAATTGGAGCTTTAGAAATGGGAGTATTTGGTTTCCTTTTACTGTTGTCAGATACATAGCTGTTCTATTGCAACCATTGACAAAAGGCATATTAATATTCAGTGTATTTGTATGTGTACAAAGTAAAGACTTTAACCAAGAACAGGCTTCTTAAGACTACAAAATGGTATTCAGGTTTTGCATTTCATGTAATGTCTTATCCATCTTAAAGGAAGCCAAGAGAAGCTGTTCCAGCCTGGCTTGGTTAAATTAAATATCTTTAGGAATCAAAGACTGCATTCATGTCTGTCTGCAATTTGCTTGTAGCCTGCAATCCAAATGCCTGCCGTGCCAGTGGTAGGGGCCTCCAACCCAAAGGAGTTAGGATCAGAGAAACTGCAGACTTCAAGGTTGATACTAAAACCGCAGGGAGTGGAGATATCCATGTGGCAATAAAAGGACCAAGTAAGTGTTGAACTTTTTTGTTTTTGCATTGCTTTGCACCATGATATGAGTCTTCTGCAAACAACTCCAATCAGGCACTGATTCTGCTATCTGCATGTTGACTTTGCTTCTCAGGAGAACTCTAGAAGTGAAATAAAGCTCCACTTTTCACTGGGATATTTATTTAATATATGCATAGAAGCAGGAAAACACCAATTTCACTTAAAATAACATATTATTTACATGTTCATGTAGAATTAACTTGAACTGCATAACCCCCTGTGTAATCTTTGATATGGGAAGTTTTATTTGATGAGGCTCTTGGGCAAAATGTCTATGTAGGAAAATCCTTATTCAATGACAAGACTAAACTTTTAAAAAACCAAAACCCTAGTACCCTGATAAGCAAAATGGACAGAATAGACTTTCAGCCAAAGTTCAATTCCCCAACTAAAGGAGAGAAGCTACTTTCTATCTCCAACTTGAGGTTCCCCCTGTGTGTGTGTGTGTGCGTGTGTGTGTGTGTATGTGTGTAGACCAAAAAACACAAATCACAATGCATGAATCAACTTTTGGTGGAGTTACTCAACTTTTTTGAAAGAGATATCTTATGGAAAAGTTGATAACCTGCAAGATTAATTTCAGATACAAACATTGACAAAATAGATTTGCATAACAAGCCTGATTTGCTATATTTGGCCAACCTTTTTGACTAGTCTTGAAATAGTTTACATATGTTGAATGCAACTGGTGTGATCATATCAGGTTTTCAGAGCAGTCATTTTTTTCCTTGTCTATAGACTGATGACAAAAATAACTTAGAACATTGCGCTTTACATAGTCCCGGGAGTGGAAAACCATAAACAAACTAGGGTCTTTAAATTGAGACATCATTTTTTTTTTATTCTTCAGCTTAACAAAACTACATCAGTGTGGAAATTTCAGTGAACTGAAAGTTCATCCATGTGGCAGTCTGCTCTTCAATTTGGGGACATAACCTGATTTGAAAGGGATTTCTGGCGTCTAAATTAAACAAATGGAGGTCCATCTCACTTTCATACAAATCAGTATGGCTTTTGAGAAGTCTTTGATAAAATGAGTTGTAATTTTTACACAATGCTGCTTGAGCATTGGCTAGAAAATGTTGCCAACTGTGCAATGGTGAAGACAATAGGCTTGTATCAACAAACTTTAGAATATTTAGGCTCTCAAGAAAACTAAATCAAGTAGGCATTCCCCAAATATTTGTGGTCATGAGGTCTGACAAAGCTTAAGCTTTCCTTGTTTTCACATATGTCATGCATAATGTTGCAGACTAAGGAATAACATAGGGAAATGAATTAAGCATGGTAACATAACACTTTTACTCATCACATTCTTCTGGAAATGTTTATGCTGTCTTTATTACATGACTAGGGGTAGTTTCTCCCCTTTGCAACAATTTTTGGATGAGAAGAAAAAATGACTTCATTCTTGGCAATTGATCTTGAAACATACAATTACCTATATCCAGAGAATGTAGGCTGGAGTTATTAAAGGCTAATGCTAAATTAATGATATTTTTCAGAAGGCTTGGAAGAGCTTGTAAAACAAAAGGAATTCATGGATGGAATATATGCATTTGAATACTACCCAGTAAACCCAGGGAAATACATTGTCACAATTTCTTGGGGAGGTCACAACATCCCAAAAAGGTGGGTTGAAACATTTCATATGTTGTAATTGAAAGTGATTCCATAGTAAATTATTTTGAAACGATGTGAGTTGGAAGTACATTGCATTGGTGACAGTTTCAGTTTTAGTTCTAAGCTTTACTGTGCGGCAAAGGGATATCCCATCTTTCCAGTGTAACCTAAATTTAGTAGTAGGTACTAAGAAACGAGTAAAAAAAAAAAAAAGACAAGTCTTTGGAGCAGAAAGACATTTAGGACATCAAATTCCCAATTTAAATTTTGTGTTCTCCCCTTTCTTGAAAATACTGATGGATGTCTACATGATGTTTCATCTTAACTGCCCTATGAGATGATTTAGGTATGGAATTAGATATTAGCTTTAAATTGTTTAGTAAACTTTTTGGGGCCCTTTGGTTCTGACTGTTCTCTCTTGATAAACAGACATGGATTAAATATATGTGTGCCCATGATTGTTGCCTCTTCATTTTTCCTAATTTGACTTTCTTATCCTAGCCCATTTGAAGTGCAAGTCGGTCCTGAAGCTGGACCTCAGAAAGTAAGAGCTTGGGGGCCAGGCCTTCATGAAGGAGTTGTTGGTAAATCAGCAGACTTTATTGTAGAATCCATTGGTCCGGAAGTTGGATCCCTAGGTAATAACCTGGCTCATTACACTGCTTCCTTCCAAAACAGGTGTTACATGATAGATGGTGTCTAATTATTTCAATAGTAAGAATTTCCTGTTGTTGAATTAATGGGTTGAATTAAATCTTATCTTCTAACTATATTTAAATGGAATTGGCTTTGCACAGTACTTTTGATGTCAATTATAAGTCTATATTCTATTCTCATCTGAAAGAGATTAGCAGTAAATAATGACCAATAATTTTTTTCTTCAAGGTTATCAATCTAATAGCATGATTAGTCTTGCCTTGAAACAGAATCTGGTATTATAAAAGTAGGAAACATCCTAACAAAAATCATAGGACATGTTAGTGCTTAGTGCTGTGGATTACAGGTATGGAACTACAGTGCAGTGCATGGATTAAATGAATTCACATATCACATTAAACTATGGCTTGCTGACTCATACAAAGCACCTGGGATCCCACAAAATGCAAAGCCATAAATGATGGCTTATAACTACAATGTTCTGTTCAGACATCACACAAAACCTAAGCTAAGCAAACTGTTATCACTAGGTACAATCTGTTATCCCAGCTATTGAGGTCTTGTAGGCATTGGCTGAAACAAAAACTTTTGAGATTGGAAAATAGCTTTGGAACAGATATAATAAAGCTCACGTATTTGGTTAGACTGGGTTTATTTATAATTCTAAAATACAGCATTTTCTTGTCTATGATTAATGAATTGTATGAGCCTAACCAACTATTGCTTATTCAGCAGTCTCTTGTTAATGACATTGCAGCTTAATATACAGCCTTAAAAATCCTAAATTTGAGTGCCTCTAAAAATTTTTTTTTCAGGCTTTGCTATTGAAGGCCCATCACAAGCAAAAATTGAATGTGATGATCAGAATGATGGCTCATGTGACGTGAAATATTGGCCTAAAGAGGCTGGTGAATATGCTGTTCACATTATGTGTGATGATGAAGACATCAAAGATAGTCCTTACATGGCTTACATCCAGCCAGCATCTTTAGATTTCAACCCTGACAAGGCAAGGATACAAAGAGATGATGATTCTGCCCTTTTTATATATCATTCAAGGCAGCAAATATTATTTATCTAATAAACCTACCTCCTATGAGGTGGGTTGGGCTGAGAGGGAGTGACTGGTCCAAAGTCAGAGAGCCATAACTCACCGTTTTTCTTTTGAAAAAGTTTAGAAATTATAAGAATTTGTAGTTTTGGGGACTGGAGGTATTCCAACAGATTAAGCCTGAGGCCTGAGTAGTACTAATCACTGTATTATTAAATTCATCTCATAATATTTGCTTCATTTGCATTGTAAGATGCTCCCTTGAGCATTCAATAAAAACATGTTTATTTTTAATATTTAAGCAGACAAGCTATTAGACTGGATGTGAAGAGCAAACTTGGGACAATGCAGTGTTAGTAGTATAAGGCAGGGGTCCCCAACCACTGGGCCCCGGACCGCTATCGGTCCGTGGATCATTTTCTACTGGGCCGTGGGTTTGCTGGGCGCCGCCATCTTGTTTCGACGAGAAAGTGCTTCCGGGTGAGCTTTTCCGGTTGGAAAGCAGCGTTTGGGTCCTGAAGGAATCCTTGGGCCTTAGTTTCATTGAAGGGGGCGGGGCGGCTTCGAACGAAGAGCCATCCCGATGGCGGAGGAGATTAAGAAAGCACAAAAAAGGTACAAAGGAGGAGTTGAAGGTGGCGGGGAGAAGCGGGGGACGGCTGGCTGTCCTTGCGTTGTCATGCGTGCTGATGCTGGTACTGGGCCGCGGATCATTTTGTGATGCCGGTACCGGACCGTGGCACAAAAAAGGTTGGGGGCCACTGGTATAAGGGACTATAAAAGCATCTTGGCCTATTCTCTCACCTTATATCTTGCTCATCTTTTTCTAGGTAAAAGCTTATGGCCCAGGGCTTGAAAAAACTGGCTGCATTATGAACAATCCTGCAGATTTTGTAGTTGATACAAAGGAAGCTGGGAATGCTCCACTGAAGATATATGCACAAGTAAGGCCAAAGATCCAAGCAGCATTCGCTCCTAATCCATGTAGTGTTATCCATCTAAGGATCTTGAATTATGAACACAAATTCTTGGCAATATTCATAAGTTTCTTCTTAAATGTAGTGGGGCTGTAACATTTAAATAATACATTATAAGGGCCTACCCCATCTCTATATTTGAAAAGGTTTGATTTGGCACACACCTTTATTACAATGATGTGAGTTTTCTGTCACTTCACTGAGAACCAATTTGCATCTAAAATCAAGGTAATATAAGTCACTTGCTAAATGACTAGAATTCATTGATTAAAAGTAGGGTGATTGATAATTCTTATTGATGGTCTAATGAAGAAGAAACATGAATAACTTGCTATATTGAGGATAGATTGAGTTACACCAATTCTTCATGATTTTGCTTCATTATTGAAGGTGAGGGAGATAAATGAACTCTTCTATCATCTGCTTTTTTAGTACATAAGTGGCAGTGTGTGTGTGAGATGACCCAGGGCGTGGCACAAAGGCAACACAGCCACATAAATAAGAAGAGACCAACTTTGCCCCCAATGTCCACGTTACCTTCAGCTGGAGAAAAAACTCCCAAGAACAGTCTTTAAATGGAGGAAATTCAGTCTGAAAACAAAGTACATACAAACTGTAAATAAAAATCCACACAAACCACGCTGCAGTTATTAACTTTACAGGGCAGAATAAGGAATTGCAGACTTGAAAGGCCAGCAAAACACACACAGTTGGGAAGATGCCAGGACCCCAGTTAAGCCTCCACAATACCAGATAACTCACGATTTGCTCTCAACAATTTGCTGTGCACAACCTCCCTTTTTAAACACCGTGTTCCCAGCTGCAGCTAATGAAGGGAGTCAGGACCCTTTCCTCCCCCGTAAGCCACACAACTCACGTTGCTCCCTTCTCCATTCCTCCCTGTGTGCCCTAGGATGAAGAGGGGGTGGGCCTGGGTCTTCCTCAGAATTTCCTCTGCCTTGCTCTACCTCTCCCCTGCTCTGCCCAGCCAGACTTTGCCCTTCCCCAGTTTCTTCCACAGTCAATGGAGCCACACTCCCACTCCCTGTCAGCTGCTCTGCGTCCCCCTCAGAATCAGATTCTGACAGGGGCATGACACTGTTTGGTATGCAATCTACATCTTATTTCTAAATGGAAAGAAAATAATAGGCTGGAAATAAAGTTTGATATGCTACCTCCTTCTGTCTTTCAATTTAGAAATACTTTCAGGATAGGTAATAACAATTGAATGTGAAGTAGTGAGCATAATGAAAATAGAAGCCATCAAGATCCTTTCCATAAGCTCTTGAGAACTGATCCCAGTGCTTCACTCTCCTGGAGTTATTTCCACAGGGTAGTTGGTAGTATTTGATCATGGGGAAGAGATAATCTAGCTGCAGCAGAATGAGCACAGATGTATGGAGAACATAAGTTCCATAAAAAGGCCTAAGTTTACTGGTTAAGTTAAAGTATATATCTGCCACCCTTTCCATGACTCTGTATGCGCAACTAATGTTAAACCTGAGTTCATGTTTAGCAGCTTTAATGGAAAGCAAGCTGGCTTTTTTCTTTTTTAGGATGCTGATGGAAATCCTATTGATATTCAAACGAGGAGCAAGCCTGATGGCATCTATGCTTGCTCTTACATTCCAACCAAACCTATCAAGCATACCATTGCTGTTACTTGGGGAGGAGCAAATGTCCCTAACAGTCCTTGCAGAGTAAGTAGCAAAGTGCTTAAATATCTCTAGCTGCTTGTTTTCCAGTTGCAATTTGTTTCCTGACACCTTTGTACAAGTACAACAGTTTCATTGTACAATGACAATAAAGTTCTTCTAATTCTAATTCTTTTGCAAGATTAGATTAACTGATACTTACTTCACAGCAAAAGCTGAATCCTGTTCTTTTAAAGTCATTTTTATTAATCACATTTTTTTTTAAAAGGAAGAAGTTAAAAAAAAATGGATGCAAAGATAGTAAGAGGACAAAGTAGCTCCAGTTGTACAGTTAGTTCCCAGTATATCATTAATGAATAATTTAACCATACATTATTTTTAACAATAAAGAAAACAATTTTAGATATCTTTTTGAATTTCTGAACTGAGTGTCAAGGTCCACTATTTTGTCATTTAAAAACATCATCTAAAATGTACTAAAATATAAATATTCGCTTTCTAATTTTTTCTCTGTTGTTCTCTGATAGACAATATTTATAAATAATTAGCATTTTTATGTATTTCTGAATAAATCTTACTCTTATTCTAAAATGAGATTAGGAATACCTAGGTTAGGAGTGAGAACATTGGATTAAGATGAAGGAATTGTTTTTGGATCAGTGTTCTTTTAATTTCTCTCAGGGCTCACATGGGCTCCTCAGAGGTTTCCAGTTGGCCACTACGAAAACTAAATAATAACTAACTAGGCCCTAGTCTTTCTTCTATGGCTGAGGTGTTGGATTGAGGCCAGAAAGACCTAGGGTCACCCGCATTTCATTCTCAGAGGAATCTTGGAAAAAAAGATGTATGCCCTCTTGAGGTCTTAGAGAACAGATTCAACAAATACATTAAACTATATGTTGAATGTCAGTAGAAGAAACTTAAAAGTATTGTCTGACTAATGTTGAATATTCTAAAGTGCTTAACTCATATTTATTAAGTTCACATTTTGAAAATGTATGCCATGTAGGTCCAGATTGGACAAGGCAGTCATCCTCAGAAGGTGAAAGTTACTGGACCAGGGGTGGCAAGAAATGGTCTGAAAGCTAACGAACCTACTCATTTCACTGTGGACTGTACAGAAGCAGGCGAAGGTAAAAACAGATTGGTATACCATATTGCTGAATAGTGACACCCCACCCTTCTCAGTACTCTTGTTAGAAAATTAAGCTGAAAAGCTGTTAAAAGAATGCTTGATTCCCATAATGTTGCTTTTAGGTGGAGGTCCTTTCTCATTCTAGTAGCTGATAGAAACTGTATTTTAAGGAAGAAATATTTAAGCAGCAAAAGGTGCTATAGGGTGAAAATTATCAACACAATTTCTAGTGAATTGTTTCTTACCAGGTGATGTGAGTGTGGGTATCAAGTGTGATGCTCATGTAATAAATGAAGAAGAGCAAGACATAGATTTTGGCATCATTCACAATGCTAATGATACATTTACGGTGAAATACAACCCACCTGCAGCTGGACGCTATACTGTTAAAGTGCTGTTTGCTGGAGAGGTATGTCATTATCTGATAAGGCTTTTGATACCAACCCTTGTTTCTAATCCCTAAAATATCTCAGATGTATGGTTTCTAATATTGGATATAAGACTAAAACCATCTGGATAGGGAAAGTTGGCTGAGTGGTTGTATTATAATCATATATATATATAATCATATCCTGAGGGCAAATACTGTATATACATGTCCAAGGATAATGAATATGTCATGTCTTAATAAAAACATGTACTTTGGGCAGATTGATAGAAGCAATGTGATAAAAATTGGCCTTAGTTCTAATATATACAACTACAATGACTTTTATTTAATTTGAATGATATAATAAACTTGGATGGCCTTAAGATTAAATAGGACAAAGACTGCTGCCTAAGGCTCTAGAAAAAATGCTGTAGTAGTAGATTAGTTTATTTCGACCTTCTGGATATTCAGAAGTTGCTACAAATATTTTCATGTTTTATTTACAGGGAAAACAATAATTTGGAAATAATTTAAAGAGCAGTTATATGCAAGGGACAGTACATGCAAGGATTTTTTTTTACTATTCAAGCCTCAGGATTTTTCTTCTTTATGGAAATTTTATTGAAAAATTTAGTTTACTTTATTGTCATTGCACCTCATACAACAAAATTAAATGCCATCTTCAGTGTAGGCTATAACTATAAAAATAAAACACAAACACATATCCTTCGCATTCTATACAATTGAATTAAAAAATTCCTGATATTGCATTAATATTGCACTGTACAGTAGAATTCAATATAGTTACTGCTCTGGGATAGAAGTTTTTTCACCTATTTGACCTTGTTTTTGTCAGATGGTAATAGTTCAAAAAAGGGTGCCCAGGATGAGATGGATCTTTAACAATGTTTTGAACTTTCTTAAGGTAGCGGGAGCTATAAAGCTCTTCCAAAGAGGGGAGAGGGTAACCAATAATCCTCTGGGCAATGATGTTAACTGTTTGGAGCGCTTTCCTATCTTCTACTATATGCAATGTCAAATTTTTGTTTCTTTGTCTTAAGGAAATTCCTACAAGTCCCTTCAGAGTGAAAGTGGAACCATCACATGATGCAAGCAAGGTGAAAACCGAAGGGCCTGGATTAGGTAAAACAGGTAAGATTTCTGCTTGATTATTAGGCAGTTATTTAATTGGCTCTTTGTTGGTTGCAGTCATAATAAAAAACAAGCGTATTCCTTGTCAAGGCCCGTAAATGGATGCTAAATAAGTAAATCTGGAGTATGAAAAATTAAATTTGTAATATTCTATTCATAAAGGGTTTGCACTTGTTTTTCCAGAACATGTCTAGACATGATGATAATGAATTTCATTCCTTTATCTATCCAGGTGTGGAAAACGGAAAGCCCACACACTTCACTGTGTTCACAAAAGGTGCTGGGAAAGCCCCTCTGGATGTCCATTTCAGTGGACCAATGGAAGGAGATGCTATCAAAGATTTGGATTTCATTGACAACTATGATTATTCCCACACTGTAAAATACACTCCTGTGCAGCAGGTAAATTCTCCTACAAAAGGATAGAAATGTGATGCACATTTCTTTAAGTCTATAAACTGGAGGCAGTTTGCAACATTTCCAGGTCTTGTTTTGTACACAACAAGTTTCTAATACACATGTATTTTTTTTAAGTTTTATTTGGGTTTTCACAAAAAAACACCATAATACAAATAAAACATCTTTTTTTGAAAATAGCATGGTCCCAGGTTACACTTCTTCATACAGATACAAACTCAATTTCATGCTCCTTTTTATGTTCTATTCCATATCTTATTACTGTTTTACATTTTCTACATAATTTTTCCCCTCCTTTAATTTTCTCAATTTTATTTTGATTATCTCATCTCAATTCAAATCATTATATTTATACTTTTGTCTGTCCTGTTTCAATTTCATATTATCTTTTCTCATTAAACAAATTTTCTCCTGTTGTTACTAGTTGGAGTATGACACCTTTATATCTTTTAATTTTATCCATTCAACTCTTATTTAAGCTTCAATGTCTACCTTAAGATTATAACATTCAATATAATACATAACTTCCAATCGAATTCTGCTTGGTACATTCTTGAAATACACACTATATTCTTAAAAAAGATTATAAAAAACACTCATTTCATTCCAATTCAGTTCTATCATTAATATTCATTAAAATCTTAACATCTTTAACATTTCTTTTCAATTAAATATCATACTTCCTTGGGAACACTTATCAGCTTTCCATAATTAATTTTTCCCCCTATTTCTCTTCACTTATATTTTATAAATCATTAAATAATTAAAATGTTCCCATCCTTTCCTAATTCCAATTCTCTCATTCGTTTTATTTCATTTATTTATTAACAAACATTCCACTAGATTACAATAACTATTTTATCCATCATTTTAATCATACATTGTTTCATATTTTCTGAAATTATTTCTAATATAACAATACTATGTTATGTACCTTTGCAGAATCCCTTTTTCAATTAAATTTTCACCCATTATCTCTAAATAAGCCCTGTTTCTCTATATCTTGTTTCTGTCCTTTATAACTTCTTTTCCTTTCCTTTTTCCGTCTCTTCTTCTCCCTCCCCTTTTTACCCCCTTGTCTCTCTACTTCTAATTCTCTCTTCTGTATTCCCCTCTTCTGTTGCTTTCTAATATTATAATTATTTTTCAAACCATTCTTTTTGGTTGTTTTTTCAAATCTCAAACTTTTCATTCTCTTTTCCCCACATAAAATTACTTGTTCATTAAAGATGGCTTATTCTTTGTCCCAATCTTCTTGTTCTGCAGGCATTTCTTGTTGTTTCTCATAGTTCCAAATCTCCATTTCTAAGAATTGAAATACAAAGCCAAAAGAACCTCTCCCTTCTTGTGCATCTTCTTTGTACTTTTTAAGTTCCATTTTCAGTTCTTCTAAGAGTGGTGCTATTTTAAACACTTTTAAACAACCACCTGATTGATTTTAGTCATTCAAATGCAAGAACCAAAAATCCAGAGATTACCAAGTAATCCAAATACTCCCAAGCTGTTGTTTCTTGCTTCTTTTTTCCACTTTCTCTTCCTGGGGTTCTACTATTTTGTTGCCAGGTTTCAGTTAAAATGTATCTGTTAGAAGTCTTATTGAAGTTTTACTGTAAATTCCTTTTAATTCCAGGCAGTCTCCTCCCTTTTTTCCAGATCCTGCCCTTTTATTCTTTTTCTCTTCTTTCCTGCTTTCAAAAGCTTTTGAGTATCCAGAAATCTTTATTATCCCTTTGACATTTTATTTTCAGCTTAAATGCCTATTGATGTCAAAGTGGATTTTTTTCTTCTATTTCTTGCTTAAGTCTCTTTGCTGTCAGTATAGGGAAAGGAAGAGAAGAAAAAAAACCCCAAATCTTTTCCCTTTTCTCTCTCCTTCACTGCTTCTAAGTCTTCTTTGGGAACAATGTTATTTTTTTTATAGTTTAAATTCCAGGGTACCTTAATTGTTGCTTTTGCAGTTTAACCCGATCAACCAAAACTTTCTCTTCTTATCTTCCTCCTGCACATTCTTTTCCGGTTGAGTTTTTCTTTGAGGTGGCCATTTCTGACCACCGCTGCAATTGCCTTCGGGAAAGGGAGTAATGGCCAGCTGAGGAGGAGAGATGCGGCTCTCCTTAACCCTGCTGGCAGTCTCCCCCCTCTTCACCACCTCTACGGAGTGGCTTAGCCCCAAAACCAGCTGGCTTGGGGCACTCCAGCGGCGAGCACGGATTGATACCACACGGTTTTTGTCTGGCTGTGAAGAGGTTCAAACGGGAACTCCCGTACATATGTATTTTTATTAAGCAATGCTCTGAAAGCTGTTTAATGCATTTTAAACTCTGATTCCAGCTAAATTTTGTTTATAGGAATTTAAGTCATAGTTTCCAATTAGCATGTGTTTCTAACAGTGTGCAATGTTACTGTTGGCTCTGGGACATCATCAGGCAAGCAGCAAAGCAAAACTGAAGATTACTGTTCACCCTGAACTAGAATCCACACATTGGTGTAATTCTTCTGCTTGTTACATTGGCTGTCATTTAGTTCTGTGCTGAGAGACAGTAAGGGTGATTATTGGCAGAGACAATTTTCAAAGTAAACTTATTTTTCATATTCTTATGATATCTAGGCTATCTTGCTGACCCCAACAAATTTTAGGTGCCTCTTCTTTGGAGTAACTAAATTCAGTGATGTCTTTGTTTTGGTTGGATCTTGCTAGCATCAGTGATGCCAACTTTATCTTAGGCGTGCTGGTGTTGTAAGTGGAAATGGATTTCAACTTCTGAACAGTGTTTCTTTGTATAAATTCTGACAACTTGCATGTCTGCAAGTGTAGCTTATATTTGAAGAACTGTCTTCAAAATATGTTTGACTCTTGTCAAATATTTTTGGGAAGCAGTTATTTCTTGATTTGGTTGCTGTTCAGAAAGTCAAGCCTTTTTCGAAGGCAGGTAATCCTTGATACATGTCAATAACTTATGATGATATTTTTCAGATAACAATCAGAGTTGGAAGGGACCTTGTAGGTCATCTAGTCCAACCCCCTGCCCAAGCGGGAGACCCTACACCATTTCTGACAAATGGCAGTCCAATCTCTTCTTGAAAGTCTCAAGTGATGGCGCTCCCACAACTTCCGAGGGCAAGCTGTTCCATTGGTTGATTGTTCTCACTGTCAGAAAATGATATCTAATAATATAAAAGATTAAATGAGATTTAATAATGGAATCCTATCACAATTCTGTTATGAATTGAAAACTAAACAGTAGCTAGTGACAAGTTTGGAATAATGCTGCCTTATTTAAATGGTGCACGATATACATTTCTGTATTTCTGGCAAGCACTCTGAATGGAAATAGGGAAGAGACAGGTTTAAAGGGTGAGATTGGAAAGCAAATTAGTCCTTGCACTGTCAGATTTGTAAATATTGCAATGAGAAATGCTACTTATTAAATATCAAGCTATGTCTAACCCTGTGAAAATATAATTTCAATTCCCAAGGAATTAATTACCAGAACTGTCTTATGATATACAACTTGGTTACAAGGATTTTTCTTATTATGCTATTCTGGCCCTTGCCCAAGTCACTTCATTGAAAAAAAATGTCAACGTATCTATTCTGTACTAGCTTCTACTAATTTAGTGGCATATTAATGAATATATTAATATTCCACAAAATAGAGAAGAGGGTATATTAATCTTGCTCATTTTAAGCTGCTAAATGGCAGTTTCTAGGCAGTCAGCACTTCTTCCTTCTAAGCACTTAATTGATTTGCTAAACAGAAACAACAGTGCAATTGTCCTTCTGTTTTTGAGGGTAGTTATAGATGCTGTTGAAATTTCAGAACAGTACATAAAGTGACAGTGGGGGTGAATGTGAACCAAAAAGGTAGATGGTGACCAAACTATATGCAGAAGAGAAAGAACAAACCTGGCCTATTCCAATGTGCAGATATAATAACATATCATCTTAAATAGATAGTATCACTGAAGATTACCTAGTTTTGTAATGAAACGACTGCAAGCAAACAACCAAGCTCAAAGAACTCCAAGGACTCCAGATTATAGTCTGTCAGGTCTCAAAAATTTGAGTCCTACACAAATATCTGAATGTAAAATTGGTATTATAGACAAATGATAACAATTTCAGCATCTTTTATATTTTTAAAATTTTTAATATCATTGAATTTCTCAGTATTTCTGATTTGTTATTCTTAAAGATGTGTTTGTATATACTATGAAAGATTCTTCTCTAGAAATCTGGAAGTGAGCATCTACCTGCATGATTTCTGGAAAAGTTTATCCTGAAATGTTAATTTATTACAGTGGTTTAGTATGAAATGACTTTAAAAATATATCTGAACTCTCCAGGGTAACATGGAAATTCAAGTGAATTATGGCGGTGATCCTATTCCTGGAAGTCCTTTCACTGTAGATGTTGCTGCGCCACTTGACTTGAGCAAAGTTAAAATCAGTGGCTTAGAAAACAGTGAGTAACTCATCTAGTGTACACTTTCTACTAGAATACAAATGAAAAACTTAACTGCAGAATACACCATTCTAAAATGAAGGATGAGATGCGGTAGAGCCTTGTGAGTGTGAATTGAGCAGCCATATAAACTTGTTAAAAAATAAAAATGCTTTGATGTAGCATTACTTCCTTTGTGCATATATGTCTATTCCTCATACTATTAATGGATTTTCCATGCATCTGGTGGAAAGAGGCCCATTTTCAATCTTCTTTTTTTAAATTTTCTAAGGAGTTGAAATAGGGAAAGACCAAGAATTTATCATTGACACGAAAGGAGCTGGTGGACAAGGTAAACTTGATGTGGCCATAATTGCCCCAACTCAGAAAAGTTTACCATGCTCAGTAGAACCTGTCACTGGACAACAGTGTTGCAAGGTAAAGTATATTCCAAAAGAAGAAGGATTTCATGCCATTGATGTCAATTATGATGGGAATCCGGTTCTGGGAAGCCCTTTTACTATAGAAGCCACCTTACCACCAGATCCTTCTAAGGTAAGAATCCTTTTTATGGGTAGACAATTCATTGATACCATTTTCAAGTGTGCCCTTTGCTGTGATGTTCAGCAATGATCTAATTTCTGCTGAACAACTTATATTTTGTTACTAATGAGGTTCTGTGTGCAAAGCACAAACTTGGTCATGTTTACGTAGCTGATGAATTTCCTGCCAACACCATCCCAGTTGGTCAAAATTAACCTGAGGGTTCTTTTGAAAATTTTCTAGCATTGCTGTAATAACTTAGAAACTGGTATAACAGTTGGATCTGCTATGATTGCATATTTTATCTCATCTGGGCATATGTTGTTATGATCTAAGCATTCAAACCTTATCACTTTCTTGATCTGAAAGCCTGCTAAATAAATGAGAAGATTAAAACATATCTATGTATATGTATGGATTGGTTTGAAAACTAATTGTAAGGCTATCAGAATGATAACGAATAGCAGTATTCTGATTAGATTAAATAGTATGGAAAAGTGTCACTGTCTTTTAAAAATAAAACTGGCATTTGAGTTTGGTGTGCTTCTAAACAATAATAGAGATCTACCTAATCTTCAGAACTAGATTTAAAATTCTAGAAATGATAAAATGATTTCATAGGTACTATATTCAGCACCTCTTGCTAATATTTCTAGGTGAGAGCTTATGGGCCAGGCCTCCAGGAAGGACTTGTTGGAAAACCTGCAGAATTCACAATAGACACTAAAGGAGCTGGAACTGGTGGTCTAGGCTTGACAGTTGAAGGACCATGTGAAGCCAAAATAGAGTGCTCAGATAATGGAGATGGAACATGTTCAGTCTCCTACTTACCAACAAAACCGGGTGAATACCTGGTGAATATTCTTTTTGAGGAAGTCCATATTCCTGGCTCTCCTTTCAAAGCTGACATTGAAATGCCATTTGACATTTCAAAAGTAATTGCCACGGGCCCTGGACTTCAGCATGGCAAAGTGGGTGAAGCTGGATTGCTTAATGTGGATTGTTCAAAAGCTGGACCTGGAAAGCTGGACATGGAAGTTTTATCCGATTCTGGTTCTAAAGCTGATGTTGGAGTTAAAGATAATAAAGATGGAACTTATACTGTTACATATGTACCCTCTAATGCTGGTATGCACACACTCAAGTTGAAATATGGTGGAGAACTAGTGCCAAATTTTCCTGCATGTGTCAAAGTTGATCCTGCCATAGACACAAGCAAAGTTCAGGTGTTTGGACCAGGAATTGAAGGGAAAGGTTTGTATATTTTTTTTTTAGATTAATAGGAATGCTACAAATAAATCGTAACTACTTTAGATGTGCCTCTCACAGAACATAATCTTTGGATTTTTCACAATAGAAAATTAATTTCCTCATTTTTATAATGAAACTACTAATGATAGTAAATCATAGAGTTAGGAAAGTAAGATGAAAGTGATTAGTAGAGTGGTTCTAACTTAAATTGCTATATAATGCTAGACAGATTATGATTGCTTTATACAGTTTGGCACTCTTCAGTATTCTTTCTGTGCTTGAGCACTTGAACTAATGTCTGTACAATAACATGTGAGCCTATAGCATGATTTCATTCAAATGACACAATAATTACTTTTCAGATGTTTTCCGTGAGGCAACAACAGATTTTACTGTTGATGCTAGCTCCTTGTCCAAAACTGGTGGAGACCACATCAAAGCCCAAATTGCAAATCCCTCTGGAGCTTCCACAGATTGTCTTATCAAAGACAATGCTGATGGCACATATGCAGTAGAGTTTACTCCATTTGAAAGAGGTGAGTACTACATGCTATTATTCTGGAAGAAAGCAGTGGGAAATAGATTGTGAGGCCATCTGAATACCTTTGAAATTTTAAATTAACTGCAGTGAAAGAAGAAAGTATACTTTCTTCTATTCCTCCATTGCACACATACTAGTGGGGCTTTTCCATCAGGAGAAAGCTATTGCATCATTTTGTGTAATCGGATCTGTTTTAAATTGATCTCTAGCATTGAAGCAGGTCATAGAGATGCAATCTCAGCAACTTCTGGTCCCATGTTTTTGGATTCTTTTTGGCTAGCGTGTCTTGATGTGGATAGGATGTGTAGAGATAAACAGACTGTAGCTTGTTTATTTGATCCTTTCCCATACTGTCTGATTAAATTGGCCAGGATTGGCTTGGCTTTATAGTTAAGAAAGATGAGCAATGTCTTGTTGATGTATTGCCTTATTGCTTAAAGACTGCAGTAATAAGATGTTGAGTGAGAAAAGTCAGGGAGACATGTACAATTCTTAAGACAAGTTAATGATATTAATGTAATGTTGAATTTTATACTAGAGCTTTGAAATTTGATTGTTTATCTGATACTTTTGTTTGGGAATGGTTGTAAAAAGAATTATATTGGGGCATTAGAAAAGTTATTTTCAATATGTCAAGCAATGGCTGTTGAAAATGTGTGATCTATCTGATTTGGAGAAAGCAATATTTTCTATCAATCAAAAAGAGAACAGCGATGTGTCTTGTTGTGACAGAAATTCTTACAGTAACATCTTGTACTGTTCATATTAAAGTAGTTAATCATTGGTAAATTAATGACTTGATAAATATAAAATAGAAGATAGATTTTTCTTCTCTTTGTTAGTTTTTTACTTTTTATATATTTAAAGTTGTCTTTTTACCATTAAAGATAGTTACAAAAATTAAGATATTAAATAACAAAGAGTAGAAATGTGGATATGAATCAAGTACATATTTAGTTAATAAATATGATAGATTGCTACATTAATCTTCTCAGAGCATGTTCATAAAGATATACCTTCTACTTCCAGGTCCTCATACAGTTGAAGTAACTTATGATGATGTTCCTGTTCCAAACAGTCCATTCAAAGTGGATGTCACAGAAGGATGTCATCCTTCACGTGTTGTAGCCCAAGGAACTGGGTTACAAGAAGCCTTTACAAATAAACCAAATCCATTTACTGTAGTTACTCGGTAAGTTTTATAAAAATTTAAGATTTTAAAATATCAATAGCCTTGCTGTCTAGAACCGATGGAAACTGAAGAGTGACAGGTTGAAAAGGGTGTAGTATATTCTAAATTAATCATGCATAATAAAGCCAAGATGGCTGATCTATCTCTGTGCAAACTTTCACATAACCATCTAAAAGTACTTTAGGAAACAGAGGCATGAAATAACATTGTGAACACTTGCCAGTTTCTTCTTGGTATTAGCTGCTTAGTAGGGACATGCCCTGGACTGTATACAAAGACAGTTCAGAGCTCTTTGGAGCATTACTGAAAGTCGAATGATGGATAATGAAAGATGCAATATAGTTCTTAAGAACTTCCAGCCCCACCTCTTGAAATCATTATCTGATGTATACCTGCCAACTTATGTCATCACCTAAGACTTCAACATTCTCCAACCTTAATCAGAGTCCTGAGTATGGGCGAAAAACATTAGTCAACTGAGATCTCTCTGTTCTACAAGTCTTTATTATCCTCCCTAAACAACTGTTTTCTGTGTGAGAAAGTGTAGTAGCATGGCATAACTGATAGCAAAAATCCAATACACAAGGAAAATAACAAAGTAGTCCTTAAAATAAAGTGATAATAATTAAGCATACTAACTTTCCTTTATTTTTGCAGAGGAGCTGGAATTGGTGGCCTTGGAATAACTGTTGAAGGGCCTTCAGAATCCAAAATTAGCTGCAAAGATAACAAGGATGGCAGCTGTAGTGCAGAATATGTTCCATATGTACCAGGAGATTATGATGTCAACATAACTTATGGGGGTGCACATGTTCCTGGTAAGACTATTCCCATATTGTAAGAATGAAAAATGAAAAAAACTATCAATTGTTCTTATCATTTAAAACACTGATAATGAAACTTGGGAAAATGTTGAACATATTGACATTTTAATAAACAGGCAGAAAATACTGATCTTCCAGAATTCTAGGCAAATGACTAAATCACCATTAGAATAATGGAGAATAAATTTTAATTTGATTTTGGTCAGCTAGTGATTCTGTCAGGGAATATAATACTTCCCCATATTTTACCAACCGCCAATTTTATAATTTCTTCAAATGACCTTGCAACCAGTGGCAGTATGCTACCAGTTTGGCCCAGTTCTGCCAAGCCGGTAGTGGCGATGAGCAGTGGAGAGCGAATCGGTTCTCTCCACCGCTCTGCCCGGGCTCCCATACTTACTTTTATCTTCTGATTGTGAAGCGCAACTGCTTTGCGTGGCACAGAAGAGTGCAGCGCGGCAGCTGCTGAAGCGACCAGGAGAGTGCAGGCTTAAAGGAGGTGAGTCAAAATGCCTCTGCACCTGTGCAAAATGCATGTTTGGCATGCGCATGCAAGCAAAGTGTGTGCTGGTGTGCAAAGCGCACACACTAAGCCATGCCCACCAAACCAGTAGTAAAAGTTTTTGAATCCTATCACTGCTTGCAACTTAATGGTATAATGTGCTATTTTGTTTCTCAGATGAACTGGTGTCTCAAGCTAAAACCTGACATAAATATAGTAACAGGAAAAACAGGATAAAACAGGAAAAATCCAGCCAGTGTATTCAGGTTGAAGAAATGACTGGAGTAATTTGAATAAATATGTAAAATACTATTTTCATGTATTCCCTCCATCTCACTCACTATTCTCTCTACCTGCTACTTTAATTAGATAGTGAAAAAAAGTTGCTATCACTGGTGTAACTCTCCTGCATAAATAGGATATAGCAGTGTTATTCAGTTATCAATTTTAGTAGTATTTTAGGCTAGCTAATTAAATAAACTAAAAATAGCACCAAACCTACAAATTGGATAAAACATCCCGAAACAAGAGTAATGATTTGAAGGAAAGGTAAAAGCTCAGGACAATGATAAGTGTCTAATAACTGGCAATGTTGGAATCTGATTGCAAATTATAATCAGACTAAATTGTAAATTTTTTATTTACTTATTTATTTTTATTTATTTGTCAAAAGCTTACAATATAACAGAAACAAGAATAAACATAAATTTAAATACAAGAAATAGGAACTAATAATGGGGACAATAGGACAGGGACAGTAGGCATGATGGTACGCTTATGCACGCCCCTTACAGACCTCTTAGGAATGGAGTGAGATAAACAGAGGTTAGTTTGAGGGCAAAGGAGTGGGGGTTTGAACAGGTGACAACAGAATCAGGTAGCGAGTTCCAGACATTGACCACTCTGTTGCTGAAATCGTATTTCCTGCAATCGAGTTTGGAGTGGTTTACATTTAGTTTATATATGTTGTGCTCTCAGTGTTGTTGTTGTTAAAGCTGAAATATTCATTAACTGATAAGATGTTGTAATATATGATTTTATGTACTATGCTTAAGTTTAATCTTAGTCAGCGTAGTTCAAGGTTGTCTAAGCCAAGAATCATTCCATTGATGGTAGTTCTTCTTTATTTTTAGACTAAATCAGATGTTGAATCTTTTTGGCTCGGCATGCCAAAAATTTGGAAAATGCCTAACTTGACTCTGCTAGAATGTTACACAAAGACAGCCTAAATAAAAGAGAAACTGGTCCCTATTCCCCTGCCCCCCTCTCTAGGCCACCCTGAACAGCAGCACTTGGTGGCAGCACTGAAGTTGGGCCTGTAGGCCTTGACTTCAGCCCTATCAAGGCACTTGGGAACAGCCTTGGGAACAGCACAGTTGCTTCGTGTCCCAGCTCTCCCCACAATCTGCTGCATGCTGTTTACTTTTTTCAGGTGATGTTCTCTTTCTGTTGACAGGCCCTTGTGGCCTACCCGAGTCTGCTCTGGTTCACACGAGGCCTTCGTTCTTGAAGCAGCTTCAGAGAATGCTCCTCCAGGGCCTCTGCAGCCTCTGAAAACTGTGCAAAAACATGGCTCTGTTATCACATGATTTTCAGAGACTCTTGTGACCGCACGAGAACGTGGGACTCTCATGTGATTTCTGGAGACCACAACCAATCTTTGTGTAGTCTCCAAAACCTGCACAAGAACAGGTTGTGGTTTCAAGCACAGTTGTTGTTTGGTCTTGGTAGATGCTGGCACATCCTTCAAAACCTCATGGCATGCCATTTTTGATACATGTGTCATAGGTTTGCCGTCACTGGTCTTCACAATTGTTGTCCATCCTCTTGGTTCCTTATATAATAAGATCCCATATTTTAAGATGGAATATGAAGTTTTGTTTACATTTCATTGTATGGTCTCCATCACACTCAGACTGAGTTGCTGTAATAGTTTTCCAGTCTCATCTTCTCATAGTTGCATAAGTAATACTTCGCTGATCCTGAGATTTTTTTTCAGCTCCTTCCATTTTACCTTAATTCTCATGTCTTCATTTTCCGTCAGTCTGCCTTCATTTATCTTTAGGTTTTTACCTTTCACTTCATAATCTACACACTGACCCAACTTTTTGTGGAATTCCCTGGTTTTACCCTTTACCCCATCATCAACCTAGCGAGTGAAGTTATTTCTAGTTCTTGTATGTAGTTTTGAATTCCAGTCAAATTGATAGTTCCCTTGATGATCGAAGTCAATTCATTTTCTGACAGGTTTTCTTTTTGGGGGGTAAGGGCCATTCACCTGATTTTGGTTGAGCTTTTCCTGCTTAATATAAAATTAAATTTGAACTTCAACACAATCTTAAATCTCTGAATTACCAGTATAGGCATCCTTATGACTTAGAAAGCAGTGTGAATTGACCAAAGCTGTGGAGAAGGTTGCTGCTGTTTTGTCTTCAGAGGTTATAATGCAACCCCCAAAGCATCACATTGCTTAAGCGTGTTTATTATTGTTCAAAACTTGCTTTTGTTTTATTGGTAGGCAGTCCATTTAAAGTTCCTGTAAAAGATGTAATTGATCCCAGCAAGGTGAAAATAGCAGGACCAGGTTTGGGGACAGCCGTGCGGGCCAAACTTCCTCAAGTCTTTACTGTGGATACCAGCAAAGCCGGAGTAGCCCCACTTGAAGTTACAGTCGCAGCACTCAGAGGTAGGATGTTTCTCTCGATAACTTAGCATTTCTTTTAAATGAGAATGTATAGATACTATATACACAACTGTGTGACCTCCATTTCAATACTGAAATTTATAAAGAACTTATTTTTTAAAAATGTTCCCCAAATGGTGGTAGATAAAAATAGCACTGCATGTTTTTTACTGCTTTGTGCTGACTGATTATTTGTAGAGCTGCAAAAAGTTATCCGTTAGAGACTGCTATAATCAAGATAATCCTGACACAGACAATCTTTGGAATCTCAAAGTAATTTTAAAAACCCAGATATTAATTAGGGGTGTTTTACCTGATTGATGAGTTCAGAGCACATCTGAAGAATTTCTTATATCTAACATGGTATTTTCCAGGTGGCTGTCTGGAAATTCAAGGAGTTCCCATTCATCTGGAGGATACCAGATTGGGGACGGCTGCTGTAACAAATCAATATGCATTCTCAATAAATGTATATCAAAAGCATTACAGAGGATTAGGTTGAATTTCCTAGACTCTGCATATTCCCAAGAATGTAGCGCTTTGAAAGTATCTAAATTATAAGAATAAAAAGTACTGTATGTTCTAGACAACCAATAAATATAGAATATATTTTTGCCAGTTGAACTAGGAAAAAGATCTCTAGGCTTCTCTTCAGTAATATTTAAATCATGCAAAGAAGATTCAAATTTATTTGTAGTTACTGAAGAGTGATAAATGGTTGTCTCTTGAGTCAGACGGGAGTTGACACACCCACATGCATAAATATATACATCAAAGTAAGAATTAGGAAAGGAGGGTCAGTAATTCATGAGAATGTGAGGCAATAGAAAGCAAATTTAATTGCTTAATACTGGATGATAAGCATTGTTGAATGAATAAGTGCAGGTTTATTCAATGTAATTTTTTAAAAAATGGGATATAAGTAAAAATTTAATACTGCATATTATCTAAAGTCTAAACAGTCAAGCCTGAATGGCAGCAGACATGGGTTGTAAGTCAAAACATATGGAGGGCAGAAGATTGTGTAACATTGCATATTAAGTAAGCAATGCTGTCTAATGAAAGATGGAGTATTAAATACCAATGTCCAATATTTTAATTTATAGAATTTTTTTATCCTGCTTTTATTATTATTTTAAATAACTCAAGGTGGCAATCATACTCTTTTCTCTTCCTATTTTCCGGTTTTCTGTGAAGTTAAATCTGGAATCTACCTATAGACAGTTGAAGAACTATTTAAAGCCGACCTATGTTAACTTTGCTGGCCTCACTTCAGCAACCTTAGTTGAGCTTAAGCAAAGTCAGCCCTGGTTTGCGCATATATGGGAGATCACCAGGAAATATCAGAACTAAAGATTAGACTGAGAAGTCAAAAAAGCTTCCCAAAAGATAATAGTGTCAGACCACTTTAAAATACTCTCATGAACATGGATCCTGCGACTAGGCTTCAACATGGATTGGGAATATCTTTATCTCTAACAAAACTAACTTAGATTCTTTTTTTAAAGCACATATTTCTTTGAAAATGAAAGTAACTTGGTGATGAATGGAAGCAAGTAGTTAGAATAGAATTCTTTATAGGCCAAGTGTGATTGGACACACAAGGAATTTGTCTTGGTGCAAATGCTTTCAGTGTACATGAAAGAAAATATACATTTGTCAAGAGTCAAGAATCATCAGGTACAACACTTAATAATAGTGATAGTGATGTCATAGTTATAGTGATAATTATAGTGATATCAATAAGTGTGAATGGTTTTATGACCAGCTGTAAATAGTTTTCATCTAAACAAATTTGATAGTTTGTCAGAGCTCTATTTTTGGGAGGAGGGAATGATTTGAGTTAAATAGTTTTTTAATTCTAGCTGATGAGCCGGATTCCCAGTCATGGCGCAGTCCTTTGAAAACCCTTTCAGAGTTCTTTAGAGGTGAACAACCTGAGACAGGTTTGAACTCTCACTAATCAATTATACTTTAACTAAATCTAAATTCTAACTGTAGCTTTAAGAAGAGAGGTTTATAAGAAATAGACTTCTCTATAGGCTACCACTGTTCTATAAAATATTGAAATGCCTTTTTACCAAAATCTTCCATGCTGAATTAGCTATGATAATCAAAATTGTATTTGCTATTAATCCTATGAAATGATTCTCTACATAAATCCATGCTTTGTGGAAATCCATGGTTTCTGGGTTAGACTTTAACCTTTTTCATATCTTTAGCTAGCAGCTCATAGAACACTTATTGGCTCCAAAAATTTATTATTTTCTAAACCTCTCAATAGTTCTATAGTCAAACCAAAGTATTTTGTTGGTTTTTGTTTAGGATTTCTACTAATTGGAATCAACATCTATTTTTTGTATTTGAGATGGGAAGCTTAGATTTAAGTATGTCCCATTACTGACCTACCATTACTAACCTCTCTGTATCTGGAAAAACACATTATTTCAATCTGTCCTTGATAGAAGATTCTCAGCTTTCAATTATGAATCACTTGAGTTGCTAATGAATAATCCTTTCTCTGATTGGCAAAGTCACAACGATAGAAATAAATTCATGCACTTGAACATGTCCTAAATAAATGTCTGTGCTGATTCCTTGAAAAGCTTCAATCTATTTTTTATGAATCAATAGCATTTCTTTACCAATCAGCTCTGAAGCCTTGGAAAGGCAGCTGAATGTATCAAAATGTGGCCTTTTTCCTTTTTAGGATCTGCAGAACCTGTGCACATAACTGATAATGGTGATGGAACTTACACAGTAGAATACACCCCAGCACAAGAAGGCCCCTATGCTATTGCTGTTAAATATGCAAATGAAGAAATTCCTAGAAGGTAAAATTGGGTGAAAAATAAATTATTCAATAGGACTTAAAAATGCATTGGCCTGGCTTCCTTAGTCGGAGCAGTTTGCATCTTTGGTGCGTTATTTAGCTATAGTGCTTGATAGGAATTTTGAAGAAAGGGCTTCTGTTGCAAAGGTTCCTTATGCTTGCAAGAGAGTGGAAAGCAGTAGCAAAGTGAAGGTATTTGTTGGGGCAGAGAACCGGTAATCTTCCTGCAACTATTTTGCTGTTTAATATACTGAAAAATGCTAACTTGGATCAATCTAATCCAAAATAAGTGATCCATTCTGTTTTACAGAGTTTTTAGTCTAAGTAGAATGTAGAATAGAATAGAGCTGAAAAGGACCTTGGAGGTCTTCTAGTCCAGTTCCCTGCTCAAGCAGGAGATTCTATAGCATTTCAGACAAGTGGCTGTCCAGTCTGTTCTTAAAAACCTCCAGTGATGAAGCACCCACGATTTCTGAAGGCAAGCTGTTCCACTGGTTAATTGTTCTCACTATTAGGAAGTTTCACCTTGATTTCATGGTGTTTCTCTCCTTGATTAGTTTCCAACTAATCCGTTGTTTCCTGTCCTGCCCTCTGGTGCTTTGGAAAATAATTTGACCCCCTCTTCTTTGTGGCAGCCCCTCAAATATGGGAACACTGCTATCATGTCACCCCAAGTTCTTCTTTTCCAGACTAGACTAGCCAAACCCCAATGCTGCAACCGTTCTTCATACGTTTTAGTGTCCGGGCCTTTGATCATCTTAGTTGCTCTTCTCTGAACTCTGAAACTTTAAAAGTGACTTGTTAGGAAGTCAGTATTTTTATTTTGGATAACAAGTGGGCATCTTTAATGTGAGTTGAATGAATTCTTCTCATTTACATGCATGAATAAACAAATTCTTTCTCTCAATAGCCCATTCAAATTAAAGGTGCTTCCAACATATGATGCCAGCAAAGTGACAGCTAATGGGCCTGGCCTTGTCTCCCATGGGATTCCAGCAAGCATACCTACGGAATTTGTTGTGGACACTAAAGATGCAGGACAAGGACTTCTCTCAGTACACATAACAGTAAGATATTTCTACCTCTTCTATTGTCTGTCCTCCCCTGCCATTCCCTACCTACCTCAGTCTTGAAGTATGTAAATTATCTGTGTATGGTGGGGAACTTGGATATTATTATCTTACACATTGTGGTATTTTAAGTATATCAGTTTCCCACAAAATACCTACTTTTTGCTTCTCTTGCACTGGTGTATTTCCCTTACTGATTATAAAAATGTAATGTGACCATTGTGTCCTTGGAAAGCCTGTTGATCCTAATGAAAGTTGACCTGATCATAACAAATCATAACATTTTTTTATATGAACTATTCCTGGCCTTTCCAAATTCCTTAAAATTAGGCCAGTCTACAGCTTTCATCATGAATGAGCATAGACAAGGCTCTGTAGAAAGCTCATACATGTTTTGGAACTCACCATAACACTCTCTTTCACGGATACTTTGTTAGATGTTCAGAAAAACTTAATGGCTTTAGAGAGATGTTGGCTAGCCCCTAGAATGATTAAAGTTGTATGTCACACAATGAAAAACAGAAACAGAAGATTCATGAAGTATACAATGTGATCATCTATATTATGAAAAAATGGAGTTTTTTTTAGAATTAGAGGGGAATCTCAAGGACTTCTGACTACTTTAGCTATTACTGGTGAAAACTGCACAGTTTTCCAATGATACTAGAATTCAGTACAGGTTGAGTTTTAACCATTTGTTTAGTGACCATTTGAAGTTACAATGGTATTGAAAAAAGTGACCTATGATTGGTCCTCACACGACCGTTCCAACATCCCCACAGTCACATGGTTAAAATTTGGGTGCTTGGCAACTATCATGTATTTATGATGTTGCAGTAATCCAGAGTCACATGATTACCATTTGCAGCCGCCTCAGCCTGTTTCTGATGAGCAAAATCAATGGCAGAGACTTAACAAGCGCGTGATTCACTTAACAAATGCTATGATTTGCTTAAAAGTCATGACAAAAATAGTTGTAAAATCGGACCTGACTCACTTAAGAACTACCTTGCTTAGCAATGGAAATTCTGATCCCAGTTGTAGTTGAAAGTCAAGGACTTCCAGTATTTGGCAATAACCTTGTTTAAGAATGCTGTTTGGTAACATCTTAAGGAAGTTGTGAAGTTGTGATTGCATATAGAATAACTGAATTAATTTACTTCCGGTTGCTGCTTCTGGTGAAATATAGATTTATGAAGTGTGGTAATCAGTGGTACCAGCTATTTACACATTGAGTGGATATCTAAAGCCATTGAAATTTCAAGTTTCTTGCATCATACATGCTTACTTTCCAAAGAATATTATCTGAAGGGTTTGTCATGAGATGCAATGTTAATAAGAACTAACATCCTATATTTCTGTGGCATGGTGCCAATACAGTTCTTTTTGTTCTGAAGCAACCATTTTAAACAAAACCAATATATTAAGAATGTAGTCATCCTAAGCACTCAAGCTGTTTTTCCCTCCATTCATATACCTTATACTTGTCTCTTGTTTGTGATGAGGGTTGTTATTTTAATGGTGGCTTCATTTCTGGCATTCAGGATCAAGAAGGGAAACCAAAGAAGGCAGATATTCATGACAACCAAGACGGCACATATGCAGTAACGTATATCCCTGATAAGACTGGTCGTTATTCTGTTGGCATTAAATATGGTGAGGATGATATACCTCTTTCTCCATATCGAATCCGTGTTTCCCCAGCAGGAGATGCAAGCAAATGTCTAGCAACAGGTCAGTCCTTATTATGATTTTACAATTAGTGCAAAGTGGTAGTGTAATGAGCCATGGTGGCGCAGTGCTTAGAATGCAATACTGCAAGCTACTTCTACTGACTGCTGGCTGCCTCAGCCTTCCATCCTTCCGAGATGGGTAAAATGAGGACCCAAATTGTTGGGGGCAATATACTGACTCTAAACCACTTAGAGAGGACTGTAAAGCACTGTGAAATGGTATATAAATCTAAGTGGTATTGCTATTGCTGGTGGTCTGCTAGATATTGAAAAACTGAATAGGGTGGAAATGGAGGATGCTGGAAATTTGATTAAAGAAGAATCTTACTTTTATAATTTTGCCATAATTCTTAAGAATTGAATAAGTTGAACAAATGTTACTGGCTTCTTGTCTCCCCTTAGGTTTATTTAGAAATTGACCTTGTACCCTTAATAAGTTTATTTAGATTCAAGCACTGAATGCTTGAATCTAGTATGCCAGCTTACTTTAATCAATTAGTAATGACCCATTTGCAGTAGAAGACATGACAGTGCAAATCTCTTGACTTTTTCAAGTTGCTAATATGGACCAATAATTTCAAGAAGAAGAGAAATTAGTATAAGATTTGTACTGCAAAAGGTAGTCTTTCCTTTGAAGTTCTTAAGGAAGTGATAAATTCTATAGGCCATGAGAAAATGGTGCCGGTATCCTGCAACATATGCATGCAAGAGACTTCTCTAACACAATGCTAACTACGAATGCTAAGTAATGAAATGAAAAAAGCAAATGTAGATTAATTTCTGTCAAGTACCATTCCACAAAGCAGTAAACAAGATAGTTTGTTTTTAAAGTCTTTATGGTATCATTGTTGCCTGAATTAGTATTTTGGTTGAATTGGATATGTTTTTAGTAATGCACATATCCAAGTGAAAACTACATGGTCATTCTATGACAGTTCAAGGTTGACTCAGCCTTCCATCCTTCCAAGGTGGGTAAAATGAGGACCCAGATTGTTGGAGGAAATATGCTGACTCTGGTAAACCGGTCTGGTAAATCTTCATATTAACTGTCTTTCAGGCCCTGGCATTGCAGCAACAGTGAAGACTGCTGAAGAAGTGGGTTTTATAGTAGATGCTAAATCTGCAGGCAAGGGTAAAGTCACATGTACAATCCTGACACCAGATGGTATAGAAACTGAAGCAGAGGTCATTGAAAATGAAGATGGAACATATGACATCTATTATACAGCTGCTAAACCAGGAACCTATGTGATTTATGTCCGCTTTGGTGGAGTGGATATTCCTAATAGTCCCTTCACTGTCATGGTAGGAAGACCAGCTGTTTAATAATATTTTCTTAGTGAACATAAATAGTGATGCAGATTGAGGAACAATTTCAGCAGGCAGTTTGATATCTATGCTATTCACTTACAGTCTAAATTAGTTGTATAGTTGTATAGAAGTTCGCCAACCTTAACTGCAAATGTTGTCTATATTTGCATATTTTATATCTGTTATTTATGGCATCTGTTGGTTTAATTCTAAATAATATATTTCTATAATAGTTGCTTTATGTAATTAAATATACAATATCCAGCAATGAAAGTGTACCATAGATTTGCATGAAGCATAAGTGTTTTTTTTGGCCATAAATTATACTGTCTTAATTTTTCAAATAAGTTATAATGCCCTTTATTTCTTTATTGTGCATGCTTTCTCATTTCGGCCAATCACAGATTGTACCATTTGTAAGAATTCCATTCAACTTACTGTCCAGTGAGGTTTGGCTGTGTGCAGATGACAGCATATGTAAAATATGGTGACTAAGGACAAAGTCAAGTTGGTTACATAATAGTCCCCACAACAGTTCAGGGGATACCTTTTAATGTTCATCTAATGTATTTCAAAAATAAATCATAAAAATTATATATAATTTTTGAAATACATTAGCATTTGCACTTTCAATGCTGTTATAGAAAGTTCTAAAATTTCATTCAATAAATACTTAAGAGAGGGGGGCATTTTGAGGAGAAGATGCAGAAAGGCACTCATCTTTTCCCAGAAGTCATCTTCTAAAGGCCATCACTGCTACCACCAGTTTGCATTTTCATGTATCTTATTTACCAACTGAAAAGCCGTTTTGTCTCTTTTTTAAAAAACCATTTGGTTTGGGGCTACCATTCATTCTTAATACTTGGGTACAATTGAACGCAGAGGGATAGATTTTATATTATAGAGCTCTGAACTGTGGAAATTGGGAAGCAAATCATAAATTCACATCAAAGAGGTTTTGAACAAATTTCTTACCATGAATGCTATCTAAGGATTCCTTTCTAACCTGTCTTCCTTCCATATCTTAAAGAGATGAAAAGAGATCTTCTACTTGGTTCCTACTTACCTATGTGATTTTCCTGAATTGGTTTTTTAAAATTAGTGACCATAGGATAAAATATTGCCATTTAAGGTGGCTGTTTCTACCTCTCATACCCTTTAGTGTTTTAGTATTCTATTACTTATCTGCTCCCTAAGTTAATGGGTTTGTTAAAGAGCATATTAACTGATGTTGAGAAAGTGGACAAAATTGGAGAAAGCACAAAGAAATTTGAGATTGACTTGCTGGGAACTACCATTCAAATCTTGTGCGCTCATTTTGGGTTAGGTGATAACATTCCTGTTCTGTAATATGCTTCTTTCCCACTCTATGTATTTGGTATTTTTTTTGCTCTGTGTGAAGAAATAGGGGTTCATTTTTGTAAACTGTACTTTTTGCCACTAACCAGGCCACAGATGCAGATGAAGTTGCAGTATTGTCTCAGGAGCCACTAAATGCAGCCTGTCCCCCTGGATTCCACCCCTGGGTACACAATTTTACAATTTTTTTCCATGTTCCATTCAAGAAATGACAGCCTGCCTTTCTCTTGGGGTTGCTTAAGCTTGCTTTTGTGTCATATCTTAGCGGTGGTCCAAGTGCTACTTTGGAGGAAGCCAGATTTGATTCAGAAATTTCTATTCATTGCTGTGCTAATGACTTTTTGAGCAACTTTTAACATCACAATCATTTCAAGGCTCCTAAGGTATTCTGTCCTTATAAAATTGCGCATCAGTTTTCTTCTAGCCATATGAAAGCAGATGGCCTTTATATTCTGGTGTCTTAAACAAATTAACTTTCCTCTAGGCTGTGACAAATCGTTGTTCTTTCAGATGGAGCCCTCCTTGTTTGTGCAATGTCTTGCAACTTCATTGTGCCATTTATATGTTCTAAACATCTTTGCGATTCAGTGGTGTCTTCATTCTGGAAGCAGCAGTCTAAAAAAGTTAGCCCAAAATCTTAACTGTACAGATAAAATTACATTTTTTCTTCTTTAGGTCACAGAGGAAGCATGTGCACCTGATGGTGGCGTGAATGGTGTAGGCTTTAAGCCCTTTGATGTGATCATTCCTTTTGCCGTAAGAAAAGGAGAAATTACTGGTAAATAGTTTACTGCATTCAAAATCATACTGTAGATCACCCAGCTTGCTAGCATCATTCAAAATTCTTTGCTCTGTGAGAGAGTCTTCATGTATCTGAAGTATAGAACTAATTTCATAAAATTTGCAGTTTGATTTGCTTACTATGTAATCAAAAGGGGATGATGGACAATTACTTCTATTAAAATAGCTATTCTTAGTTTTGCACAGTGGATGATTCATACTTAGTTACTTTCATTAGTCCATGACAATTTTTCTACCCTTGTGATAAAATGTAGCTATCCAGAATTCTTGGATGCTATAACTCTTGGAAGGTTCCATGTTGGGGAATTATAGTCCAGAACACCAACACCAGATTGAGGTTTTGGCAAATCATACAAATTCAAGGTATAATTATAAAATTGTGAGGCAACAATAATAGATGCTATTATAATTTTGTTTACTCTTAAACAGTTGAAGAGGCTGATTTTAAGTTATTACTAGTTATACTCTACTAATGATATGAAAATAATCTCCAAGTCTCTGATCAAGATGGAAATGGGAGCTGGAAATAGTCCAATTGTCTTCTTCCTTAGATTAATTTACAAAATAGCCTCTTTATATTGTATACAGGCTTGAGAATGAAAATGCTTGGATGGCTTTGTTTTTGTAAAAATATAATCTTACTGTTTTTAGGGGAAGTCTACATGCCTTCAGGAAAGACTGCAACACCAGAAATTGTGGATAATAAGGATGGCACAGTTACAGTTAGATATGCTCCTGTTGAGGTTGGGTTACATGAAATGCATATCAAATACATGGGCAACCATATTCCAGGTAAGTACCAATTACTTCTAATTTAAAATTCATATTGCATTGCAAAAGAACTGTGGATGAATGGGAACTGTAATTATGCATAATGCTCTAGATGTTGATGACTTCAGGCTGGTAAATGGCTGAAGTCTTGATTTGCATGATACATCATAAAATGAGAAACATTGGGTTAAAGAATCAAGAATTCTTACTGAGTGTGTGCCAGATTTAAAAAAGCTTTGGCTCTGTGAAATGAAATTTGTTGCTATTCCCCTATGGTCAACTGAAACATATAATTTGGGGGTTGATAAAGATTAAGAGCTGTACAAAAAGCTTGTGTAAAATATTAGGCCTTCTTTCTTTAAATTATAGTTTGCTCTCTTTTATACTTTATTGCTCTCTATAAATAGCTGAATTTGATTTTTGAAGTAAATTATTATCAATCACCATAGATTTGACTGCTTGTTAACATATTGCTGGCTTGCATGAATTATTTAAAAATACACATTGTATGAAAATCCTTGGCTCTGCTCCTTTAGTATTGTACACAGGAGATAAATTTAATAAGTTGGAATATATAACGATGTATCTTCATACAGTATGTTCTGAATTGTAGTGCTTCAGTTGCTTTAGGGCATGTTTGATGGTTTCTATCATTTTAGTTATTTATCACTTTCTAATGTGTGGTGAGAAGAGTAATTTATGTTTCTCATCCTGATACTTTCATGGGATATGGACAGATAGTGATTGCATGTTGGCTTATGCATTGCAAGTAAATGTCCAAAGTGTAGGCAGCGACAATATTAAAAGGAATATTCTGGGCACATCCAGTTAAGATGGATTCAATTAATTTAGAATGCTTAGCTATGTTAGCTTAAAGTCTATGAGTAAAGCTAGGAATAGAAGCACCATTAAAGCCTAACCACAAAAAAAGCCTTCATAGGGTTTTGACAGTTTTAATGGTTTGGCTTTTTCTTGCATACAGTAACAGATGTGACCCTGTAAGTAATAAAATTGGGACCTGTAGTTTGTTTGTTGACAGAAAACAACTGGACAAGAGGGTCATAGAAATACATGTATGCCTATCATTGGCCAAATAAGACAAACAAGTAATGTAATGTTTTATTTTTGTTTATTTTTTATCCCAACTTTATTATTTTTATAAATAACTCAAGGCTGTAAATATACCTAATATTCCTTCCTCTATCTATTTTCCCCACAACAACCCTGTGAGAGGTGGATTGGGCTGAAAGAGAGAGAGTGTGTGAGTTTCTGGCCCTGATCCCTTGTTGAATGAAGGACATTTATAATCCCTTTTGGAGAGGCAAAACAAGTAAAAGCATTAAAATCTATGATACTGTGTGTACTGATGATAGACTTTTATCCTCTGTAGAGAGCCCCTTACAGTTCTATGTGAACTATCCAAATAGTGGAAATGTGACTGCTTATGGACCAGGCCTTGTCTATGGTGTAGCAAACAAGCCAGCAACCTTCACCATAGTCACAGAGGATGCTGGTGAAGGTGAGTATTAGCTTTTTAGCCAGGAAATTTTTTTTCCTACCAGTTCGGTGTGAGTGCACACTTTGCAGCATTTGCAACTCACTTTCTGCTGCAAGCCCTGTGTGTAAAACAGCTGACGCACGGCAATCAGCTGTGCTGCGTGAAGCATCTGAGGTTGAAAAACAGGAAATAAAGGTCAGTATAGAGCCAGAGGGCCCAGCAGCTGATCATTGGAGCGAACCAATTCACTCACAGATGATCATGGAAGATACTGGTTTGGCCGAAACAGGCTAAACCAGTAAAATACCACCACTGCTTTTAGCCTCAGTACACCAAAGATGAAGCAAATTCCATTTGAGTGTGTTCTTTAATTTGCAAGTAAGCATTCATATGAGATTGAATTGCTGACTTGGAGTTATAAAGATATTTTTTAACAATGAATATGGGCATAATTCCTCATGTCAATATCTTATCCAGGAGTGCATTATGATAATCATATTTGCTTAGGCACAATATTTCTAAAAGGGGTTTTGCTACTTTGCAGATATTACAATATTACAAATATACTTATCATATTTAAAGGTTTAGACTGAGAGTTTCTCATAGGCATTGAGTAAGCTTTGTGAGTAAGTTTGGAATCTGTTGTTAAAACATCACATTGAAGAGATAACAACAATAATCTAGGAGAAATTATGCATGCTATGTTACAACATTAGCATGCAATGTTTGTAGATCAAGTTCATCATTCCACTTCAGTCAGCTTGGCAAGCATTAATTCCCATAATTAAATATGATGATTTGATTATGGAGATGTTTAAAAAGAAAACCATATTACTTGATCAGAAAATCTTCCAAGAAATCCCCACACATCTGAAACTGCAAATTACTCTTCATAATTTCAGCCTAAGTATTGGAAATATACATAGGACAACACTAGTAATGTTTTTCACCCAATGTGACAGGTGGCTTGGATTTGGCAATTGAAGGTCCTTCAAAAGCTGAGATCAGCTGCATTGATAACAAGGATGGCACTTGCACAGTCACTTACCTGCCAACACTTCCAGGAAACTACAGCATATTAGTGAAGTACAATGACAAACATATCCCAGGGAGCCCATTCATTGCCAGAATCACAGGTATGAGAATATATATGGACCAGGTTTCTGATCCATACAGTGTGCTAGATACAGTGTGCTACATGGTTTAGTTTTAACACTTGAACATTTTAAATATGTTAACATTTTCATAAATTCCAACAAAGCTTGAGATACCAGTAAAATGTGGAAATGTCAAGATTTTAGCCAAGGATTTACTATAAACGCATTAGAAATTAATAAGGAGCATATCCAGGTTTTCAGTTGGACTGTGGTCTAATGATGTCCAATTTAGAGTTTCCATTTCTTCAACCATAATGCTCCATCTAGGAACCACTGAACTAGAATAGTCTTGGTTATGTGGTCTACTGGTCTTAATGGGATTCTTCTTTCCTAAGATGACAATAGGAGGCGATCCCAAGTGAAACTTGGCTCTGCTGCTGACTTCTTGTTAGACATTAACGAGACTGATCTTAGCCTCTTGTCAGCCAGTATTAAAGCCCCATCTGGCCGAGACGAACCTTGCCTTCTGAAAAGACTGCCAAATAACCACATCGGTAAGTCTCTGAACTTCTAGGGAGGCTGTGTAATTGTTTATGGGTTTTTTTTTGGTCAAGATCACAGTTAAAAGCTGATAAATAGCTTAAATTTGAATCTCAAATTTTGTGAGCACTAATGCTGCCTGCAATATCAGACCCCTGCTGGGAGGGGGAAAAGTAGCCAAGGTGTTGCTCTCTTTGTGTTGTGAGATAGAGAATTGAAATCTTTTTGCCATGTTTTATCCGGCAGGTATCTCATTCATTCCTCGAGAGGTGGGAGAACATTTGGTCAGCATAATGAAGAATGGAAGCCATGTGCCCAACAGTCCAGTGTCCATTATGGTAGTTCAGTCTGAGATTGGTGATGCAAGTAGGGCAAGAGTTTCTGGTCGTGGCTTGGTTGAAGGTCGCACTTTTGAAATGTGTGACTTCATTGTCGATACCAGGGATGCAGGTCAGTAATACAAAGCCTCTTCATTTGCATGGACTTCTTATGGCTTAACTTAGGAAATTGCCTATTCCTATACATGTAAGAAACAGAAAGAAATACAATTGACAGTTCAGTTTATTTGCCATTGTTTGAAGCAATTTTGTTCAACTCTGCAGTAAGCAATAACATTGTCCAGTTTCTATCACTGGACAAAATTAAAACTTTTAGTTTAATTCCTAATTTGAATTGTAAATTGTCAAGCTCAAAAAGATAGAATGCTTGGTTCCCTGAGACTGCGTACAAAATAGAAAAAGTTTCAATGGTGTACAGTTTTGATAATTAATATATTATTGTTATATATAACTCATAGCGTTATGGTGTATACTATATATATTATACCCAAATCAAATATTTGGTGAGCTCTGCCCATGAGCATGTCCTGACAAAAGAAACTTGTAATCTCTTGATTTTTAGAAGCTATAACTTCTAGGAAATACTTTGTAACTGTTCATCATTATAGGTACTCACTCTGCCTCTTCTCTTCTAGGGTATGGTGGAATATCATTGGCAGTTGAAGGACCCAGCAAAGTGGATATCCAGACAGAAGATCTGGATGATGGAACATGCAGAGTGTCATACTTTCCAACTGTGCCTGGGGTTTACATAGTGTCAACTAAATTTGCTGATGAGCATATCCCAGGTAAGAATGAAGGGAAAGTTAGTTAAGTTAAGCTAACTGTTTTGGTAACTCACAGTATTACCCTTTTATATTCCTAACAGTGCAAGTAGAGCATGATTATCTGGACTGTGAATTCAGTGCACTTTATTTAATTCAGTGCTCTAGGTTATTTAACATAACTCTTTTCAATGTTGAACTGTGTAGTGTAAAAGGATGGCTCTCTTTGTATTCATTATCAAACATTAACTGCTTCATGTTTAATTGTTATGATGTCATCATACATCGTACAAGTCAGACTTGTAGCTAGTATCTTTCTGAAAACTCTACCTACCTAAATTTTGGTATCTGCACTGTTTCTAAGTGGAACTCAACATGGTCTTGTGTATTTTAATTAAAGGCAGTCCTTTTACTGTGAAAATAAGTGGTGAAGGCAGGGTCAAGGAAAGCATCACACGCACCCGGCGAGCTCCCTCTGTAGCCACTGTTGGAAGTTTGTGTGATCTTAACTTAAAAATTCCAGGTAAGTGTTGTCATTTAATAAACATTTAAATGAATAGGGCCTAGACAATAGCAGAGTGATATTTAAATAAAGTGGGCTATTAGCAACCTTAAACGCTCATTAACTTGATTCTGCTCTACTGTGTTTGCTTGAACAGAAACAACTTGAGTTCTCCCAACAGTCAAAAGAACTCGCAATAAAAATGGTGGCTGACCCAAAGATATTCCTTGATTCCTTGGTTGAGAGTGGACTTGAACCTGGGCCCTGCCCAAGTTCAAGTCCAACCTCATAAGCAATGACTGTTCTCCATTCATAATTAATCTTCCGTTTTTCAATTCCTCATTTGTTTTTGAGCAAAAGCATTAAGTGTTTGGCCTTTCATGCCTTGTACATAGGTACAGGTAGTCCTTGACTTACAATTGTACATTTAATGATGGTCCAAAATTATGACAGCCTTGGAAGCAGTGCTTTTTATCCTATAAAGCTCTTTATCCTACAAAGCCATCACAATGTGCTACCCCCATGGTCATGTGATTGCAGTCTGGGTGCTTGGCAACCTGTTCTCACGATTGGTTGCCAAAAACACCTCTGTGATCATGTGATTGCCATTTGCAATTATCTCTGCAAAGGCAATGGGGAAGCAAGTAAGGAAGATTGTAGACTGCTGCTACATGCTGAGAGAGTCCTTATTTCTTGGGGCTGGCCTCTTCCAAAGATTCTGAGCTCTGTTCCTGCACCCCACTGAAGGAATTCCTTTCCGTACATCCACACCCCTTTCAGCCAGCCCTCAGAGATAGCAGAGAGTGAAATCCAAGCAGAGGGACTTCATAGTGAGGAAAGGAGCACCAGATGCCTCAGGCAGGTGGAGGAGGCCCACACAGGCTACGCACAAGAGTCTCTTCACTCATGGGCTGAAATCATATTTGGATGTCAGCAGGAAAGATTTTTAGCTCTTGAATACAACTTCCAGGTATCTCTCTCCCCCCGCCCCGCCAATGTACCCCACACCCTTAGTTTGTACTCCATCCACTTAACAACCTACCAGTCATGAGGGCAATCTCATGATGTCTCATTTAATGACTGATTTGCTCAACAGCTGTGATCCCGATCCCAATTGTGGTCATACGTCAAGGGCTACCTGTATCTACTTACTTCTTTCATCCTTACAAGTGTCTTTCGTTGACTGTAGTTATGGGAGAAGGGAATCACTCCGATTACATGTATGCCTGGCGGAATACCTGTCTGTATGGAACTTCACAGGCTGTAGTATTTCAGCGTTGTTTCCTTTTTTTTTTCTCCCCTAAGAAATAGATATAGTTGATATGTCGTCCCAAGTAACCAGCCCATCAGGAAGGATTACTGATGCAGAAATAGTCGAGCATGACAAAAATACATACTGTGTCCGCTTTGTGCCACAAGAAATGGGAGTCCACACGGTGGCTGTGAAATACAGAGGGCAGCATGTGCCTGGCAGTCCATTCCAGTTTACAGTAGGGCCTCTTAGTGAAGGAGGAGCCAATAAAGTCAGAGCTAGTGGTCCAGGACTTGAAAGAGCAGAGGCTGGCATCCCAGGTAAGACCTTTTTCTGCTTTATTCCAACCTTCTCAATACCTTTTATTGGCCTGAACATCTTTTTTTTTTTTTAGTTGAATGTATGATTATATTCTTAGAACAGGATGATTCATCATTGACTGGATATGAATCTTTTCACACAACTGCTTCTGCTGGAATATATTTTGGGATAACACCACTCTGTGGCAACCAATGCCAGTATTACAAGAAAGGGATGGAGGGAGTCACGTGTCTGCCTCTAATTGATTTATTCTGTTAACAGCTGAGTTTAACATATGGACAAGAGAAGCCGGAGCTGGTGGTCTTTCCATTTCAGTGGAAGGGCCAAGTAAGGCAGAAATTGCTTTTGAAGACCGCAAAGATGGATCTTGTGGTGTGTCCTATACTGCTCAAGAGCCTGGTAGGAGATTTAACTGTGATGGAATAACATTATAACTTGGAGCAGGTTGTTTGCTTTTCTAGTTTGCTTAATGAAGTTTTTGTGTCTTTCAGGTAACTATGAGGTGTCCATCAAATTTAATGATGAGCAAATTCCTGAAAGCCCGTACCTGGTTCCTGTGATTGCACCTTCAGATGATGCTCGTAGGCTTACTGTTATGAGCCTTCAGGTGAGACACAAGGAAATATCTCTGTAATTTACCACAAGCTGATTTCATCCTTGTTCTCAGTGTTCTTAACCTTCCTAGTGTTGCTTCTTTGGAGAATATCTTTCTGCCTGGAGAAAATAGAGTTTTTAGTTAAGAAGCAGTGTTGTGCAGAACATAGCTTGATCTCCTTAGTAGATTAAGCTTTAGGTACTGTACATTGCTATTCACATTATTTTGCCACTAGACATTTAAATTGTAAGTGCACAGTAATACTTGTAATGGCCAACCTGTAGTACTATGAGTTACTCTACTATTCATATTTAGGCAGAGTAGTGTAAACTAAGGCTAAGTGTGTTTTGAGGATGCAAATAGTTGAACAAGTAGGGCCCTAGAGTGAATATAAAGCAGTAATTCATACTAGCAGGTTTCTGAAACCTAGAAAATGCATGGTTCAGATAGTTACCCAACATCAGCACGAGGAAGAATGAATTCCAGTTGTCATATAGTCAGTCAAATGGCTCAAGAGAAGCCACTTAGACCACTGTCTTTTAAGTTTAAGATGACAGAAACACAGAAGATTTTTACATTAAGGTTTGACCAAGCTAGCATGAGTAAATTATTGCTGCACTTTGAAATAACTATGTTAAGTGGTATACTCTTGAATGAACTGCTTTGCAAATATTTTGCATTGGTGCAGGTTTCTAGCTAAATCACATAAAAAGTACTACAAGGATGTGAATTAGCGGCTGTGGTATTGATGTTTTTCTTGTGTTTCATTTAAAGACTCCTGACAGAATGTGGATGTCAGCTAATTAAAAACCCTAAAGAGGGAAATAAAACTAATGAGAAGGCAGGGGCAGTGAAACAAGAAATTGTCTTATTGAGAAGCCTTTTGCATTTTGAACAGCTCTTGATTCACTTTTAATGCCTTATATGTACGCTTGCTCAATAACCATTTATTTCTCTCTTGAGGGTAAAGCTGAAAACGTAATCTCAAGTAAGGCATGAACTGAGAGCAGAACATTCCAATTTAAAACCATGGTGAAGTATCTAGAATTTCCTAGAGTCTGAGGCAGAAGTGGGCCATGCAACAGTGTCTAGTGATAAGTGTTGCCCAACAAATACAGATTTACATATTCTTTTAGTTCCTTTTTTATAGTTCCAGGGATTCTCAAAGTACTGCATCTGTTTCCCATGGTGGAAAGCATGATTTCCATGAAGAGAAAGCTGCAAGTATCATAATCAACCATTATCTGATGCTGCTACTGGCAATACCTTAATTATATGTTAACAAATGCTAACATATAATATATAATTAACATATACTGACAGTATGTTAATTATGTTAACAAATGTTAGAAATAATATATAAACAATATGTTGACAAAAGGGACAATAAAAAGCAAAGAAGGAAACAAAAAGACCAGACCATATTCCCAGCAGTCAAAACTCAGAACCAGGGATTAACACCAAACAGTCAAGCAGAAAGCAACACTCTAATCAAAGAGACCATGGAGAAAAACCCCACACATACTAACATTGGCAGGGCAAGCTCATGTAAATAAACAAGTAAACCCCCACACACTGTAGCACTGATGATGATATTGGTACTTAGTTTGGTAATGAAACATCTGCAAGCAAACAACCAAATTCAGAGAGCATCAAGGTTTCTACAAAATATTAATTGGCAAACCACACTAAGGAAACTCAGATTTCCCACAGAAAACTAAACATTTCAGGGATTAAATTGCTGAGTGCACCAAATGTCTAGTACTAGTTTTTGTGTCAGTATTCTAACTTCTAGGCTTGCAATGTTGATGTTCTGGCTAGTGTGTGTGGTTAGAATAATTTAGAATAATAACTCTGAGCTATCCCTTACTACCTTTCTGTATGGTTCTGCACTTTCTCTCAAGATTAGAATTAACCCCGAAACAGAACTTATGTGTTTAGAGTCGGAAGCACAGAGAGGATCTTACATGATTCTGCCTAGTTATTTCCTTCATGGAATAGTGAGTGACACTTCCTTAATTAAGTTACATGGGTAAGTAGTAAGCAGTCAGGCCAGGGTTATTTGGGTATTTTATGGAACACAGAGTTACGTTTAGAATAAAGTTGATAAGTTCTCTGATATTTTTGAAAAATTCAGTACAATATAGTTTGAAGACAACCATGCTTTGTTTTTCTATTGCTTTTTAGGCAAACTGCCCTTCTATACCTAGAGGTTTCAAAGTATTAAACTAATTTGCTATATTCCATGTCAACCAAATGACAGTGTGCTGTGATTAATCTTGAATTGCTTTCTTAGGAATCTGGGTTAAAAGTTAACCAGCCAGCAGCATTTGCCATAAGGCTTAATGGGGCAAAGGGCAAGATTGATGCTAAAGTGCACAGCCCCATTGGAGCAGTAGAAGAATGTCATGTTTCTGAGTTGGAACCAGGTGAGAAACTGCACACAAGCTCTCCAAAAAACTCCAGCAATCTAGAACATAATAGCTAAACGTTAATAACCAACTTCTCTTTCCATACACCTTAATTTACCAGAATGATGCAAATCTAAAATTGAAAGAAAGAGTAGTGTTTGCCATCTTGATGTTTTAGAGGAAAAGTGAAATATTATTCATTGGAATTTAATAAAAAAAATGCAAGGTAGTATGCTGCTATCTGCAGCATCCCAAGTGATCTTTCTGTTTATCCTGTTGCATTGTTTTTGCCTTTTTAAGGTATTCTAGCAATATCCCATTGGAAGAAGTTAGCCCCATCTTAAGTTAATGGGACTTAATTCATTGTATAATTCTAAATATGTTTCCAGAATATTTACCAGGCTTAATTACTGCTTTTCTAAGCAAGGACAATATTCTAATATTTAGACGTATTCATTATGAATAAATGAATTTAATCTTTTCTAATTGTCTGAGGAAAAAACCTGTTCTCAGTGAGAGTCAGCGTTTACTGCCATTGGTGGTTTTATCTTGTCTCAAGAAAATAAACAGGTTGCAGTTAAATCTGGTAGCAAAGCAGTGAGAACAGAATTAATTGTGACAAATCAAGCATTCACAAATCCTAGTCAATTCAGCCATCTGAAATGATCTGGGCTGATTTCAAATCACCCAATGTTTTTAGGACCTGCATGCACAAAATTGATTACTTTTCTGAGTCAATTCCAATCAGTTTTGTAGACTCATTCGTCCCGAATGAAAATCCCATTATGAGTCTTTTCCTATATAGGTAGTCCTTGTCTTACAACTATTCGTTTAGTGACTGTTCAAAGTTAGAAGGCCACTGAAAAAAGTGACTTGTGACCAGTTTTCAGACTTATGACAGTTGCAGCATCCCCATGGTCACAGGATCAAAATTGGGTTGCTTGGCAACTGGGATGTATATATGATATTTGCAGAGTCTCAGGTCATGTGATTACCATTTGTAACCTTCCGAGCCTGCTTCCGACAAGCAAAGTCAATGGGCAAAGCCAGATTCACTTAACAACTGCATGATTCACTTAACACCTCCAGTGATTCTCTCAACAAATGGGCCAAAAATATAATTGTAAAATGGGGCAAAACTCCTTGCTTAACAATGGAAATTTTGACTCAAATGTGGTCATAAGTTGAAGACTACCTGTAATGAGCAGTAGGAATAACTCTCAGGAGGAAGACCCACTGTCAAGACAACCATCAGATAGAAGAAACCTTAGTAGGGTCTCAATCTGAGAATACATCCCAAGACTCTCCCTAGTTCTCATGAAGATAACGGGAAATGCATTCAGACTTGCAAAAGTCTGATACCATAAACTTATAATAAAAATGTATTGACCTGCATAACTTTCCTCATCTGATTAACTCTGAAAGGCTGAGAAAGTGATAGATGGTTCTCCTGTATCTTTTAGAATCCATATAATAAATTCGAGCTCACCACTTCCTTTAATAACTAGTTCCCTTGGTTAGAAAATCTTCATTCATCAGTAGCCACCAATGAAACAAAGTGACCCTTTAGGTCTTTAAAAACATGGTTTTATGCAAGCCTACCCAGAATTTTACTGAATGTACTGATTCTTATTGGTGCAAGTAGTTCTCAAGTTGTGGTTGCAAGTCGAAGACTACCTGTAGTTTGACCTGTCATGCGTTTCAGCTTCCAGTTACCCTGAGCCAGCCTTCCCCAAAGTGGCTCCCTCCCGCTGAATTGGGATTTTAAGATCCTACCAGCATGGCTTTTGTAATTCATGAAGTTTCAACCTGAACTAATTGGGAGTGAACCAGGTTGAAGAAGAAAGGAAGTTTGGAATGTTAAGTATATTTTTTTCCAGTAGAAGGTTCCAAACTAATTATTTAATAATCTACGTTACAGATAAATACGCTGTCCGATTCATTCCACGGGAAAATGGCATCCATTCAATCGATGTGAAATTCAATGGGAGCCATGTTGTAGGCAGTCCTTTCAAAATTAGAGTGGGAGAACCGGGTCTTGTAGATAGTCCAGCTCTTGTTACTGCCTATGGACCAGGCTTGGAGAATGGCACAACAGGTAATTTCTTCTCTAGATTGTTTTTGATTTAAACTTAATACATCTGGTTTTTGCCTAAATAAGATTATCTTTCATCTCATTTGCAAACATTGCCTTCTCATTTTCAACTGGAATTGCAGTGCTGATTAAGAAAAAAGCAATTTTGTAGCAGGATGATGGCATTTGTAGGGCTTATTGCTACATGAAATGTATGGGTTTACATCCATATTTCTTATTTCTTTGCTTTCCAGGATTACAATCTATGTTTACTATAGACACTACAAAAGCTGGTCCTGGTACTCTTGCCGTTACAATTGAGGGGCCATCAAAGGTGAAAATGGATTGCCAAGAAGCTCCGGAAGGCTACAATGTAATGTATACGCCGATGGCTCCAGGAAACTACTTGATTGGAATTAAATATGGAGGACCTAATCATATTGCTGGTAGTCCTTTCAGAGCAAAGGTGACAGGTAAAAATAATCTCAACTATGATGGCTGGGTTCACATCATGTAAAACAGGATTTTTCAGACATGGTTTCCTGATCAGCCTGTAATGCCAAGCAAACCATAATGCTTAATTCATGGCTTGTCACATTTAGGGCTTAGGCCTGTGTGTGAATAAGCCCAAAGTGTCTTGAATCAAAGCATGAGCGGAAGGATTGTAAAAATAAAGGTGGTTCCCAATCGGATTGTAGACTTGATACACAACTGTTTTATATAGCTATACATTCTTGTGGTGAACATATACATGTTGTGTTGTTTTTAGGTCAGCGACTGGTTAGCCCAGGCATCTCAAATGAGACGTCTTCCCTTATGGTGGAATCTGTGACTAGGTCAACCACAGACACCTTCTACAGAGGCATTCCCAAGTCATCGTCTGATGCAAGCAAAATTCTTGCTAGGGGTGCAGGGCTCTCTAGAGCCTTCGTGGGCCAGAAAAATTCTTTCTCTGTGGATTGCAGCAAAGCAGGTAATTTCTTTTTGAAAGCATGAGCTCATTACTAATTTGACAGCTGCATCTGAGTTTTTAAGTTTACTTAAAACTTTATAAATAAATGTTCATTACCTCTTCTTATGTCTCAGAGTGCTACTTAGCTCTCCTTGGTAGCTGGAAATTAGATACTACATCACAGTAACAGGCCTATATAGTGACTGAGAAGTGTTGCTATTTCTCTTTAATAGAGTAGTCACCAGGGCTGCCTGTGTTCATTTGGATTGGGGCTATGTCTCCGCAGAAATGAAATGCGAACTGAAGTTCTGTGGTTTTCAGTGATGCTAGGTACTGAATTCTGCTGCAATATCAGTAACATTAACATTATCTTTGCGCTTTAGGTTCAAATATGCTGTTAGTTGGTGTCCATGGACCTACAACACCTTGTGAAGAAGTATCTGTGAAACACTTGGGAAATTACCAGTACCATGTAACATATATTGTCAAGGAAAAAGGTGATTACCTATTAGCTGTGAAGTGGGGCGAAGAACACATTCCCGGAAGTCCATTCCATGTTACTGTCCCATAAATTCCTCTTGTTTCTTCCCAAGGAAAACCTTACATGCAATACTGTGAGCAGTTTTGTGACCAATGTATACAGATAACCTTTAATGAAACCCAAATTAAATATATTTTAAATTTGTTCTTTGCCTTAAGCATCTTTGATATATGCTTTGTAAATTTGTCTGCTTTAGTTTGTACTGTTCTGAATCAAAACACAATCATGTAATAAATAAGGGCACTATGGTTTTTTGTTTTTGGTGGATTCTGGAATTTACATGTTAAACTGGAATTTATCTTGAGTAAATTGGTATCTTAAACTACTGACTTGCAATAGGTGTTGTTTTTGAATTGGAAACATTTCACTTTGCTGTAGAATGTCACTATGACTGCTGTCAGTTAAAATTTTTGTGTAAAGACATTAGATGAAAAACCCGGTACTTAATATGCCCTTATGTAGTTGATATTCTTTTTCACAGCTAATAGTGAAAACTGTAATTAGTGTTACCTTTAAACACTAAAACAATTTGCATAATGGTTGGCTGTTTACATTTGGAGGGAAATTGATGTTTTGTTCCTTGAAGGAAACCAAATGGATGTCTTACCTTATTCTGGAAGCCTTTATCACTGATGCTTTATGCAGGTTTGGTAATGGACGTTGTAACTGTGATTGCCTTGAGCGATAGAATGCCACATTAAGTTGATATTCTAGCAAAGATACACACTGAAAGATGCTTGAAACTGTGACTGACTGTATGCAATCACCTTTACTCCAGCTGTTTGTGTATACAATAATCTAAGCCTCGATGATTTCCTTTGGTAATGCCTGTTAATGACGAGGTAAAGGCTAATCTAGGCAGTTGACTGTTATGTGAAACTGAATATTTCTACTAATCAACAGTGCAAATTAAAATTGATTGAAATAATTTGGTTCAAGGAGTTCATGAACAAATCCTCTTAAGTAGGGTATTTGTGGGGGGGATTAGAAAAGAACATTTATGACCATTCTGGTTTTCAAAACAACAAAAAGAAAAAAAAAGAAACCTTCCAAATATTGAACTAAATGGTTTTCAAAAGCCCCTGGGGCTTTGTTTTTCTTTAGCAGAACTATTAATGTGCTTGATGGATGAAGATACTTAATGGAAGTAATTTAGTTATTTTCTTTCTGTTTAGTAAAAGATTTCTACTTGGTCGGCTTTATTTTTATAATTTTGTATCAATGCACTAAGTCTAAGCACAGCTTCTTGAAAAGAAGATGGAATAGCCAGAACTTTTTTAAAAAAATAAAAGCTGGACTGTGTGCCTTAATGTGAAATGCTCACCATATTGTAAACTATCAGAAAAGCAAAATAAACTGGAATAAATGTAATATTGTATCTCATAACTTATTAAAACCATGAATGTTTGCTTCAAGAAATAAAATGTGCATGTTAAACAACTGAGATGAGTTTCTGCAATAATTAGTTTTGCCCTTTTAACTTAATCATGGCTTAACCTGAAATTCCCACAGGCAACTTTCAGTGGAAATTAATAGCATACGGGAGTCAGATGCTTGGCAAAGCAAATTAGTTTTAATTATGGAGCAAAATTAGCAATATATGTAAAAGCAAAAACCACGATGTTGACCACGAAGGAAGAAAAGATATGAAAATCCATGCCAAGGCAATTCCTTTTTAAGCCAACTGAAAGAGTACAAAGACAAATTTCCAATAACTCTTCATCAGGCAATATGGTTAAAAAAACAAGAGGAAAAGAAGAAAGGGAAATAAAACTTGAATTAGTTTAGAATCCTGAAATATTGTAATAGATATCTTGTTCTGCTACAAACAAAGCTCCAAAGGCCAGCCTGTATGAGTAATTCAAAGTCTGAAGTTTATACCTGGGTCAAAGATAGATAAAAGGCACTTAAGCTACAGGAACCACATAGCCTTTGGTGATGGTGCTGAGTTAATAAAAACTAAGACTATGAAACTGATCCTTTAGCTGGGAAAGCAAGCCAATCCGGATGGATGTTGGATGCTACTACTTCTGGTCTGAATTGCTGTTTGTTTGCATCATATTCAAGGAAGCCATAGTTTTGCTAGCTCTAGACAAAGATGAGAGAAAATTGCATACTGGTAACAGCTCCATACAGCTCTATATGGCATGGTGAGGTCAAACATCTACAGAAGAAAAAACATGTAACACACGGGTGTCAAACTCAAATTGCCACACTGCCATTATGTGATGTATTGCAATGCTTTTTCCTTTTGGGGAGCTGGGGTGGGTGTGGCCTGTGCGTGACCCATCTGGCCCACAGCCCACCAGTTTGACATCCATGATGTAACATTTCAACCTCTCCACATCCAAATTGATGTGTCAGATTATCAGAATTGATTGCCTTTAAAACTTAAAGACCCCATCTCTCTCCAAAGACTATCCTCATGGAGTGAACAAGACGATTTTTTTTGTACTCAAACCAAGCCCAGTGAAAATTGGCTTCATTCAAGACTGACCAGAAATTCACTTTGGATTCAACTTTTCACATGGAAATAACTATGCAGCAAGAAATTATGAGTTTGGTAGTTCATGAATGAATGCTATTTAGTGTATGATAAGTATCAGAAGAAAAGTAAAACTTTGATGGGGGTATGGCAGTGGCCTCATAACTGGATGTCCAGTTCAGCTATCTAGGGGATTGCTTCTGCACTTAAATGCTAATCATGTGTTTGATGTTTCGAATACAAAGTCAGCTTTTCACATTGGGAGTCCTAACTTTACTGAATAGCTACTAATTGTATATTTGTGCAGCATATATACCCATGATTAGCTGGTTATAGAGAAGATTTTGCATCTGCAATTCACTACTGGGTTTACTTCACACTAATCCATTGTTCAATCTTGTTTTGTTGTACAAGCCTCTATTGGTTGAATTTACACATTGTGCTAAACCATAAACTAGCATATAAATCTTAGTGGTTGACGTCACACAAAATAGCCAGAGTCAAAACCATCATGTTATATGTTAATGTATTGCTTGTCCTGTTCCGATAGCTATATGTACTGGCATGCCTGTAGCAAATTTCCTAAGACATAAACAACAGATCCTTTAGCCAGAAGGGCATCATTTTCTGCAAAAGTCTTCAAGCATCAAATACATTTATGGTAATGGGGTTGCATGAGAGCAGGTCTATTAAACCAGAATCTAAAAATTCTCATTCTTTCCTATGCTTGATCTTTGTCTTCAATAGTATACCACTGAAGTGGCATCTTCAGGGTAACAGATGCCTCAAACCCCAAACCAGGTAAACTTAAGCAGAAATAAAAGACAATCTAATTCTTTTGACTATATTAGTTTACCAGTGGAGATACTTATTTTCTGAATGAGCAAAAAGATTTTCTTCATTTTAGATCAAGAACAGGTGCTCTCCTTTTGTTCTCCAACTGCTAATCATTTACTTCCAATTTGTTTTGTTTTGCTTTGGATGACTTCAAAAACTGGATATTATAGGAAGGTAAAAGTTAATAACAGGCCTTAGTGAATTAGTGGGAGCTGTATACATGTGCATAAGGATGAATGTCATTCCACTGTTTGTTTCATCTCAGAAATTGTGTTTTCTTCCTGTAATGACTTGTGTCTACACTTTTAAAATTTTCTGCTGAGGAATCTCTAATGTTCAGGACACCATTGTGGATGGATATGGAGCATTTGACTGAGCTGAATTAAATGTGAATAGGAAATGGCAGATGGGTGTAATTGGTGAGGAGGTGTAACAACCTACTATCTACACAGAAAAAATTAAAGTGCAAAAGCATCTTAAATTGGAAAGGGGACCAAAAGCAACAAAAGGACTGTTTTTAAAAGTATTAACTTCATCAGTACAGTAAAAGGAAGAAAAAGAAAATGTATGAATCCGTTGTTTAGAATCCACTGGTAGGAAGGTAACCGTTCATAGGACAGAAATCCTCAACTTTACTATATTTTCCATCCTAAGGGAATGATTTTAAAATACATTTAAACACAACAATTGTCGCAAGGAGGGAGTGGCAACCCAAGCAAAGCAAAGAGATGGTAGAGCATATTCAGTATCATGAATGAATTTAAATCACCAATTTGTTCTGAAACCTTGAAGATGCAGATAATTATCTCACAGCAGCTTTCTGTGAAACCATGGAGGAAATGTATAAAACTAAAGAACTGGAGAAGGCCTATAAGGTGGATTGTTCCAAGCAATCAACTCCTTAAGTAGTCTAAAGCTACTTCTATTGAGATTAGCTACAATAACAAGAATCTTGCAAGACAGATTGCTGTACTCCTCCTCCTTATAGTTCACTGAATTGGGGAGATTTCTGTCTGAATCACTTCCAGATGTTATCTGGATATTCTGGACTGTGTAGCCCAAATGCCTAGGGAAAAGAGCCTGCATATGTTTGCCAAGGTAATCTTCCTTACTCTCTATAATATTGGAGTGTGTACAGAAGAGAGTAATCAACGTAATAAAGGACCTGGAACAGATAACTCATGAAAAATTATCAGAAGCATTAGGTACCTTTAACCTGGACAACAGAAGACTCGTGAGGGATATGACAGCTATCAAGTATATAAAGTGGTTTCGCATGGAAGTTGGAGTAGAACAATGAGGTGTTGTTACAAGGGACAGGACAAGAAAATATGGGCCTGAATTACAAAGAAGTAGACTTTAAGCATTAGGAAAAATATTCTCAATAATAAGTAAATCTGTTGGATGGTGTAGTTTCCCTCATGGTGAGAGTCTGATGTTAGAAGCAATATGTATGACAAAAATTATTTTTTCCTGCTTTCAATAGTGGGGGCAAGGGGATAAAAATACTCATTTCTTCTAGCCTGGCATATTTAAAATATTTGACATATTTTCTAATAGAACATGGAAAATAGATACAGCTACCATAAACTGTAGCATTCTTTTTGCCAAGCCTTGCCAAGGCACAAGACTTAATTGAAGGTTGTGGCTCAAATTCGTCACAGTTTACCTCCTGAAAACAAAACTCTCTCATTTCTTCCACGGTGTGATGAAGCCTTACCAGAAGGAAATCACCTGGTTGCTCTGGAGTCTTTTTTTTCTCTAGCCTTCTTTCTCCCCTTCTCACTCCCTACTCCCGTGTTCTTGGCTGAATTCTGGTTGGACTGGATTCATGCTTGCAAAGGGCAACCATTCAAAGGCATACTAAAGGGCAAACGAAAGATTTATCAGTTCCAGATTTGGGACGTGGTTTGGTACAGGTCTTGGAAAAGGTTTACCTATGCTACTACAAAGGAGGTTGCACTGAAAAAGCAGTTTTTTAAAAGGTTGTAAAATACAAAAAAAAACAACTGGAATGGCCCAGTTTTGTAGGGCTGAACAAGAGCCAGGGAAAAAAAACACTCTCCACGCAGGATAGTAGCCAATGCAACATTTTGCGGCTTCTGCTGACAGCCATTTACATTTTCCCTGGGTTGGTTCCAATACAACTTAAAACCAAGGATTTGCCAAGTGTATTTGCAAGGAAAACACAATTGGCAAATCCATTGCTTGCTTATGTACAATTTAAAATTAAGATCAATGGTTAAAATTGTCCTCCCCGTGTGTGTGTGTGAGAGAGAGAGAGGGGGGGGGGAGAGAGAGAACACGTTGACACACAAATGTTCAGGGAGATGCCTTTATTGTTTCACTTTGGCTTACAAATTGGATTTAAGGCCAATTCTTGCACCAAAATCAGCACTGCAGCCCTTTGGCGTTCCTCTCCTTCCATGCACAGACAGCCTTAATGCAACAATAACCTAGCAACAGTGATGGGGAAACAAGGCAAACCATTGGCCTGTAATTTGAGCCTGGCTTCACAGACCCTTTTGTGCCTGTATCCTTGGACACCAGAAGATTGAAGTGATAAGTTATACCAAGCACCTCCAACAATCCTGCACCAGTGCTTGCCTTTGCTTGCAGGCTATGAAGGGCCTGCTAACTAGCCAGGAACAGGATAGCTGGAGGGAATTGATTAACAAGGAGGTTTTCTGCAGAATCAGCTGGAAGGCAAAATATGGACGAAAATACCCCCAGCGCCCGCCCGATCATGGCATCTCCAGGCAAAAGTGTTTGCTGCCTGACATCTACTTTCCCAAGGAGGACTCAAGCTCTGGAAATCGAGAAGGAGCTCCCCAAAAGGAGGACCGGCAGGAGCCAGCAGAAGAGAAGGTCGGGCTGAGTCTTCAGGAGCCTCTTCCAGAGATGAGGGTCCCAACTCCAGAGACCACACAGCTGCTATATAAGGGCTTCTCCCATGAAGGCAAAGGAAGGCAGCAGTACCTCAAAGAGAGAATGATGAAGTCTCCTGAAGAAAAATTTTGGTACCCGGTGCTGTCTTCATGGGAATATGGTTGGCGCTTAGGTAAGCAGGGTTCCCCACTCTGATGCTCCTGACAATAAACCCAATTTATTGATGGCAATTCAGCTCTAGCTGCTAAGATTTCAAATCCCCCTTACTAAACAAAAGAGTCTTTTCCCACTTGCTTTTCCTACGACATTCCCTTCCTCTCATTTCCCACCAACTAATCAAACTTAGGCTCAACTGGAATTCAAGTAGCATTTCCCCCCATTATTCCAACAGTATCCAAGGAAGATCTCAAGATGTGTAAAATTTTGGTCAGCCACGGCTGTGGAAGGTAGTGACTTTAGGGACTGAGAACAGAGGTAACAAATAGTGGGGAAATAGTGATAGATATTAGTAACGAACACAGCAAATGTCATGTAAGTACTGCTTTCAACTGACACAACCAAGGAAAAGGAATCTCTAGGCAGTGGCCAGGACATATCTCAACATATTAAGGTGCATTTGGATGCTAGAAGAGCAGGCACCTCCTATGGCACCTTCCTCCCATTCCTTCCTCCCTGAGTTATTCCTCTTTTGCTGCCCTTTCTCTTGCACCAGCATCTGGATTTGTAAAAGTTTGTTTGGCCTTTACAGTATCTCATTGACCCTCCTTCTTTCTCCTCTTTCATGTCCACTTCACTCTCCTCTCACATGACATCTTGTCAGAACTTGAAATCTGAGGTTACCAGCACTTCACGGGGCCTGAATCAAAGGCAGCATATACATTTACCTAATAAATAAAAATATAAACTGTCCTTTGATGGAGCAGAGGAAAGAGAAACTTCTAATTTGCCTGGAGTTTTGCTACCCAAATCTGGCAGTGCCAATAAAAATTCCAGAAATCACACACATAGTTAGAGAGGGAGGGAGAGAGGAGAAGATAGACCTGACTGTATATATGTAAAAGAGAAAAGTGTAGATAGGAGGAGGAAAGAAAAAGGCTGTGTTGGTTTGCTGGAAAGGTTTGCTGCTTACTGAAGCTGAATGTAAAGGCAAAGCTGCCTCACAACATTTTGTCCAGGGACGTAAAGATAATATTTACTAAGACATTAGCTAACTTATCTAAGACATCGAAGCAAAAGATTCCATTTAAGACTAAATGCCAAAAAGAGCCCACATTCATAATCAGGCTTAGGCAGAGAATAGAACAGAACAGAATGGAACGGAACAGAGCAGAGCAGAGCAGACTTTTGGCTTCATGCAAGGAAAGCAGCAGAAGTCTTTCTTTCTCTCCCCCAAACTCCACCAGAAATGAGTCTTTGTGAGACTTGTTGCACTGGTGCAGCCTCTTGGAGCAGGATTCCTTGCAGGATCCCAAAGACTCATTTCTGGTGGAGTTTGGGGGAGAGAAAGAGAGACTTTTGCTGCTTTCCTTGCGTGTAGCCAAAAGCAGAAGAAGAAAGATATGGAAAGAAGCAGGTCAGTGGCTAGGCCAGGCACATGGGGCATGTGGGGTAAGTTCCCCCCTCCACCCTTTCCCCCCTCCCTCACTACCTCATGTTGTTCGCAATGCAAGGGATGCAAGGCTTGTGTTCCCATGGGCTATGGGGGTGGCACAGCCTTGTGTTCCCATGCAGCCTGGATTAATTGCTTTGGGGGTGACTTTTCTCTCTGGACCACCAAAATTTTCTCGCAGACCACCAGCGGTCCCTGGCCCACTGGTTGGCGACCGCTGTTCTCGTCCAACCCCCTGCTTAGGCAGGAAACCCTATACCATTTCAGACAAATGGTTGTCCAATCTCTTCTTTAAAACCTCCAGTGTTGGCGCATTTATAACTTGTGGAGGCAAGTTATTTCACTGATTTATTGTTCTAACTGTTAGGAAATTTCTCCTTAGTTCTAGGTTGCTTCTCTCCTTGATTATTTTCCATCCATTGTTTCTTGTCCTGCCCTCAGGTGCTTTGGAGAATAGCTTGACTCCCTCTTCTTCGTGGCAGTCCCTGAGATATTGGAACATTGCTATCAAACATCAGTCATTATGATAGGGACATCAGCTGCAAGGAAAACTGTTTTTGAAAAGTTGGCTGGATTACAGAAAGCTGCAGAGAATGGTCTCTGCAGGCTTGAAGACTATGTACCTATAGATATTTTCATACTTGGAAGTGCATGTAGTAAAACTTCACTCTTCATTAATGTCCTCTTCTTCTAGGATATTTTACTGACTTTCCTTGCCCTGTGGCTCCCACCAGCCTAGCCACTGGTAGCCAAAGCCCAGTTGCACTGCTATCCTCCCCCTCACACTTTCCCACTTGCTAAGACGTATGTGAGGCTGGAAGGTGTCGTGTTGGGCTTCCCAGTGTTTTTTTCAAGGGATCCACTATTAGTGAACCCACCCTCCAGAAATACCACCCTCCCAGGAGTGTCAGGACTGTCAGCAAGTGGTTGACACTGTGGGTGTAGATGTAGGCAAAGCTTCAGAAGTGAAGTGTGTCAGCAAAGATTTTTGAGATTTGTTATGATTGCAGGCAGGATTAAGATAACAGTGACTGGCCTAAAAGACGCAAAACAGAGCATGGGAAAATGCAGATGCTAAGATGTTACTTCAGGAAGTATGATGATTCTTGACTGATTTTTTTCCAGTTTTCTTTTGTCATTGAAATGGAGGCAATTGTTTTATAGAAGTATGGAGGGAAGAAAGCAAAGATCTCATTTTAGAATAAAATTAATTTCCTTCTCTGCCAAGAAATGTACATCTCCCTCACTCTGAAGAAGAAATTAATTGTTGTTGAATAATACTGTGTTGATTTTTGACCTAGTTTCCCTTTTAGATATATTGTATATTTAATATTAACTTCAGATTTAATGGACTTGTATTTTAAATAATCAGTTTTAGCATTTTGTTTTATAGGAATCCATCCTTAGTGTTAATTTAAGTCTTATGTATGGAATAGAAATTATAAACCTAGTTTTTTGCATTGGGCCTACATTCCTTAAACATACCTCAGCAAATCTTTTTCTAACTTGATAATTTCCAGAGGTTTTTGGACTATGATTTCAAGAGGTTGGCATCATAAAGGCATATAGACAAATAGAAAACAATTACTTTTCCCATGGATCAGGTCAAAGTACTAATACATTTGCTTACTTATCTTCTAAACTTTGCTTTATTGCAACTGGAGTCATTTTACTAGCTTATACGCAGAAATCAGAACAGCTCTATGTGCGGTAGTGGTGGCATTATGACCACTACTAGAGTGGCTTTATATATTGCTAAAATAAATAAAGTACTGTAAATACCGAATGTTTGTTCTTTGATCATAAAGTTAAATTGGTCTAGACGAGGGTTTCTCAATCTTACCAACTTTAAGATGACTCCAATTCCCAAAATTTCCCAGCTGGCTGGGGAATTTTGGCAGTTGAACTCCAACATCTTAAAATTACTAAGATAAGAAAATCTTGGTCTAGAACTTCCTTAAACTGATGCTCCCCAGATGTATTGAGTTTACACCTGACAGAAATCTCAGCTGGGAATTCCAGGCTTTCAAAGGGAGTCTGCCTGGAAAGCAACTGGTTGTGTAAGGAAGGTCTGGGAACCCACACATAATATCCTTCTGAAGCTCTTTTTAGCCTTGTTCAGCTTGAGATTCGCTGGCCAATTTGGCATTGCTAGGAGAAAGAATTAGGCTTGCTCAGCTAACCACTCTCTATAAATTCATTTTTAATGATGGAATCTGTATGAAGTTTCAGTATCTTCAATGGAATCGTAAGACTTAAGCATAGATCTGTTTTTCTCATGCCAGGAAGTTGCTGACATGTTTATCTTCGTCTTTTCTTGTCAGCTAATGAATCATGGCTGTTTTACAATGGAAACGGGACATTATGTCATTTAACAAGTGAATTTCTGCTCAACGTTATTCAGACAAGTTTACCATGATAACTACAGTTGCGGGCTCTACAGCTCTAAATGTAAAGATGTCTGCTTAAAAATGCAGGAAAAATGTATTGAATTTCTGCATAGCGTGATGCTGTTATAGAGGGGGGCATTGAGTCCCCCCACAAATGCTTTTTATTCTGTTCACCAACCCTTCCTTTGGTTCCTGTTCAAACAGTAAAAATCTTATGCCTTGTATAAGTTTTGTTCTTCATAGTGGCTTGTTTCGTGCCTTATTATTTTACAAGTCATATTTTGCTCAGTGGGAGCTATAGAATAGCAGATTCTTAGGCCAACCCCTAAGGGAAACCACGCCCCCTCCAGTCTGTGAACAGAACAGGTCCCTGATACCCAAAAGGTCGGGAGCCGCTGCCTTAGGCAATTCAAATGTATTCAAATTGAGCAACCAACAAAGCAGGATTCCTCTTCCTTGTCGGATAAGAGGAAACCATGGTTACTTGCTCATTGTAAGCATGCACAGATGTCTGTACTGGAGCTTTGAGAAGGACAGGCCATCACTCTTTGCAGCTATAGGTGGTGATCTCACAAGCAATCAGTTTTTCAGGGCAAATAATTCCCTGATGCGGATTTCATCACGTCAGGAAATGAATGACATGTCTATTGTTCTCTTGCCTTATCAGATGATGAATTGTGTTTGTTGTGCAGATGGATCTGAACTTGACGTCATTTGGCAGTTGAATTCTGTTAAAAATTGTTCTAGCAAGTTTACCTTTCCAAGGAAGCTGTGGCTAGGGCATTACGATATGTCCAGATGTGATGGTTGATGCTTTCTGTTCAAACATACCTCAGCAAACATTAAGAAGAAACTGCTCCTCCCTCTCCCAGTCCATCCCCCCCTACTCATCTCTATCTATTTATCATCTATCTATCATCTATCAAATGGCGTAGGGTCACCTGCTTGGGCGGGTTGGATTACATAACCTACAAGGTCCCTTCCAATTCTCTCTCTCTCTCTTATCTATTTATTTACTGTTGCTTGTTGCTATACCAAAAGGCATCATTGTGTATAAGTTAATGCATAACAAAATAAAACAGCAAGCTTCTGAATCCTGCCAAGCAATTAGATCATCCTTGCCTAGTAGGTGTGGGATTAAATGCTAATTTCTATTTGTTTTCCAGTGTACCTTCTGATGACAATTGGTTAGATTATGGTGCCTGCCACCTTGCTGATATTAAGCCCTGCTCCTCCCTTGCTGCCTGGGAATACCCATAATGTGGTATTTGCGGGTTCTGGCTTCTTTCATTGGAATGGCTACAGCAGTATTGCACATGTAAAAAAGGAGGAAGGGTCTTCCAATGCAATGCCATAATGCTGCTTCTTTAGGTTTGATTCCCTCGGCCTCCCCAGCCACATGGACAGACGCTAACCTTAAAGAAGACTGACACTGTATACAATGATAACAACAAAACACATTGATACCTTTTTATTCTGTTTTGAAGGGCTTGCTTTTCCTTTTAATATTCACAGGCCCATCTTGTTTTTAATTTTAAAAAGAGTAAAGCAGAGGTGGGAATTCTACTAGTTCGCATCTATTCGCTAGAACTGGTTGTTAACTTTCTAAGCAGTTTGGAAACCAGTTGTTAGAAGAAATCTTTTGGTTTTTTCCACTTTACAGGCCCAATCCTGTAAGGAAAGCATTCCTTACACTCTGGAGTTGCTTACAAAAACTGGCTCTCTGTTAATCCTTATTACATTCTTGGCAGGACTAGACTTCCTGTCTCCGGAGCTTCTCTAGAGTTTTTTTTTTTCTCCTTTGCTGGTACTTTGCTTGCATGGAGCCTGAAATTGACATATGTGTAGTCATTTCACTTGGAAACCTGACAGCTTGACTTTCTTAAAGGGGAAGGATTGTTTTAAATTTTTTACACTGTTGTTGGGAGGAAATACTCCTTTGCTGGAGTTAGAAGAAATAATTGAATAATGAAGCAGAGCTGCCAGAAAGAAGCTTTTAATGACAAGGAACCAAGATGAGTGACTTTCAGCAAGGATTCTTTGCTAGCTAGAAAGACTGACATTCAAATGTGAGTTTACATATCCTTCCTGAATTTTGGTCTAACGCTGGTTTTTGGTGAAGTTTAATTCTGTCCTTGGTGACATTTAATCCTATGTTTATTGATGGGATAATTTTCCCTATTCAGCTTTGTTTGGAAGGAAAAAGATTAATCTCTGTTCCTGAAAATAAACTGGGTTGAGAAATCTGGCTAGTTCCTGTGTCTATTTGTTCTGATAATTGGTTTAACAAGCAACAGCTACTGTTGTGGTTTAATTATTTGTTTTGTGTTTGAATTTTTTCCTGCCTCGAGTTTTTTTATCTGGGGAGGGGGTCTTCTTTCACTGCTTTAGTGGTATCTGGCACTGTCCTTTTGGAGTGTACTTTCAAGAGGCAGGATGCAAGCTTGGCACTGATTTTTTTTATTGCCTTTCTGGGGGACATGTGACCTTTCCTTAAATCTGGATGATTTCCTTAGGATATCTTGTGAGATGAGTGAGACCAGTTAGTATCTTTAAGTGGTGCAAATGGTTCTAAGGATTGCTTTTCCTGAGTGTGCTCTTTCTGGAGAGCTTAAATGACCTCTGGGTTTCACTTTATGAGCAAGAGTTGGCTGCTGATAGTTATCATTGCATTTTAACTATTTTAATTCCTCAAGGTAACTCTGGCTTGCAGGTATTTTTAATCATTGGTATTTAGGGCAGGTTTTTGCAAACAAAGAAGCTTTTTGTATTTTTGTATAGGTAATCCTTGACTTTCAACAGTTCATTTAGTAACCATTCAAAGTTACAATGGCACTGAAAAAAGTGACTTATGACTGTTTTTCACACTTACAACCAGAGGTGGAATTCAAAATTTTAAGCAACTGGTTCTGTGGGCGTGGCTTATGTAGTGGGCATGGCTTGGTGGTCATGTGACTAGGTGGTCATGTTATTGGCTGGGTGTGGCCAACTCAATATCACTCACATCGAGGCATGCATCTCCTCGCCTGGCCTCTCATCACTGTGGGGATGTGTGCCATTGTAACTTTTAATGGTCACTCCACACAAGCAAAGTACCAGCAAAGGAGGGGGAAAAAACTCCAGAGAAGTTCCTGAGACATAAGAATGTAATAAGGGTTTTACAGAGAGGCAGTTTCTGTAAGCAACACCAGAATGTTTCCTTCCTGACTTCCTGACAGGATTAGGCCAGTAATTTCTTCTAACAACCAGTTCTCCAAACTGCTTAGAATGTTAACAACTGGTTCTAGCAAATAGGTGCGAACTGGTAGAATCCCACCCCTGCTTACAACCATTGCAGCATCCCCACAGTCACGAGAGGCCAGGCAAGGAGAAGCGCTCTTTGATGTGAGTGATAGTAGAATTGGCCATGGCCATCCAGTCACATGACCACAAAGCCACTCCCACCAACTAAGCCATGCCCACAGAACTGCTTGTTAAAAAATTTGAATCCCACCCTGGATTAAAGTATTAACTACAACTACCCCTATTTGACTAGTTAATATATCTCAACTTCACCTTTATTTCAGGAGACACCATTAAGGACATCAGGACACCAGTTCATGGAAAATCTTGCATTGTAAAGGATACTTTCTACTTCAAAAATGGGATCTTCTACACTCCATCCAAAACTGACAAATTAGCATGAATACTGGCTGAAAAAAAGAAAAGAAATGTTCACTATGTTGTTATATGAGTGCTTATTGCGATATTAAATCAGAAGCCCTGCATGACCTGGATCCAGATTTAATCATACTTAGAGTCAACCTATTTAAACCAGCAAGGTCTAAATGAATGGTGGTTAAAGTTTCACTGATTTCAATGACTCTGTCTTAAGTTTGATCATATGCAGATCCAACTCTCATTGCCTCTATTCACAATTTCTATTAGCCTCTTTGTTATGTGCAAATGTGTCTATACAACGGATTCGTTGTCATACACATGCACATATACTCCACACACACATATATTTTATGCAAAATATAAAGAGAGACACCCGAGGGGGGGGGGAATTCCACACCATTCAAGCTATAGAAGTAAAAGAGCTGAATCTTTTATACTTTCATTAGTGTCTTAAACTAGAGATAGTCTATTCAGTTTTAGAGCTCAGCATTCTATAGAAAATAGAGGGTATTTTTTATTTTAAAAATATCTTGAATGTATGAAGGAACAAAGAAATGAATCAATAAAAAATATGCACAGCAAACCCCCTCCCCCAATAATGAGTTTTTCAGTTGCAGTTTCCATTGACTTTATGAAACTAGGGAATCATTGTCAATGTCAGGATAATGTCAGGATTATGTGCTGCAAGTTGACTAGGCAATCATTTACAAAGGAAAGGAAAGAGCTTCAATCATCCAGAGTCCAGTCCCCATCAGAGCCAAAAGAGGTCTGGGGTGGGTGGATGGGTGAAGAAGTCAGAAAAGAAACTGAAAGATCTGAATTGGCAGAACCAGTTGAAGCCACAAGGCTGTTTCAGGCTCTTCGGATTGGTTTGATTTATTTTTATTTAGCGTATGGCAAATACATGGAATTATAGTGGTTCAAATGTTCATGCCCAGTCCACCCAGCCATTCAAGGACAGGGTGATATATGTTGGAAAAAACCCCCAGACATTTGGATTTGTTCATATATTTGAATAGCCAGCCTCATATCGAAGGAACAAGTAAGAGACATTAGAGAATACTTTATTGGCCAAGTGTGATTGGACACACAAGGAATTTGTCTTGGTGTAAATACTCTCAGTATAAATAAAGAAAAGGTACATACATTAAGAATCAAGAATCAACATACAACACTTAATGATAGTCATAGGGTACAATCAACAATCAAATCATACTAGGAAACAGTCAATATAAATTGTAAGGATACAAGCAACAAAGTTACAGTCCTACAATCACAAGTGGGAGGGGATGGGTGATAAGGAGTGATGAGAAGATTAACAGTAATAGTCGTGTACACTTTGTAAATAGTTGAACAGTGTTGAGGGAATTATTTGTTTAGCAGAGTGATGGCTTTCGGGAAAAAAACTGTTCTTGTGTCTAGTTGTTCTGGTGTGCAGTGCTCTACAGCATCATTTTGAGGGAAGGGGTTGAAACAGTTTATGTCCGGGATGTGAGGGGTCTGTAAATATTTTCACAGCCCTCTTTTTGACTTGTGCAATTGAAGGCGGGTGGGTAGTAATTGTTTTTTCTGCAGTCCTAATTATCCTCTGAAGTCTGTGTCTGTCCTGTTGGGTTGAAGAACCAAACCAGACAGTTATAGAGGTGCAGATGATAGACTCAATAATTCCTCTATAGAACTGTATTAGCAGCTCCTTGGGCAGTTTGAGCTTTCTGAGTTGGTGCAGAAAGAACATTCTTTGTTGTGCTTTTTTGATTACATTTTTGAAGTTAGGTGTCCATTTTAGGTCATGTGATATAGTAGAACCTAGAAATTTGAAGGTCTCTACTGTTGATACTGTGTTGTCTAGTATTGTAACAAGTGGTAGTATGGGAGGGTTTCTTCTAAAGCCTACCACCATTTCTACGGTTTTGAGTGTGTTCAGTTCCAGATTGTTCCGGTTACACCATGAGGCAAGTTGTATAACTTCCTGTCTATATGCAGATTCATTGTTGTCTCGAATGAGACCAATCACTGTTGTGTCATCAGCAAACTTCAGTATTTTAACAGATGGATCGTTTGAGATGCAGTCATTGGTATATAGGGAGAAGAGAAGTGGAGATTGCACACAGCCTTGGGGGGGCCCTGTGTTGATTGTACAGGTATCAGATGTGATTCTGCCTAGCTTCACCTGCTGCTTCCTGTCTGTTAGGAAGCTTATGATCCACTTACAAGTGTGTTCAGGTACTGCTAGTTGGTTTAATTTACTTAGAAGAGTGTCTGGAATGATGGTATTGAATGCTGAACTGAAGTCTACAAAGAGGACCCTTGAGTAGGTATTTGGAGATTCAAGGTGTTGTAGGATGTAATGCGGAGCCATGTTAACAGCATCATCTGTCGATCTATTTGCTCAGTATGCAAACTGCATGGGATCTAACAGTGGATCCGTGATGGTTTTCATGTGGGACAGCACAAGTCTTTCAAAGATTTTCATAACTATAGATGTTAGAGCAACTGGTCTGTAGTCATTCAGTTCCTTGATGGAGGGCTTCTTGGGCACTGGGATGATGGTAGAACATTTGAAGCAGGAAGGAACATAGCACATCTCCAGTGATCTATTGAAGATTCGGGTAAAGATGGGGGCCAATTGGTCAGAACAGACTTTTAAGCAAGAAGGAGTTATCTTGTCTGGCCCTGATGCTTTCCCTGGCTTTTGTCTGTGTAGTAGATCTTGCACTTCTTTTTCTGTGATCACCAGAGGTTGTGAACCCAATGGATTGGGGCCGGTTGTAGGAGGCTTGGCTGTTGTTGGGTTGTGGAGATAGGTGGCTGTAGTTTCTTTTCAAACCTGCAGTAAAACACATTCAGGTCATCGGCTAGTTGTTGATTTCCTTCTGCCTGGGAAGGAGGGTTGCTGAAGCCAGTGATGTTTTTAGGTTGGATATGGTCTTTGATTTTCACTATTTTTACTGTAAAAAAAAACTGCCACTACTTTGCGAGATGAAATTAAAAGATTGTAGATGAGGCCTCAGAGGATTTCTGTCCAATGCTCAGAGTAGGTTCAGAGGGAACTGAAAGATGATCTGTAAACGACTTGAGCTCACCTCTATGAGCCCAGAGGTCAAGAGGTGAAAGGCCTAAGCAAGCTGGAGATTGAACCTTGGGTGACATAGAAAGTGGTTTTCAGATGTGCCTTTCCCTGCTCTGGGGAAGAAATGAGACACCCTTTGTTCTGAACTGATGGTCCCCTGTGGATCCCAGCTGCTTCGTTCAAGACAGGGGATCAAAAGGCCTGTTGTTGCCACCACACGAGAATGTGAGAGGGAAAGCAAACAAGCGTTTATGTTTGCCTCATGGGTGCTCATGTTTTGCAAAGGGCACCAAACAGGTAGGCTTGGCAAAGCTGTCTCCACACTTAGCAGGTATAATTTACAGGAAACCTGAGAATCTCTCACTCAGAAGGTGCTTCCTGAAGCCAAGAAAAATGCACTGCAGCCATCAGCTTATTACCATTGTTGCATCTATGCTTGTCTTCTCCAGTTTTTCTCACCATCTGACTTTAAAATGCAGCTGATTATAATTTTATTTTTATTAAATTTGTTTTTACTTGAAGAGGCCCAATGTGTCAGTGCGCCACTGAGATTGATGGAATAGAACAAACTATCTTAAGGCAAATTATAAAAGCAAATGAATTCATTTTTCATTGGTAAGTAGGTTGCATTCATAGGTTTCATAGTTATAGGTTTTGTGTTATGACTTGCTTGAAAGACAATGGTAATGTGAAATATATTTTACTGTGTGATTTATTGCACAAAGAATGTTGTCCAAGGTGCTGCAGAGTGATAAAGGATGCCAGTCTCAGTGCACAACCTGATACACTGAGAATGCTTTTTCTGGTGTGGTTAAATCAATGTCTATTTTATGACTCAGCATGTGCTAGTTGTGTGGAGCTGAAACTCCCATTTGTTGTTCCAGTGTTGGTCGTTTTGTTGTTCTTTAGCTCTGACTCTTTTCTGCACTTCTCTTCTTAGTTTGGCTCAGAGCCCATTTAAGGAGCTTGGAAAGTTATATTTTCCTAAGGGTGCATGGATGATTAGTTTAACTAATCTGCACCTCCTGTCACTCTTGCTAGACAAGGAATTGGCAGCAAATCTCCAACTCCACACAACTAAATTTGGCTTCTAGACTCAGACTTGGCCACAATGGGATAAAAATCTTGAGTGCAGATTAGAATGTGTCTTATTAAATAGCTGATCGGCCTTTGTCCCCATGAGACTGCACTTCCTTCATGGCTGTTCAGATCTGATATTTCTTCTTCCTACTTTCCCCAAATTTTAACAGACTCTTTTCTTTGTGCATCCTGGCCAAGTGGCATGTTGTTTCCTGACCTGGTATTTCTGCTGTCAGGATGAAGGGCTTCTGGCTCACCAGCTACTCATGCTGTGATTCTTCTAGAGTTAAGTGGTGGTAACTTAAGTCAAGTAATTTGGGAGCAATTTTGCTTCTATAAAAGGATGAGTCATTCCAATTCTTCAGAGTAAGGTTGATGAGAACAATGATGTAGATTAAGATAAAAATCTATAAGCTTCCAGATGGAATTTCATCCGGCCTTCTAAGTGATGTATTCTAGGCAAGTTTCTGCCGAAGGTAAGCAAAAGAAGACACGAGTCTCGGAGAATTTTGGACTGTATCTCCACTCCAACCTGTCTTGAGAGAGCTCGAGATCTCAATATCTCAACTCCTACTGTCTTACGAAAGTTGCTTGTTTCCCATCCTGTGTGCTTGTAGCAATATCTTGCCTGATTAAAAGACTCTGAGAATTTAATGCATAGAGGGTTTTTTTTTTTCCCAGTGGCTCCTAATAATGGTATCAGACAACTGTGGCAAAGAGAGTATTCAGCAGACCAGCTCCACACTGTGTGGGTAGATTTTATTGTATATTCAAGAGAATGGACTTGTTTGAGCTGTTAACTCATGAGAGGACATAATGAGGAGATAACTGTTAAGAGAAACTTCTTGCTTTAGAAAATGTTCTTCAATCTACTCCAGAAAAGGGAGCAGCACCATTTAGTATCCTCCAAATCCACTGGAAGCAGGGCCCAGTTGCCAAGCTGGCAAACACAGCCTGCCTCCACCCCCACGCATACCACAAGCCCATCTGATGCATACCATTTCATGAATCATAAAAGAAAAGTTTGAGTTTAATGCTAAAACTATATTTTCTTTCTTTTTAAAAATTACACTTTGGCTTGCCCCTGGCACTTTTTGGTTGCACTCCAAACAGGGCAGAAGTCTTAAGTACATTTGTGTACATTCTTGTGGATTTGCTCAAGGCATTTATTCCCATATATTTTGGAATATGGATCTGTAAATCTTAACAACAGCACAGTAAGAAACTTTTACAATGAGAAGTACATTACTATTCATTGTCATATCAGAGGACTGAGGTAAAACAAGCAAATTACATTCCATAAAGATCCATGTTCCCAAAACATCTATGTGAATAAAAATATACAATCCCAGTGTATTAATTTTTACTGTATCACCCGCAGAAAAGTGTCCATAGTGTATTGTTCACTGGTGCAATCTTTTATTTCAGGCAGGTTGACAAGGAAATACTGGGAATTGATGTCAGCACATCTTAAAAATCCTATGTTTGAGAAATGCTGCTATAAATGAGGTTTTTATGGTGTGAATGCCCTGTGTCCTTTAAAAGTTTTACAAGGGATTCTAATGATATTTATAATTTGTAACCCCTTGGTCTTTTATCAGCTTCCATCTTGAGGGAAAGGAAAAGATGCAATATCTACACAGTCTAGAAATGATCCATTTGAAGGCATTCTTAGAAAGAAGAAAGAAAGAAAGAAAGAAAGAAAGAAAGAAAGAAAG
>NW_020769311.1:25629247-25721174 GCF_900518735.1 Pseudonaja textilis | reverse complement strand
AAGAAAGAAAGAAAGAAAGAAAGAAAGAAAGAAAGAAAGAATAGACAAGAGAGCTTGGCTGGTCTTCCTATCACTCTGGATTGTCTGCTTCCCTCCAACTGAAAAATCACATTTGAAAGATGAAAACATATTGGGAAAACAACGGTTTCTATGGGAGAGGCATGTCAAAGGAAATTAATTGAGTTGGGTTGGGTTGATCACAAGACTACAACCATCATCTTGACATATTTTTAATCCCCTTCCAACTGTTGATGGCCCCGCTGCCATTCATAACAAGAAGAGGAAATTATTTGAAGGGAAACAGTTCCCACATAGGCACAGATTATAGCAACATTAGGAATGTATGCCTGATATAAGTCAGAAAAAGTAATAATGAGAATGATTGCAAATATCTTGACATCTGTCTATATAGAGGTGACTTCTAAGCTATATAGTAATACAGTAGAAAGGCTAACTTTCAATTAAGTTTGACATTTGTATTTATGTTACACACACACACACACACACACACATCAGAGGTAGTATTCAGCAGGTTCTGACCAGTTCGGAGAACCAGTTGTAGAAATTTTGAGTAGTTCAGAGAATCGGCAAATACCACCTCTGTCTGGCCCCACCCCCATCTATTCTCTGCCTCCCAAGTCCCAGTTGATCAGCTGGGTCTTTTGTTGCCCTGCACAGGATAACGGAGCTGGAAAGCAGGTTAGTGGGGTGGGGAGGGAATGGAGATTTTACATTATCTTCCCCTGACATGCCCACCAAGCCATGCCCACCAAGCCACACCCACAAAACTGGTAGTAATTTTTTTTTAAAAAATAAAGTTTTATTTGGGCTTTCACACGTACAAAATACAAATAAAACATCTTTTTTGAAAATAGCATAGTCCCGGGTTGAACTTCTTTATACAGACACAAAACTCAATTTCATGCTCCTTTTTGTGTTCTATTCCATATCTTATACTATTCTACATTTTCTATATAGTTTTTCCCCTCTTTTAATTTTCTCAATTTTATTTTGATTATCTCATCTCAATTCAAATCATTATATTTATACTTTCGTTTGTTCTGTTTCAATTTCACATTATCTTTTCTCATTAAACAAATTTTCTCCTGTAGTTACTAAATGGAGTATGACACCTTTATATCTTTTAATTACATCCATTCAACTCTTATTTAAACTTCAATATATACCTTAAGGTTATCACCTTCAATATAATACATAATACAAAACTTCCAATTCTGCTTGGTACATTCTTATAATACACACTATATTCTTAAAAAAAAAAGATTATAAATATATGTAATTATATACCCTCATTTCATTCCAATTCAGTTCTATCATTAATAATAATTACAATCTTAATATCTTTAACACTTATTTTCAATTAAATATCATACTTCCTTAAAGACACATATAATCTCCATAATTAATTTTTCCCTTCTCTTCACATATGTTTTGTAAATCATTAAATATTCATTTTGTTACATTTATTTATTGACAAGCATTCCACTGAATTACGATAGCTATTTTATCAAACATTTTAATCATACATTGTTTCATATTTTCTAAAATTATTTCTGTTTCTAATATAACCAATACTATCTTATGTACCTTTGCAGAATCCCTTTTTCCATTAAATTTTCACCCATTATCTCTAAATAGGCCCTGTTTCTCTATATTTTATTTATAACTTCTTTTCCTTTCTTTCTTCCCTCTCTTCTTCTCCCTCCCCTTTTTACCCCCTTGTCTCTCTACTTCTAATTCTCTCTTCTGCATTTCCCTCTTCTGTTGCTTTCTGATTTTATACTTATTTTTCACTCTATTTTTTTTCGGGTTGTTTTTCCCAATCTTAAACTTTCCATTCTCTTTCCCCCGTTTCCTTTTTTTCCCCCACCTAAGATTACTTGTTCATTAAAGATGGCTTCTTCTTTGTCGCAATATTCTTGTTCTGCAGGCATTTCTTGTTGTTTCTCATAATTCCAAATTTCCATTTCTAAAAACTGAAATACGAAGCTCTCCCTTCTGTGCATCTTCTTTGTACTTTTTAAGTTCCATTTGCAGTTCTTCTAAATGTGGAGCCATTTTAAACAGCCACCCAATTGATTTTAGTCATTCAAATACAATAACCAAAAATCCAGAAATCATCAATTAATCCAAATAGTCCCAAGTTATTTCTTCTTATTTCTTTTTCCACTTTCTCTTCCTGGGGTTTTGGTTGCGATATTTCAGTTAAAATGTATCTTTTGGAAGTCTTGTTGAGATTTTGCTGTAAGTTCTTTTTAATTCCAGGCAGTCTCCTCCCTTCCAGATCCTGCCCTTTTATTCTTTTTCTCTCCTTTCCTGTTTTCAAAAGTTTTTGATTATCCAGAAATCTTTATTATCCCTTTGACTTTTTATTTTCAGCACTAAATGCCTATTAATGTCAAAGTGGATTTTTTTTCCAATTTCTTGCTTAAGTCTCTTAGTTGTCAGTATAGGAAAAAGGAGAAAAAAAATGCAAATCTTTTCCCTTTTCTCTCTCCTTCGCAGCTTAAAAATCTTCCTACGGAACAATGTTATTGTTTTTTTTTAATAGTTTAAATTCCAGGGTACCTTATTTGTTGCTTTTGCTGTTTGACCCGGGCAACCAAAATTTTCTCTTCTTATCTTCCTCCTGCACATTCTTTTCCTGTTGAGTTCTTCTTTGTGGTGGCCATTTCTGACCACCGCTACAATCGCCTTTGGGAAAGGGAGTAATGGCCAGCTGGGGAGGAGAGATGTGGCTCTCCTCAACTCTACAGGCAGTCTCCCCCTTCTTCACCACCTCTAGGGCGTGGCTTAGCCCCGAAACCAGCTGGCTTGGGGTGCTGCAGTGGCGAGCATGGATCGAAGCCTCGCAGAGACAAGGTTTCGGTCTGTCGCCGAAGAAGCTCAACTGGTAGTAAAATTTTTTGAATCCCACCACTGGGATTGGCCATGACCATAATTCGTTCCACAACTTTGGTGATTGTTCAGTTATTTTCCCACGTCATTGTAGTTGTGCTTTTAAAGTTGTAGCAACGTTTTGGCAGAATCTCATCTGCCATCATCAGGCTTCTGTATTGTGTTCGTCTGTGAGTCAGACTTTTACAGTGGTTTCAGTTTTAAATTTGGGGCTAGCCTTCTGCTGTGCCAGAATGGTTTTTCTTCATCCTGATTGGTTGAGAGTCTTGGTCTGTGTTTATTGGTCTTGGAGTTTGCTGTGTTCTGCTTGATTGGTGTTTCTAATATCTTCTGTCTGTTTTGTGGCTTTTTTGTGTCTTGATTGGCTGGCAACATTGTGTTCCTGTATTGGAGGCTTTTAGTTCAGCTGCACTAAAATTTACTTATTTTTTGTGATTTTGTGCCACTTTGGGGAAACTCAGTCCATTTGGTTGATGTATGATTGAATATACACTGCTCAAAAAGATAAAGGGAACACTTAAAGAACACAATGTAACTAACTCCAAGTCAATCACATGTCTGTGAAATCAAACTGTCCACTTAGGTAGCAACACTGATTGACAATCAATTTCACATGCTGTTGTGCAAATGGAATAGACAACAGGTGGAAAGCATAGGCAGTTAGCAAGACATCCCCAATAAAGGAGTGGTTCTGCAGGTGATGACCACAGACCACTTCTCAGTTCCTATGCTTTCTGGCTGATGGTTTGGTCACTTTTGAATGCTGGCGGTGCTTTCATTCTAGTGATAGCATGAGATGGAGTCTACAACCCACACAAGTGGCTCAGGTAGTGCAGCTCATCCAGGATGGCACATCAATGCGAGCTGTGGCAAGAAGGTTTGCTGTGTCTGTCAGCGTAGTGTCCAGAGCATGGAGGCGCTACCAGGAGACAGGCAGTACACCAGAAGATGTGGAGGAGGCTGTAGGAGGGCAACAACCCAGCATCAGGACCGCTACCTCCACCTTTGTGTAAGGAGGGACAGGAGGAGCACTGCCAGAGCCCTGCAAAATGACCTCCAGCAGGCCACAAATGTGCAGGTGGCTGCTCAAACGGTCAGAAACAGACTCCATGAGGGTGGTATGAGGGCCCGACGTCCACAGGTGGGGGTTGTGCTGGCAGCCCAACACTGTGCAGGACGTTTGGCATTTGCCAGAGAACACCAAGATTGGCAAATTCAGCACTGGCACACTGTGCTCTTCACAGATGAAAGCAGGTTCACACTGAGCACATGTGACAAACGTGACAGGGTCTGGAGACGCCATGGAGAACATTCTGCTGCCTGCAACATCCTCCAGCATGACCAGTTTGGCAATGGGTCAGCAATGGTGTGGGGCGGCATTTCTTTAGAGGGCCGCACAGCCCTCCATGTGCTCGTCAGATGTAGCCTGACTGCCATTAGGTACCGAGATGAGATCCTCAGACCCCTTGTGAGACCATATGCTGGTGTGGTTGGCCCTGGGTTCCTTCTAATGCATGACAATGCTAGACCTCGTGTGGCTGGAGTGTGTCAGCAGTTCCTGCAAGACGAAGGCATTGATGCTATGGACTGACCCGCCTGTTCCCCAGACCTGAATTCAATTGAGCACATCTGGGACATCATGTCTTGATCCATCCACCAACGCCACGTTACTGTCCAGGAGTTGGGGGATGCTTTAGTCCAGGTGTAGGAGGAGATTCCTCAGGAGACCATCCACCACCTCATCAGGAGCATGCCCAGGTGTTGTAGGGAAGTCATACAGGTATGTGGAGGCCACACACTCTACTGAGCCTCATTTTGACTTGTTTTCAGGACATTACATCAAAGTTGGATCAGCCTGTAGTGTTTTTTTCCGCTTTAATTTTGAGTGTAACTCCAAATCCAGACCTCCATGGGTTGTTAAATTCGATTTCCATTGATAATTTTTATGTGATTTTGTTGTCAGTACATTCAACTATGTAATGAACCAAGTATTTAATAAGAATATTTCATTCATTCAGATCTAGAATGTCTTATTTTTGTGTTCCCTTTATTTTTTTAGCTGTATATTATTCAAAATATGAATTCAATTAGCATCTTATTGCCTCTCAGTCTTGCAAAGCATGTTAGTTTAGCCACTAGGCTAGCCAGGTTGGGTTTTTGGCAGTAGATAAAGTTAAAGGCAGATACCAAGTGAAATTTTCAGCATGGCATAGCATAGAAAAAAATAAAAAATCATCACCAACATTGAGCAATGAAAATCAGACAGGGAAAAACTACAGGGAAAGGGTTGCCCTTATTTTAAATCTGAATGAGTTTTGTTGAGGCTAGGAGTTGATCGTTTATGGTGGAAGAAACAATTGCTTATTTCTGGCTTCTTCTGCTCAGTGGAATGAAGACCTGGCATGTTGGGGAAATAATTTTATTGTTGTGAATATTCCCAGTTGAGTCAGAAGGAAATGATTTCACAGGATAAAATAGGAATTTGTCCTGGATCCGGAATAAAGTATCGAATCCTCACCCGCCCCCCATCTAAGCTCTGTGTTTCCTCCGTTTGAAAAAAATGTCCAACATTTTTTGGGCTTGCCCCATCAACACAAGAGCAGTAAAAGTTATAACTTTGGGACAACCTCCTGTAGGCTGAAAAATAAGTCTCAGGAGAACCTTAAGTTGGTTAAAATTCAGAAATACTGGTTTGCTCTATTAACTAAATCAAAATTTTAAAAAGTAGTGATTTATAGTTAAATAGGTGTCTTGTGAGCTTTTAAAGCAAGAAAAGGTTTGTGCACCCTCTGGTGGGAACAGAAATGGAATGTAGGACCAAAAAAAGACAAAATGAAAAATACGTGTAAAGGAAAGAAAACCATATATTCCTTTATGGACAATCCTAGTCCAATGCTTATGTAGGGTATTAGAGTGAGCAAATATAATGAGAAGGACAGAAGTGGATATAGCTCTAAGTTATGCAGTTTTTTTAAGTAAGAAAAGTTCACATTATTTTAAATTATGCAACTCTTTTATCCTAGAAGGGACACAATCTGCTACTTTTTGCTGGTAAAATCCTTTTTTTGAGGGAAGGGAATTATTGAAATATAATTATGCTTTAGTTCGTATATTATTTTTTGGAAGGGCAATGCATTTGTCTCCTTTCCTTAATTACATCTAGAAATCCTGTCAGGTGGGGTTAGATTGGACTTTATTCAGATATGGGAACTTTTGGCTGTTCCTGAAGGGTGACTTGTACCTGCTCACGCAGTGGAGGCCCTGAAGAAGGATGCTGAGAAATGAGAAATAAAGGCAGGTTTACCAGCCTGCCTTTAACGGAAGTGTAGCTGGTGCGATTTTACTTGGCAAGCTCTATTTTTATCATTCATTGGTCTTCGGTCTTGGAGATTTACACAAGACTAAAGAGACTTGTCCACTACCTGACCAAATCCTTTCTATAGGATAATCACTTGGTTACAGGGATGGGATTCTATCAGTTCGCACCTATTTGCTAGAACCGGTTGTTAACATTCTAAGCAGTTTGGAGAACCGGTTGTTAGAAGAAATTACTGGCCTGGTCCTGTAAGGAAGGCAGGAAGGAAACATTCTGGTGTTGCTTACAGAAACTGCCTCTCCATTAACCCTTATTACATTCTTGGTAGGACTAGACTTCCTGTCTCTGGAACTTTTCTGGAGTTTTTTTCCCCTCCTTTGCTGGTACTTTGTTTGTGTGGAGTGACCATTCAAAGTTACAATGGCACTGAAAAAAGTGACTTAGGACCATTTTTCACACCTACAACTGTTGCAGCATCCCCACAGTCATGAGAGGCCAGGCGAGGAGATGCGTGCCTTGATGTGAGGGATATTGAGTTGGCCACACCCAGCCAATAACATGACGACCAAACCACACCCACCCAGTCACATGGCCACCAAGCCACCAACTAAGCAATGCCCACAGAAACGGTTGTTAAAAAATTTGAATCCCACCCCCTGCCTGGTTATGCTAGTCTGCATTTCCCTTTGGCGTCCATGGTTCTATTTGCATTCTTGAACTCCTCAATGTTCAAAAGCATTGATTTGGGGGCAGGAGGAGAGCAAAATGTTTTTCTGATCTGACTTTCCAAGCTGCCATGTTTAGACTCACTTGATCAGCTTTGTTATGTCTTCAATTCAGTTTGACCAAAGATATAGTAAATGAAAGCTGAATAGTGCTGGTTTGATACCAGGAAGGGATGGGGAAACAGAAAGAGCCAAGGAATGTGGCAGTTCTGTTGCAGTGTTTAATAACACATTGCTGTGGCATTTTGAAAGTCTCCTTTACAGTTCTATACAGATTTGCTGCTATGAGTTGCTTCACACGGGCAGCTTATAAATTTAATAGGTGACTAAGTAAATTTTTAAAAAAACTGGGCTGGGTGAGATATTGAAGCAGTTATTTGATCTCTCCATATTGTTCTCTTGATTAAAATCAGTAGAGCAGATAAGATCTAAGATGTGCAGAGGAAAATAGGTAAATAGGTAAAGAAGCAAGACTGGGTTGCTGATGAGGAAAAGAAGACAAGCAGGACATTGTTAGCGACTCACCACAGGAGGTGAATAAATCATTTTCTCTCTTTCTGGAATGACCCTGCTAGAATCAAGTGTTTCTGCTTTAGGGCAGAATTAATTATACCTGTAATATAGAACACCATTGGTGAAAAGAAGAATGACAGTATAATTAAAAATAGAAGGGGGATGACAAAGATAAGAGTTTAATATATATGAGCAAATCTTTTGTGTCAGTTCTTATTAAGGCTCTTCCTGAGGTAGGCAATATATAATAAAAGTGCAATAAATTATAATGACTGTTATTTTTCAAACTTGTCAGCAGGCCAATCCATAGCACAGCTTGCTTAATTTTGCCATAGGATATGGTGCAAGTCAATGGTGGCATGTTCAAAAACCATGATTAAACTATGATGAATAAACTAATCAAGTCTACATAAGCCATTCCTAATAATCCAAGGCACTTTCATTGGGGGCTACTGATGAGTGAAGATTTTTCTAACCAAGGGAACTAGTTATTAAAGGGAGTAGTGAGCTTGAATTTATTATATGGATTCAAACTGGTACAGGAGATGTATATTTCTATCGGCTCTTCAGAGTAGATCAGATGAGGAAAGTTATGCAGGCTAATACTATTTTTATTATAAGGTTATGGAACAGACTTTTACAAGTCTGAATCAATTCCCCTTTTATCTTTATGAGAACTAGGGAGGGTTTTAGTTGGGGAAGTTTTCTAAGGTCCAGAAACCCCAACTCAGCTTTCTTTTATCTGACTTTTGTCTTGGTAGTGAATCTTCCCTTCTATTCTTCAAAGTGATTCCTTCTGCCCATTATATTGTTGTGGATGAACACACTTTATAAGCAACTGGTTCCAACACTTACATGGTCCTTACCAATTGTATGTACACAGTTTGAAAATATATTTTTTTTGTTTGCTTAACGGAAACAAGCCTTGGGTAATTGTTTGCCCTACTAATATGAACACTCACTGTTATCAGGTTTTATACAACATGGTCTCTAATATGTTACTATAATACTGCAAAGAAAATAAATCCTACGCATCAAAGTATAGTCAAACATGAGATAAAATCTGATTCAACGTAATAGTCTTCGGCAGGCTGACCCTTTACTTGTTATCATCTTGTATGTTTATGTCTAACTTACCCAAAGACCGTCAACTACATTATTATGAAAGAACATTTGTGGGCAAAAACACCTGGAGGAATTCAAGAACAGCTCGCGTTCAAAATTTTCTGGAGTTCAAGGATATCTAAAGTCATCATTTATTTCAATTATTATTTGGAGATGGAACGTGTTGGCTTGGTTCACACATTTTGAGCCACAAACTCCAGGCTATGTCTTAGCAATGTATGAACCAAGCTGCTATCTCAGTACAACGGAGTTTATGAAGATGACCTTTGGAATGCAGCCTAATATGACCTTTTCTGACTTCAAACTGGCTTTGTGTCTGCAGAATTTGAACTTTGCAAAAAGAAATTATGCAAACACATCTGTTCTGGCTACTTAAATTTCTATGTTTATATAAGGTCAGATATGGAACAATTCTGAACAAACTGTTTCACCAAATATTTCATGTGATATAAACTAAGAGATTCAAATTAATCTAGATTGTTTATTTTATGAACAAACAGCATTTCATTCATCTTGAATATTTTGAATATTCTAAAGATATGGGCTTTGCATTTTTTTTTGTTAAATATATCATAATGTAGCAAAATGTCCACAAAAATGACCCCCCCAAAATCAGCTTTTCTCTTGTGAAAATACATTTTTGTGTTTGCGTGTTTTAAGCTTGACTAGAATGACATTTCACTGGATTTATTATACAAGAGTTCTACAATATCTGGTTGTTCTTCCTGAGGAACGTCTGGTTGTTCTCAGCTGGAATTCTACTGGGAAGTGATCGCTCACTGCTAAGGCCTGTGAAGATATATATATTTTAAGTTAAGAGACTATGTTTGGCCATCCGTGCACTAATACATATCACAACTATTATGTATAAAGTTAATATTATGATTTGTAGCTGCTATTCATTGTTGTTTTACAACAAACATGAAGCAAAGATACTTCCTCTTCCTGATTATATAAACTCCAGACTTTGCTATACATTTTAAGAAATTAAATGAGAGCAGAGGTACCCATCTATTGCATAGACCAGGGGTCCCTAAACTTGGCAACTGGCAAGGAATTCTGGGAGTTGAAGTCCACAAGTCTTAAAGTTGCCAAGTTTGGGGACCCCTGGCGTAGACCATATTTCTGAAGGTATAGAAGCAGTTAGTTGTTAAACAAACACAGTGATTGTTAAGAAGGTTTTTTGGGGTTTGGCGGTGTTTTCAAAATGGTCACTAAGCAACCATTCATAAATCAAGGGTGGTAAAGTAGTCTTAATTTTTCTGAAGACGAATTGGTGATATTTAGAGAAGCAGACACACACACACACACAAATTGTGTAAAAACTCATAGGCCAAAATTTGCCTATAGATCACCAACTCCACCTACACAAACACTTGCTAAGGCGAACCGGGAATTGTAGCAATTACAGTTCCAACATACTGGGAGGTCAGTGGGGAAGGCTGCTGTAGAAATAGGAATTCTTGCTTGCTTCCACTCTCACCGCATCTTTGCTCATAAGAATCTAATCAGCATCAATGGAGGACCAGTAGTGGGAAATTGCTTTACTACCCATTGCTTTATTTTCCCTTCTTGGTCTACCTTGGTCTTAGTTCTTCCCTTCTTCTTTCCTGGTTGATCCCACTTCCATTCCTCTTTCCCCTTTGTTGCCATAGATATGTGACCACAAGTCCTGGCAGGTCCCAAAGATAAAGGACCTCGAGAAAGTTTCCCTGGAGCATGCATCACCCAATGCTTCAAAACAAACCTGTTCTTCAGTCATGGAGAAGGCACTCTGAAAATCAAAGATTTTGGCTGAGCCCAGCGTGGTGGTATTTATAAGCATCTCTCCATGGAGCACAATCCTTTACAGTGAGAGAAAGTGGGAACAAGACCATGGCATTAGTAACTACCTAAGCACCCCTAGAAGAAATATATTGCAGAAAAGGTTGCATATAGTGGAATGCCAATCCTGGGCTGGATTCTCAAAAGCACCAGTGGCCTGCAGCCAGCACTTTGACCCACTGCTGCACTGCAGTATCACAAGCAGCTGGGGAGAATCTCTCATCTTCTGGCTTTTCAGAGCTGTTTTTTTTTTTTTTACTAATTTTCATTCAATTGAATAAAATATAATTTATTTTGTATAAATTATCCAGGATAGTTCTGGAAGAATTTTCAGCTGTGGAGTGCAGTAGTTTTGTACTAATATAATATGATGGTCTGGATCTACAACCTTCTTTGAAACAGTTTGCACCCTCACTGGTTGTCCCATACTTTTATTATTATATGCCAAGAGAAACTATCAGGGTAGAGCTCGTGTGAAAATCATGTGAAGTTCATAATATTTAGGTAGAGTTACAAGGATGTAAGCCTCATTAGACCTAGACCTTTGCCATGTCTACCTGCACAGGATTTCATCAGCTTCATGAAGAGTAGATTTGTCAACCATCTTTTTTATGTTTAATTATTAGCTGCCCAGAGGTCAATGGGATAAACATGTATATGGTAGTGGGGATTCCCTCCAGATCTGTTACCTAAGAACATATTTGACCAGATATAAAGGAAAGCTGCCTTAATTATTAAAAAGTTGGAATGCATCCTGATCAGCTGGTTTACTTAATTCCATTCCTATTCAACTTTTAATTTTGGGGAATTCCTAGATCAACTGGCAAAGTCCACAAAACTGGAGGAGCACAAGAACAAGTATAGCTCTTTTCTTCAAAACAAGGAGGGCCTGGTAAATTACAGAGCGTTAACTGGGTAACATCCTTGGGAAAGAATGCAACAGTTTGAAGTGGCTAACACTTTAGATGAGAAAAAGAAGATTCAGAAAGATCTGGATGGGCTTGAACAGAAATAAACAAGATGAAATTTAACAGAAAAAATATTATGTCCTATATCTGAAGGAAAATAAACCTTGAAAAACACGAAGCACAGAAGTACTTTGGCTATTGGCTTGGCAGCAGTATATGTGAAAAGTAGTACATGTGTTTTAGTATCCCAAGTTGATCTATGTGAGTCAGCAAATGTTATCCTGGGGCGCATGGATATAATTGCTCTACTCTACACTGTCTTGGTCACACCCCACTTTGAATGCTGGGACAAGCATGTGTAATTAGACATCAACAAAGTGGAACAAGTTCAGATGAAAGCTATCAAGAAAGTGAGGGAACTGGAAACCAAATTCTTTGAAAATGGTTAAAGAAACTGGGTATGTTTATATAACAGAAGAGTAGACTAAAGAGGGATAAAATGAAAGCTGTCAACCAGCAGAGCAGGTTGTGTCATGAAGTGATATTTTCCCCTTCGTTAGAGAACTTCAGAAAGAGGCTGGAGAGAATTTGCCTCAAATGATAACCTGATAACTAGCCACAAAACAGTTTTTATAGTTTCACATAACAGTTGCTATAAGGTAGAGAAGGAAGTAAAAGAGATTACTTAGGGTTGATTTAGGGTTGAGGTTTGGAAGAAGCAGAATTGGCTGGTGAATCATGTTGGACTAGGCAACTTTGGAGCTGTTGTCTGTTCTAGACAGATCCAGGACTTCTGAAATATTTGTGGGTGAGCTATCAAAAGTTCACTGAAGACAGATGGAAATACCCTCTGCTATGCAACCAGCTGGAAATACCCTCTGCTATGCAACCAGCTGGAAATACCCTTTGCTATGTAACCTGATCCAGGGGACATATATGTACTAGAACCATGTTCCAAAGAAAGATCAAGGAAGACAATATCTAGATAGCTTATTCTAGGTAGTAGATTTAATAAAGGTACAAAGTTTTCTTTCTGAAAATCAGAAAAATTCTTTCAGACAAAGCTGGCAGCTTTAGTTCCATTTTGCTGTATCACAAGACGCAATACGAATTTACTTGCTAAGAAGCTGATTGGTGACCAACCTTCTCACCCTAGTTTTCTCTCATTAGACCAAGTAGCATTGGAATAGTTCCACCATTTAGACCTCTGAGACAACCTGCTCTCAGCTAGACATACTTATGCCATGAGAGGATGCATGCTACCAGTTAGGAAAGGTTGAATTATGGCCAGCCAGCCAGCTGGCCTCCATATCTTGGTCTAACTCAATTGGGGGGAGAGGCTACCATACTGTAAGTGAGTATGATCCTGGTTAAAACCTTCTCACAAAGGATGGGATTTATCCACCAAAACAGTCGAAGTAGGGAAGACGGGCCATATTAAATGGTTGAAACAATGATGTGAAGAACATGGATTAAAAAGCAGAGATTTCCAAAGTTTTCTTGAGTGTGTGTGTGTAAAACACTTTGTTGCATGAAGACTTTTAGGGTGCATATAGTTTTAGTGTTCCTTGCTTCAAAATGATGGGTTACCATGCCAACCACTTTTGATAGTCAAAGAGAGAATGGGAGGCCAAAACTGGGGGCTGCAGGCAATCTGGGACTATAGATTGTCTATTCCTGCCTTATATATAAGTTAGCTAGCTTGATTCTCACTATTTTCATGTTGTCTTCATCTCCTGCGATGATGATCAGCTAGAGCTTTGCCAATCTCACAGGACAGGTTCTTTTCATACTGCAAATAATAGGTAGTATTAGTAGATGTACTGAATGGAATCGAATGAGTCAGCCTGAAACATTACCTGTCATAGGGGCAGTGTGTTGTTGATTTCACAGTTGTGTCGCTTTTATCATCAATTATCCAAACAAAGTCAGTCTGATTTCGTAATCGGATATTTTTCCACTGCTTCTTTGCCACATAGTCACAGCCAGCATTGAAGTCTCCCATAAATACAAAATTCTTTTAAAAATGAGATACATATATTCAGATAGAGCTGCTAAATACATAATACATAATACACACATGAGAGAATATTGGCTCACTCTGTTGAGCTGGCCTTGACTAACCTTAGTGTTCCAGCGCAACTTGACATCCAGAAACACATCGTAGAGTTCATCAATTTCTCGTACAGCCATTTCAGGCATTGTGTGTATTGGGATGATCACAAATTCCATGACCACTTAACCAACAAAGAGAAGAAAAATGATGGATTATTGGCATTTTTAAACTCACAGACTGAAGAATTAGACATTTAATTTTCATGGACTTGAACGCAGAGATAATTTGCAAAAACAAAATAATTTTTTTGTGGCCCTGCCAATTACTTTCTTTCTGATTTTCCAGTCTCACTGTCCCATCCCTTCTACACTGAAGAATTACTTTTAAACTGGCAGCTGGTGAGACAAGTAGGGTTGTAAAAGGGGAAAGAAAGCAGTTCAGCCTGTTGTGACAAGAGTTTCATTCAGCTGTTCTGCAGAGATGTCCCATGATGTCCCACCACCTGAGTCAGGAGAAAGCTCCAGCACTCCTCCTACCACACCACCCTCCTTGATGCAGTAGCACCACTTCATGCAACTGGGTGTCTTTGAAATGGAAACAGAAACAACCCCAGTTGCAAGTTGTCTACGTAGAGCAACAGCTAGAGAGTGGTCAGTTAGAGGGGCAGTCTATTCTGGAAAATGGACTCTTTGGTGCAATGAAATGGCTGCTGAATTACTTGAGAACAATGCAAAGGGCTTCACTTCAATTTGCCATTCTCCTGATCTGCTTTTCAAAGCTCCTGTCAGCCTTGGAAGTCATATTAGCACCGGAAGCTTCCATGCTGCCACATTCCTGTGCCTGGGAAATTGGGAGGGGGGATTTCATAGAGTGGATGTAGTTAGACATAATAGCATTCTTCTTTTCAGTCAAGGTCATGGCACCTGGTTGAGGAGTGGTTTAGAGGATTGTCTCCAGTTGGGATGGATGGTGATTGGGCCATGTGATGGACTGTGGGGTGCAGGGGATGGGTTTTTGATTTTCAATTGTTGGGGGAAAACTTGGAACTCCCAAATTCGGGTTTTCCCAGATGAGCCAGTATGATAATTCTAATAAAATGGAACTTTGAGAAAATGCCTGTCTCAGAGTTTTGGTGTTGGTGTTTGTTTTTCTGGAACGCTGATAGTTGCTGCTTCAATTTACCCAATAGTGGGTCTATCATTATTTTGGATATAGTATGGATAATCGCCAACCTACGACTAGTCGTTTGGTGACAGATCTCCCAAAGCTATGTATGATCTGGTTTAAAAGTTTCTTTTGGACGCTCAACAACTGACCCACATATACAGCCATTTGCATTGCCTCATGGCCATATGACCATAATTTACCACAATTTTGTTGGAAATTGATGTTTACTTCTGGTTTCTGGAAAAAAACGGTCCATAGCAATCACTGGGTTTGCTTAATGACTGCCATGTTCACTTAACCACTGCTGCAAGTAAGGTCATAAAATTGGGTCTGATCATATGATGACCCGCTTTAGAATTGTCAAAACTTTCAACCATAATTGCCAGGCACAATTATAGTCATAAGTCAACAATTGCATGTATTGCCTTCTAAAGTGCAGGGACACACATGCCTTAAGTGTGTGGACCAACTGAGGTGTTTTTGGCTTGCTCTTTCTTTTGCCGCCTTAAAGCCCTTTAAAAAAAAACTTGTGATTATATCAATTGTGCTTGCTGGAATAATAGTGACCATAGCAGATGCATCAGACTGGTCTAAACACCATGTTAATGCAATGACCTCTGGGCTACATAGAATCCTCCCTCTCCACATGTACCCATTGATTTCTGCCAAGCACCTCAAGATCACCCTACTGAAACAAGGTAGTTTCTGCAATTTGGACACATTTTTTAGAATTGAGGCTCAAGGGTGAGTATTTGTCTCTTGGAAGACCCCTATCCCTATCCTTAAACAAAGAGATGGTATTCAGCAGGTTCTGACCAGGTCTGGAGAACCGGTAGTGGAAATTTTGAGTAGTTCGGAGAACTGGCAAATACCACCTCTGACTGGCCCCATCCCCATCTATTCTCTGCCTCCCGAGTCCCAGCTGATCGGCTGGGTCTAATTTTGTTGTCCTGCACAGGAGAACGGAGCTGGAAAGCAGGTTAGTGGGGTTGGAGGGAATGGAGATTTTGCAATATCCTTTCCCTGGAGTGGGGTGAGAATGGAGATTTTACACTATCCTTCCCCTGCCACGCCCACCAAGCCACACCCACCACACCATGCCACACCCACCACCCCATGCCCACAGAACAGGTAGTAAAATTTTTTGAATCTCTCCACTGCTTAAACACCTCATTAAAACCAGGTTGGAAAAAAAGGCCCTTCTTTGGGTTTTGGGATAGGGCCTGTTGGTGGTTTGCCAAACAGATATTGGTTAGAAGAGCTCTTAGCTTTAAAGATCAGGGATATTTCCGGATATTCCAGATCTCAGGCTTCTCCAAGGATCCCATTTCTTCTGACTTTTAACCTTTGAACAGGAAGGACAAAGTACATTAACTGTATCTAACCTGTTCTTGGAGCGTTGAACAAAACAACAAAAGGTTCTCTGGAAAAGGCATCTTCATCACCTGGCTGTAGATCAGGATACTGATAGACTTGCTTCACGCAGACGCTATCCAACCTGTAGTGTAAATTAACGTATTAGTAGAATCTTACTGTTTCAAGGGTGGACATGTTAATGTTGATGATTTTAATGCTGTCTTTTCAATTTAAGGTGGCCAATAGGACTTACAGAATAAAAAAAATAGGTAACAAAAATTCTTCGTATGGTTAACTTACAATCCTAAAACAATTGAATTCAATAGAATAACATCTAATTAAATTAGGTTAGCAAAAATATTTGGTATAATTAGATCTAATATCTGACGGGCTGATGCACATGGGCACTTGAGCCTAGGCTAAATTGGCTGGATAGTTTATCATTTAATATTCACAGAACCCATTCACAATGTTACTTGTTCATTATTAACTGGCTTAGAGTTGTTATAAAACTAAGAAGGTTTTTTTCTTGCCATCTAATGAATATCTAGGTTTTCACATCCTCCTATGGCGCCACTTCCAACTTTCTTTTCAAGAAGTTTATAGTCAGTAGTCATTAGCTATTGTTGCTAAGTACAGTAACTTTTTACACCTTCCCTATCTTAGCAACTGCAGATGAGCTAGATTCTGCTACCGACAATGATGTTTCTTTTTTGTTCCTCTGAGAGCATGGTGCATTAACAGAAATTCAGTTTTCCTCCCATGTTTTTATTTGATTTATACTGTTTTAACAACTTGGCTTATTACTGCATTTTATTTGTCTATATTTGTATATTTGTAGATAGTAGATAGAGATAGATAGATGACAGATGGATAGATGATAGATAGATAGATAGATAGATAGAGAGAAAGACAGACAGAGACAGAGACAGAGTAGATAGATAGATATAGATAGATAGTGGCGAATAACTATAGCTCAGGTGTAGAATGAGGGTGAAGGTTCATTCTCTGAGTATGTGGGTTGGTTTTCAAATGTTTCATTATCAGGCTAAGTAACATCTTCAGCAGAGTTTAGGGGATGCCAATATCAGTGTTCTTCTGCTTACAAGGGCTTCAGGTGTGGTACTTCACAAGCAATACCCTCAACAGACACATTGACCTACAATCAACCTACGAAGCCCTTAGAATCCAAACCAACCACACAGCTAACCAGAGACAGTGCCGACCTTCAACCAACCTACACAACTTCCCCACCAGCAGTTTACCTCCCAATGATCCTGACCTGATGTAATCTCCTTATCACAAGGCCCATCACAAGACCCTCACTTGACACACCCATGCCTGAAGCCCTTATAAACAGAAGAACACTGACCTTGACATCCCCTAAACTCCACTGAAAACGTTACTTAGCCTGGTAACAAAACGTTTGGAAACCAACCCATAAGCTCAAAGAACAAACCTTCACCTTCATAGACAGACAGACAGACAACCACTTCTGTAGCTGTAGGCCTCTGCAATTTTTTTCCTCACAGATTCTGAATAATATCTTCTATATTGAATGAAATTATGTAATCAACATACCTGTAGAAAAAAGCGTATTGCTCCTTGTAATGCCTTCTTCCTAATCGGTTACTGACCACATAACTGTATGCTCGTTCTGACCGTCTGGGAAGAAAAACGAATCTGATTTTTAATCTCTCAGATCCAGGTGGGCATATCTGCACCGCCCCCAACAGTTTAGGGAGAGCAGGAAGGCACACTGTCAGCTCCCCCCAACTTTAGCCCACCACAAATATAATTTCTGTTCTTCTGCTCCCTGTCCAAAGTAGCCTTTTCTGGCTTGTACCAGTGTAAGTAGGGCAATAGTTTATTATCTTTTAGGGAACCCCCCCCCACCCTTTTGCCAGATACTTTTTTTTAGCTCTTGTGCAAAGGCAGGAATGCCTTCCCCCCCACCTGCTCTTCAAGAAGATCTGCTGCAGCTTTTGCTCTAGGTCAAGGGTCTTCAAACTTGGCAAATTTAAGACTCGTGGACTTCAGCTCCCAGAATTCCTGAGCTAACATGACTGGAGGAGGAATTCTGGGAATTGAAATCCACAAGTCTTAAAGCTGTCAAGTTTGAAGACCCCTGCTCTAGGTCATCCTCAGTGGCATAGTGGTTATAGCACTTGTGTGTGGTGAAGAACAGCTCGAGTTTCAAATTTGATCCATGTTTTTAAATATTATTTTTCTTTTCTTGAGCCACCTGCTTTTCCTGTGTGCTTGGGAGCTGGGAGTAAAATCTTGTAAACTCAAGTGACTGGAAAAACAAAGGAACCTTGCATGATGGACTTACAAAAGATTAGCCACTGAAAAGGAAAGTAGCTCAGGGAAGGAAAAATATTAATTTAAAAAATCCTCACTTTGGCCAATTTACAAACTGCAGCAGACTTTTAAGAAAAGCTGGAAAAAACAAGAAAATGTTTTTATTTTATTTTAAAACTGAATGTTGTACCTGCTGGATATTATGCACTTAATGCTTTAAATCTGTATGTGTACATTTCAGTTCACTTGATATAAATGTGTTCTTATGTGCATTTTTACAGTGTTATGTTCAACTATATTTGTACTCCTTTACTCAGATCTCTATATGAGGGCTGCATTTATGTCCATCTATGACAATTTAAAGGACTCCTTTGGAGGAAGGTATGAAGAAATACACACCTCACAAAATGGTTCCTTTCTTATGTTACTATCAGTTCCAACCTTACTCTTTGCACATTTATTGTATTCATTTATAGTTTTTCATCAAATTAAATATTTATAATTATGGTCATAAATATAGCTTTAGTTATAAACATTATAGTTATAAATATTATAAATATAGTTAAGGTAAAAACTGCTTGGCATGAGCAAATAAGCAACAATATAAATTCAATAAATAAATAAATAAATATAGTTTAAAATGTGCATGGTACAGACTAATATTTCATTCTGTTCATCTTTGATCAATATTGGTTTTGTGACTCATATACATATCACCCTCCCACCTATATATCAAACATATATTGCCTTCCAGTAACAACGAGAGCAATAAGGAAATATTTACTCTAATTAGTGGCTCCATTCCAAATATTTTATCCAATCTCAGCCAAATCTGCATCCAACCCTGCCAGTTTTAATAAATCTTCATTTCTGCATCTTACCCATTTAGTTTCTCTAATAGAAAAGGGCATATTCTGTTCCTATTGTCCTTTATTTCCATTAGTAGCATGATATCACAGCGAGATATAATCTGAGGAGCAAACAAAAATGGTTTGTAAAGGCTCTGTGCTTGGCATGTTATACCATGAGAATTGTTGAATTAGAGCTCTAATTTAATTAGGATCCTAATGGTTACATTGCAGTAATAATGACATTGAAAAAAAACCCAATACTGCAACTTGACTGCGTTTTTTGTGGAGAAATGCAGGCATTTTTGGAGTTCATTTAGTTATATTTATTCATAATTTCAGTTTCTAAGCTGCCCATTCACCAATGAATGTTCTCTATGACCCCCATCCCCATTCCTTTGAGAATATGTCCCTTTCAATGAAGAGATTATGTGGTGGTGATGGTTACAGATGACATATAGGGGGCATATTGGTTAAAAATTGTAATGCTTACCAGGTCCTATACAACCTGTTATTCAGAGCTTTTCCTGAAGATGTTCCCTTACAGTAGTTGCCTTTTTGGGCTTCTTAGAAGAAGTAACAACTCCTGCCTGACCCTTTGCCAGGCCTTAAGAGGCATTTCCATGGAGCAGTGATTGGGACACCTACATTGATAACTACTCAGCAGTCTTTCCTGCTTAGGAATTACAAACTAGGAGAAGATCCACCGAGATCACTAATCCCAGATGAAGAGTAGTATTAAGAAGACCTGTTAGTTAAAATTAGAACATATACTTTGAGAAAATCTTAGTAGGTATGTAGAATCAACCTTGATTGAAATTCTGCTGCTAATCAGGATACAGCATACAATAGCTATTTTATTTATTTATTTTATTTATTTTGATTTGTCAATTGCTTACAAGCTAATAGGTATAAGTATATACATAGTTATGAATACATGAAATGGGTACATATAAGAAAAATAAAAGAAACAATAGGACAGGGACGGTAGGCACGTTGATGCGTTTATGCACGCCCCCTACAGATCTCTTAGGAAAGGGGTGAGGTCAATAGTAGACAGTCTAAGGTTAAAGTTTTGGAGGTTTGGAGAAGAAACCACAGAGTCAGGTAGAGTATTCCAGACATTGACCACTCTGTTGCTGAAGTCGTATTTCCTGCAATCAAGTTTGGTGAGGTTAACCTTGAGTTTGTATCTATTGTGTGCTCTTGTGTTGTTATGGTTGAAGCTGAAATATTCATTGACAGGTAAGTCATTGCAATGTATGATTTTATATACCATACTTAGATCAGACCAAAGACAGTGTAATTCAAGGTTTTCTAGGTCTAGAATTTCAAGTCTGGTGGCATAAGGTATTCTACAACGAGTAGAGGAGTGGAGAACTCTTCTTGTGAAATATTTCTGGACTTTCTCAACTGTGCTTATATCAGATACATAATGTGGGTTCCAGACTGATGAGCTGTATTCCAGTATTGGTCTAGCAAATGTTTTGTATGGTCTAGCTAGTAGTGTGATATTACCAGAGAAAAAGCTACGTAGGATGAGGTTAACAACTCTTAATGCCTTTTTGGCTATGTAGTTACAGTGGTCCCTAGCACTTAGATCATTAAAGATGAGGTCCTTTACAGAGCTTGGATCATCAACAAGGTCTTGACTATTCAGCCTGTATTTTATTTTCTGATTTTTTTTGCCAATATGTAAGACAGAGCATTTATTTGAAGTTGCCATTTGTTTGACCATTCTGATACATAGTCAAGATCTTTTTGAAGGGTAGCAGTATTGTCTGTGGTATTGAACAGCTTTACATCATCAGCGAAGAGAACGCAGTTGCTCTTACTGTGATCATAGAGGTCATTTATGTAGAGTATGAAGAGAATTGGTTGAACCAGCTAGCACTGAGTGTGCAATCTATACATAAAACGTAAATTATAAGTACATAATTGTATACTCTGGACCAAGCTGGTGACATATTTAACTACTGTGTGGGCTTTTGATATTAAAATGTGGTATAGCTTGGGAATTTATGAGGGAGTGATGACAGGTGTTGGGTCATTGAGTTCACAGGGAAGACTTTTCACAGGCTGGTAAATTAGATTATCACACATTTTTAATTGATAGTCTGTGTTGTATTGATGAATGAGACTATATTGACTGTTTCCTAGTATGATTTGATTGCTTATTGTATCCTATGACTATTATTAAGTGTTGTACCTTATGATTCTTGACTCTTGAAAAATGTATCTTTTCTTTTATGTATACTGAAAACATTTGCACTAAGACAAATTCCTTGTGTGTCCAACCACACTTGGCCAATAAAGTATTCTATTCTATTCTGTTCTGTTCTATTCTATTCTATTCTATTCTGTTCTGTTCTGTTCTGTTCTGTTCTGTTCTGTTCTGTTCTGTTCTGTTCCGTTCCGTTCCGTTCCATTCCATTCTATTCTATTCTGAATAATGAATGTTCAGTGTCTTGGGTATGAAAATTCTACAAACACTACTCCTTGGCATGGGAATGCCACGATGGACCATTGCATACATACCTGGTATCCATTCAAGCACCGAAGCACTGCATGTTTACTCCATTAAGTATTAAACTTTAATAAAGCTTATTTTTAGCTTTTGGTTCCTCTTTCTTGGGATTCTTTCATAATTAGTGATCATGAAGGCCTTTACATTTCGATTAACAATCATATAATTGTATATGCATTAATGCTTTGTGGTTTTTTGGCTGGATTATTTGTTTGCTGTTGTTGATACCACCAGAGGCGCCTTATTTGAATGGGCCAGCCTTACCATTATTAAACAAATGACAATACTGTAGTCTATCTCTCTAAATTTAAACACATATACACGCGCACAGGATTGCAGCTCTGTTAATGACTAAAGATCCATAGTAGTATTTTAAATCTGCCTAAATCCAAATATTGACTTACTGTTTGCTGAATAGCCAAATGAATTCATTCTGTAAATGAACATTTTGGGCCATCCTTTAAAACATCACAACAATGAACCTGCATCAAGAGAATTATATACACAACAGCATATTTTATCCGTATTAGAGATTTGAAATTCATTATTTACTAGCAAAGAAAAACCATGGAAAGAAGCTGCATTCTACTTTTCCAGAGAAACACAAAATGATTCCAAAGAGAAGTCATTGCAATGTGAGAATAAAATACTGTGTTAACCGGCTCCTATCCAAACCTTTGAATGGTATCTAGTGTATTCAACTCTTTTCTTTTTCTCCCAATGGCACCTTTTGTCATGATAATTTTTTCTTAATGACTTCAGAGGTATTTTATAGTGACAATTAAACTAATGAAAAGTGGCAATATCTGTGGAGACATTGGAAAATAATGATTTTTCCCTAAGAAATCAAATATTTCCATTATCTTAGATAGTTTTTAACAGCAGCATTTGCAATTAAAGTCTTGTTATCCACGTAGTTTTGATCTGGTGCTGACTTTCTGGGGTAGGTTTGTTGCTAAAATCACAGATTTATTAACACTCAAATACACATTACTCTAAATTCATCTATATTAATATGTAATCATTGAGTTGAAAGCCTCCCCCCATTTAATCAACTCAACCCCAAGAGTGAATTACATACCTCTACAATAACCTCTATGATTTCTGAGTTTCTTCTCTTAGATTCTCCAAATGATCTCACGTTGAAAGAGCAGATTCTTAGGCTCTGAACAACCTGCCCAAAAAAGAGCAGGAACAGAAAAAAATGCAGCATCTTTTAAGCTTTGCCAAAAGAGAATGCAGTTTGATGAACTTCTCTCTCGTTTGCAATCACGCTGCCAAAAAAAGGTAGAATTTATAACTATGTCCCTTTGTGACCACTATGCAAATTAAGAAACAGCCTCTTAGCTTCACTTACACTCCATTCACTTCTCTGTTTTCAGTTTAAAGTCAACCTCAGTTGAGGAACTTAACTTTCTGCCCTGTGAGGATGAATAGAATAGAATAAGCAGAATTGAAAGGGGCCTTGGAGGACTTCTAGTCCAACCCCTGCTTAGGCAGGAAACCCTACACCACTTCAGACAAATGGTTATCCAATCTCTTCTTTAAAACTTCCAGTTTTGGAGCATTCACAATCTCTGGAGGCAAGTTGTTCCACTGGTTGATTGTCCTAACTGTTAGGAAATTTCTCCTTAGTTCTAAGTTGCTTCTCTCCTTGATTAGTTTCCACCCATTGCTTCTTGTCCTTCCTTTAGGTGCTTTGGGGAAAAGCTTGACTCCCTCTTCTTTGTGGCAGCCCCTGAGGGTGACCTGAAATGGAAGTCATCCTCCCATAACTTGGACTACAGGTAACAATAGCAGACATATTTTCAGTCTCATATCAGGACAAAATGGTTCTGATTTTTAGAGGAAAGGGAGCCCAAGAAGAGCTCTTTTAGATCTTCATGCTTTTGGTTGCAAATTTCCACATGAGGTCATGGGTGCCATCTTGACCAGTTAGACTTCCATGGGTTGCACTAAATGGGATCAGACGCATCCTGCGTCTGGGCATTGCTGGAAAGTGAATCTGCTGCTAATGAAACCCCAAGGCCTCATCAATGCTGCTTTGTCACTGGAGGCTTTTTAGAAGAGATTGGACAACCATTTGGCTCAAATTGTATAGGGTTAGGGCTGTTTGAGCAGAGGGTTGGACTAAATGATCTCAAAGGTCCCTTCCAAATCTGTCCTTCTATGGTTCTATTTTCCTCCCCCTTTTTATGCAGCCACACTCCTTTGCTATTGGATAATTCACCCAGTGAGCAACATGTAACCTTTAGACAAGGCTATGGTGAATCGAGCCATGAGTAATCCTGTTCGTTCATCCCTTTCAAGAGATAGAATTGGAAACTTTGTAGGAGTGGCTGGGCTGCCATTTACTGAATCCCACTTAACAATTGGCCTGTAGGACTAATTCAACAGTATCTGGAGAGATCTACATTCCCTCTTCAATTTAATAATGAACATTTTAAACTCTTACCTAATATTGTTCATTCTCTGTGGCAGGGACCACATAGGATTTAAACCATTATTCATCTTTCATGTGAGCAAAGACTTTGTCATCTTGTATATGTTCTCTATTATTAAGTTTCATACCCACTTCCACTTTTCCACATGTGCAACTCCTTTTTTTGTCTCTGGCTTGCTAACAAAAGGTCAACTGAAATTTACAAAGATCAAGGAGTCAGAGCTGTAGTTCCCCTATGAAATCTGCAAAATGTATTCAAGTGTAATATGGGAAACATTCTCAAAGAGGAATCTGATGCCTTCTAGTTTAAATTCAAGTTTGCTCATGAGACTAAAAAAAAATTGATGACCAAGGTTGTTTTTTTTATTGGTCTGTAGGACTTCCTATTGTATTCTCCCCAAAGAACTCATGCATACCAGCATCCCTATTCAAGATGCACAACCTTGTGCTCAGTGCAGAAAAGGGGGAAGAAGTCCTACAATCGGTAAAATAAATTAAAGGCAGGAGATAAAATGAAAAGAAGTCTAGTTACATATAGTTTATATTTACATATAGTTTATTCACTATAATGATATCATGGTGTGGTAACGGTGGGGAGGGCAAGATTATATACCATGACTAAGTATACAAGCAATAAAGGGAAGGGAGGAAAATGAAGGGGAAGATCAAGCTTTAAAAAGTGAAAACAAAGCCAATGTTTTATGCTGTTCAGGTCGTAATGATATTTCCTGCTTGAATCACTAGTGTGATTATTTCCCTTTGTCTTGATGTTATTACTGGTGTGGGAGATAATTTATGAGAGCCAGTCACATGCACCTGGAGTCTCTTGCCACTAAAGCTAAGCAAGTTTGGACATGAAATGGGAACCTGGCGCGGTCCAGGAGAGGAGCCTTTTCTGTCATTGTGCCTGCCCTTTGGAACATCTTGTTCCCAAGAGTGAGGCTGGTTCCCACCCTCCTGATATTCCCTAAAGACCTGGCCCTGCCAGTTAGCGTGGGGCTCCAATGGGGGAGCATCACAGTGGAGGTGATTGATGGGTTAGTAAGAGATCCCGCCTCTTCCTCACCCTGTTGTGCCCTCCCCATCTTTTAATTAAGTTGCAGTGTTTGGTTTTTTTTGTAGTATTTTATTTATGTCTTTTATCTTCTGTCTAGTTTTTATTTTTAGTTTAAGTTTAATCCTTATGTTTTTATATAATAGTAGAGAACCCTCTGGGTAGAAAGGGGTAGATTAGGTCCTTTTTAGGGGATTAGAAGGAGAGTGGGGCATGAATTTATTACATTTAATTGTGAATCTGGCTTTTTGGGGGGAAGATAGACTGGTTTGGGAGACCAATTATTGTATTTAATCAATCAGCAATTGATAAGAGATAGCCTTAAGGAAAAAAAAACATGGATATTTGATCTGGGACCAATTAGGGTTAATTTTGGGGATGATCTGATTGAAGCCATGGTAAATTTTCTATGAGTTGATTTCAATAAGTGTTTGTTAACAGAGGATTTTGGAATTTCAATCTTGTCTCTCTTTTATTATTGCTAATGATTTTTATTACTTTTATATATGTTTATTATTATTGTTTTTCCTGTTAACTATATTGTTATTCATACAGTATATAGATGACAACCTAGCCATTTGTAAATTGATTAAGTATTTTAATAGGTAGTTTAAAATTCTTTTGGCCTGTTTTGCAGAGGGTAGGAAACTAACATTGTTGTATTATATTAAAGAATATTCAATTAGAGAGGCTTCTACAGGTACATGTGTTAAGTCTTTTTTTTCAAAGACACTTCTTCTTTTTAATGTCTTGTTTGTTGTGTTTTTTTCTTTTGTTTTTATATATTTCAGTGTTTTGCATTTTAATTTTCTTTGAATAAACTAAATATTGTAAATGAATGAATGAACGAACAAACAAACAAATAAGTCCTCCTGAATGTTGTTTATTATAAAGAAGCTTATCCTGGTTGACAGGGCATGCATATACAGCAGCTTGTGACACAACATCATGGCTAAAGCATTTGTTATGTGATACAAAAACCAAAACCAAAGACTGAGATTGGGAGACTGCCACAATGGAAAGAATATAGATGAGTCAAAAAGTAATAGTTAGTGAACTTCACTCACGTATTAAATTGAGGAAAAGGGTTATCATGGAAACGCAGACAGCAATTATCATGTCACCACCTAGCTGCCTAATGTACAAATAAAAGTGCACGCACACACACGCACACACACACACACACACCCCATTCATGCCAAAAATGTACATATGCAAAACTCTCAAGCAGAACAGTTCTCACATGAAACACAAATGCCCAGGCTACTTGGCCTTCTCTGAATACATTATAGAAAGAGACTCTGTTCTCTGGGAAAGGACAACCAGCAACAAAGTGGGTGGACTCAAATCAGATTAAAGATAGATTGTCATGGAGAAAGTGTATGTAGTCACTAGGAATCAAAAATAATTTTTAATTAATTGTCAATCAATTATGGACTTAGTAGCCAATGCAAATGGGCTTCTCCATGAATGTGTCTGGTTCGTACCTACATTACCTACATTAGTAGCCATCACCAACTCTCATGGTATCAAAATACAGTTTAACTAAGCACTGAATACAGAAGTACTTCATTTTAGCCATCTCACATTTTATTTTTAATAGATGGCCCTAAATCAGTATGCACATGAGGGACAAATACTTCTTTTTCTTCATATTTTCCATACTATGCATAATTTTATATACATGGGTCCTGTATCTTCTTAGTCACTTTCTGTTTAGAAGTCCTAAATCCTATTGGTTTTCCTTGTAACCCTCTATAATTTTAGGAGTTCAGGTGCTTATCTGAAAAAGTATAAAGATTGGAGGGAAGAGAAGATATGGTCCAATCTGAAGAGATGCTAAACGGATCCTGTTTTCCCAATAAACATTCTTAATATCTCATGGCTCTAGTTTACAAATACTTTTGCCTGCCCTTTTTAGAGATATTTATGTGTTGCTCTAAACATCCTGAGAGAAGGAGAAATTCAAGGCCACATGGGGAACTGACAGCAAAACAGGGAAGTTATAAAAAAAAGTTTCCAAGGAGAAGAGATGCAGTTGTGTTACCACCTGGCAATTATTTTCATCCTCCAGAGGAAGTCTGAGTTTACAGATAAGGGAAGAGCCATTTGGTCCTCTAGCATGGGAATGTAAGAAGAATAGATGCAGACTTTAGGGGAAGTGTGGAAAGAATGACCATCCTGTGCTTTCAGTCTAGCAAGTTTCCCTTTTAAAAATCAGATCCATTTTTTTTTTATATTTTCCTTTAAAACAGTAAGGGAATATAATTGGCTTTTTTAAAAAAACCAGTAATTGGGGTTTACAATTCTATACTACTTGTAGGAACGTCAAGAAACAACTATACAATATATGAAGGCATGAAGGATTTTCCAAAAATGTACTAAAAGCAAAATATTTCTAAAAGCAATCTGGGTATTATTTCTGACATAAGAAAAAAAAATAGAAGCAATAGTTGAATGAAGAGAAGCAATAAAGCTTGTTTCAGAAGCATTTGAAATGATAATTGTGGAACATAGAAAGTGTTACATTCAATACAATATTTTTAATCCGTACCTTGCCCTTAGATGTTATTAATTATTATTACAGGGATTTAGTTGCTAATTTGATTTGTATTAGTGTTTTATAAGTCAACATGTATTGTGGAGTTGTGAATAAATGGCTTCTCAACTTTTTTCTCCCAAAAGGGAGGGTAGGAAATTCATTGTTAGTATGAATAGTTACAAAGCCTTTTTCTTAGATAGCTGTATCTAATATTTTACACTCCTGGAGTGCCTCGGGACCTATTTGTATTCAGTGATATTGTTAGAAAGGTTGGCAGCTGTTTAAAAAAAAAACAGTGAAGGGAAAATTTTAGAAATGGACTCAGAGAAATGTACTGTGAGAATTGTTGCTTCAGATTTACCTGTGACTGGAATAATTGTCTTCTGTTAAAGAAAATCTACACAGGCTTGGCCTGCATTACCTGGAGCTGCTGGCTGTTCTAATTCAGAATGGATTCAGGGAATTCCTCAGCTTTTATATGTGGGCCAAACCTTATAGGAATAACAGGATTATCAGAAAGTTTAGGAACCACAAATATTTAAAGTTCTGAAGCAGAGGAATAGCTAGTGAGATTTGGAGATGTTCTCAGCTGTAAAAGAAATAGGAACAAAAGTAAATTTGATGTTCATTTCTTTACAAAGCTCTCCCCCGCCTCAAACCAAACTATTTTTGATGGTTAATCTTAACCTTATGATGGTCCAAGTTCTACTATGCCAACCTAACTTAATGGTTACAGATAGTCTTCAAATTACAAATAGTCACTTAGTCACTATTTGAAGTTACAGCAGACCTCCCCAGGGGCACTTATGATGTAGTTCCAAAGTTCCAACCCCTCTCATGGTCACGTGATCACATGTTGGTCGCTCAGCAACCAGCCCACATTTGGGGCTATTTGCAACATCTTGCAGTCATGTGACTGCATTTTAGATTTTTGCCCAAAACTGGCATTTACTTTTGGTTTTCAACAAAACTGTCCCCTAACAAACAACTGGTTTGCTTAACAAATATGAAGTACACTTATTACTATGGTATTTGCTTACAATTGCAGGGTTTACTTAACAACCATTTCAAAAAAAGGTTGTAAAATTGGGTCAGTCATGTGATGACCCGCTTTACAACTGTCACAACTTACAACCGTAATGAGCAGGCTCCATTACAATTATAAATTGAGGACTACACTACCTATATTGGGCATGTCAAATTAATAGCAACTATTAGCAAAACCAATGCATTTTGTTAATGAGATCCTTAAAATTATTCTTTTTTGTTCCTTCATAGCTATTTATTGTGTTAACTGGTTCTTATTGCTTTTTCACTTTGTATATTATACAATCCATATATCATATAATTAATCACAAAGTACGCCACAAAAACTGGCTTCACATAGCACATTAAGAAGCACAGCTTCTTTCAGTTGTTAGATGTTCATCTTTGTATCAGCTTTGATGGTATCAAGCCAGATAGAACTTTGCTTGACTCTTCTTCTTGATCCACTAACCGTTCCTAGCATCATTGACTTCTCCAATGAAGTTGCACACATGACATGGCTAAAGAAAATCAGCCATATTCTTGTGATTTGGGCTTTTAATGATGTGTCTGGGTTTATATGATTCAGCACCTAGCTCATTAAATTATGGGTTGCATAATCTTGATTTGCTAATTAAACTACAGCTTTCTGGAATCTAAGTTAACAACATTGGATTCACACAATATGCTAAGGCATAATAACCAAGCAAACCATTTGGTCATTTGCTCAAAAGTAAGTCTAGGATTTTGTTGATTCACAGGTGTCCCCAACCTGTGGGCCATAGGCCATGGGCTATTCACAACTGGGCTGCCTGAGCGGGGGCTGGCATGTGCATGCTCACAGCCCCACTCGTCCAAAACCATCCCCTCTTCCTCCCCCCTCGGCGGGCTGCCAGCTTGGAAAGGTTAGGGAATGCTGACTAAAGGATTGGATCTGTTAAACTAGAAACACAGTCTTCTGATATGAGTTATAACTTTCATCCTTTATAGGCAGGTTGGCTGTTGTTGTTGCAGTGCAACACAGCTAGAAGATCCCCAGTTTAAGGAAAATTGATTTGGAGTAGGGTTGCTATGTTGGGGTTAAGAATAACTTTTTTTTGTCTTAATCAAGTCTAATTCATGGAGACTGCCTGAACAAGTCTATGCAGCTTTCCTGGCAAGATTTTTCAGGAGTGATTTTCCATTGCCTCCTTTCTAGGCTGAGAGAATGTGGCTGGCTCAAGGACATTCTGCCTAAGGCAGGACTGAAACTCAAGGTCTGCCCAAATAGGCAACTACTAGGGCGTGCTGCCATCTAGTGGTATTAAGATCACCACAAGAAGCACTGGATGGTACAGTACTGAAAAAGGTCATCTAAGGCTAAAGTGCACTTTTGCAAGGCTTGTACAAGATGCTGAACCCTACATCAGGATTAGTAAAAGGCAGCAGCTTAACATGTCATAGAACATACTTGGATAATGACTAAGGTCTCAAAAAGTGCAGTATCACATCACTTCATTTTGATCAAGGTGCATACAAAAATATACAGAAAGTACTAAGATCAGGAAGGAAATGTATGAAAAAGAGAGTGACTTAAACCCAAATATGAATGTATTTTGTATCCTGTGGAGAATACATCCCTATTTTTCTTTTAATTTCTCCACTGCAGTTAAAACTTTTTTATGTCAACTTTCTGAAAAGCATTGATTTTGTAAGATGGGTCTGGTTGCAGGGACTTTAGGTATGGAATTCAACTCCCAGAATTCCTTAGCAATCAAAGAAAATTCAGAGTTGTCACTTTTTGCTAAATACCATTTAGATCAGGGGTGTCAAACTCAATTTCATCTGGCTTGTGGGCCTTGAATTTGACACCCAATTTAGACCCTAAGACAGCAAAACTTAACTCCCACTTCTAAAGAAGAGGAGATATCATGTATATTGTTGAGGTAATTCCCCATTAGGAGAATGAGCGCATACAGGGAGACGTATTTGAGAGAAGTGTTTGAATAATACACACACAGTACACAGATACACTGTACAGTAAATGTAGGTTTTTACTTCCAGAAAGGTTTAAGCAAAGTCCAAAATAAGCAGTCCAAAGTCATTCACAGGTAAATCAGTCAGCTTTCAATCCAGGGATAATCCAAATATCAAAGTCCAGTGTCAAAAACAGTTCAGTATCAGACTTAAATTAAATCCAGTAATATCAGTCAATTAGAAGAAATGGAGCAACGGCAATACATTCCAACAGAAGGAAACAAGATACACTCACACTCTCTTCTGAGACTCAGACTAAAACAATCCAGGTTTCTGGCTCCATCTTTTGAAAAACCACACCCAATTGCAGTTTTTGCAATCTCTTAAAAACATAGTACTAAAATGTTTATCCTGGTTTATATATTTCTAACCCAAATAGCTGTTTGGGTCATATTCCTAACATTCTCCCCTTTTGGGTAAGATAATATATACAACCTTACATTCTAAGTCCATAATCTTCACAGCATGCCTTATGCTTTATAGAGTCTTGGGCCTTTGTAAAATGATCTGCTATATTGTTTCTGACATACAGTATTCTAGCCTAATCATCTTATTTTGCACACATTGTCTCACATTTAAATATCTTAAATCTGTGTGTTTCGTTCTTGTTTTAACAGCAATATTTGAAGCCATCTGTATTGCTGATTGGTTATCTTCATAAACAACAATAGGATCTTTTACATCAATTCCCATATCAATTAATAATTGTTTATACAAAACTAAATCTGTACATAGTAAAGACAAACATGAGAATTCAGCCTCCATTGTTGACAAACTTAGATGTTTCTAATAGATCTCCATCCAATAAATGCTTTTCCCAATAATACAGCAGTACCCGATGTAGATTTTCGTGTATTTATGTCTGTAGCAAAACTTGCATCAGCATATGCAGTTAAATTCAATTCATCTTTTGGCTCCAAATACAACAAATAATGCATTGTCTGTTTCAGATATCTTAACACACGTTTGGCAGCTTGCCAGTGCCTTTCAGTTGACTCAGCGTTAAATCTTGCTAATTGATTAACACAGTATGCAATATCTGGCCTTGACCAATTATTGAGATAAGATAAACTACCAATCAAAGACTGATAAATATTCTTATCAAAAATAGGACTTTGAACATCACTATGGCTAAACTCCTGGCTCATTAGTGTTTTAGCCGTTCCATTTTAGTTCCATTTTAAAACTTTTTAGTAATTGGTTAATTTTTTCTGCCTGTGAGATCTTGTATCCTCTTTATTTACCTTTAAACCAAGATATTGCTTGATTTCTCCTAATTGTTTTATTTTAAATTTCTTTTCCAATAGTGAAATTATCTCAGTAGCTTCTTGTTCAGTTTTGGTGATTAATGCTATGTCATCTGTAAATAATAACAATAATGAAATCATACCATTACTTTCCTTTTTAAACAAACACGGATCAGCCATGCCAGCTACAAAGCCTATCTTAGTTAATTCTTTAACTATACATTCGTTCCACTCATATCCTGATTGCTTCAAACCATAAAGACTTTTTTTTCAATTTCCAGAAATCAATTGTTTCATCAGTATTATTATTTTTGAGACCTAAAGGTTTCTTTAAATATATAGTGTGTTGCAATGGTGCATGCAGATATGCCGTTTCTACATCTAAATGATTTACAATGTATTTCTCCTTAGCTGCCCACACTAATGCTGCCCTTAATGTAGTAGCCTTCAGACTAGGTGCAAACACCTCATCATAGTCATTTGCTGTCTGATTGAACCTTTGTGCTACTAACCTGGCTTTATGGGTAACAGTCCCATCTTCACCTGCCTTTAGTTTATATATCCATTTACATCTTATGGCATGTTTACCTGGTGGTAACTTAACATTTTCGTACACCTCCAGTCTTTTTAATGATTCCAGTTCCTTATCCACTGCTTTCTGCCAAGCAGCCTGATCCTTAGCAAGATACATTTTCAGTTCACTATAATTACTTGGAACTGTATTCACTTGGCATACAACACTAGCCTGATATCTATCAGGTGGTCATGTTACTTGGGTTGAACGTCTTGGTAATACAGGGCTTACTGGTGGACTTTCCTGTGCCACCTGCTCCTGTTCTTCTATTACCTCCTGTTCTTCCTCTTTAATGGCTATTTGTTGTTTACTGATATCATCTTTTTGGGTGTCAATAATAATATCATTACTGGATTCCTGTTCCAGTTTATCCCATCCAACATGCTCAAGAATTTTGCATTAGCATTGCAATAAACATGAGCCGTGCCCAGAATCTAAATGATTTATGGTTGGCCTCATAACCCACAAAAAATAACTTAGTTCTATGTTGTCCTTTCAGTCTTACTTGTGAGGGAATATGCACCCATGCTGGAGCTCCAAATGTGTGTAAATAACTTAAATTTTGTTTTCTGCCATGCCAAAGAGTGAATGGTAATTCTCCAGTTGTATTTACTACATTGTTTAAAACATGGTTGCTACACATTATGGCTTCACCCCACAGTGTTTCAGGTAAACCTGAATCAGTAACATAGTGTGAGCCATGGCTTGTAATGTTTGCCCTCTTCGTTCTACAAAGTTATGTTGTGGTCTGTAAGGTGCAGAATGTTTATGCTCAACACCAGCCAATTTTAACATAGTTTGGAATCTTTTGTTAACAAACCCAGTCCCATTATCAGTTACTAAAGTAATTATTTTACTTTCATTTTTCTCTCAGCAAACCTTAGCCAGTTAAAGAAATGTTGGAATGTTTCTGTTTTGTTTTTCATAAGATAGCAGAAACCATATCCTGAGTAATGATCCATAATACTCAAAATATAGCATGCACCTCCCAAACTTGGTTTCTTAGGACCAATTATGTCAGCAAACACAACCTCTAAAGGTTCTTTGGTCTTAAACCCATTTAGTCTGTTTGCTGGAGTAACCTTGCTTTTATCTTGGCTACAAGCATCACAGTGTAAATACTTCCTACAGGGTTTCAACATAAAGCAAAGGGGTCAACATGAATAATTGTAATGAAAATCGGGAGCTGGAATGGGCATGTTAAAGCTGCAGTCCCGTTCTCGTGGAGGTTTCCGTGCAGACGGTTGAAGAGCTGCACTGAGGTTCAATGCTAAATCTTAAAGTGGTCTTCTCAAGGAGCCCCACTGAATTCAATTGCTTTATGTTGCGTGTGGCGAAATAAGCAAGCTGACCGGCAATGGACCCTCGCGTTAAAAAAGCTGCCAGGTTAAGGCTACCCTTGAATTTGACTCAAAGGCAAGCCCATCTGGATTTATTGGGGAATGATATTCTAACAAAGAAACAGAGGCGGGGATTGGCTTTGAGGTCGCCATAATTAAACCATCGCGCTGATGCCCGGCGCTCTACCACAGCACGTCCCTCTCGTCTTTAGCCAATCCACTCGCCTTTTCCGTCGGAGGGCGAGGAAATTACGCACTAGTCTTGCCTTTAACACACTGCCGAATCAGAAAAAGACCGACCGAAGAAGGTGCCGGGGAGCAGGTTATTCGTGGTTATTCGTCGCTGCAGCGCCCAGGTAGATTGCCGGAGCAGGGTGGGCACGGCGGGTAGCCTTTCTAACGGAGGTCTCCGCAATGCAAAACAGGGAGCGGGGAGGATGGCTTGGCTACGGTTAGGAAATCACAAGCAGCCGCTGCAGTAAACGGAGGGAAGCAAATGGATGAGACTGAGAAGGCGCTTGGCGGTGAGGGGTGCTGGAGCGGAGGCTGCGACACTGTCTAGGCGAATTAGCGGTGTGTGGGTTTTTCCCCCGGGGAGTAAAGGACCCCCGAGGCCCGGTAGCCACCGGCAACCCTCCTTTGGAACCCGGGCCTTGGCGGGGGAGGGTCCTCGGGGGAGCCGATTCTCGGTTCCCGGAGCTTTTTTTTCCCGGGTGGCCCCGTCGGCCATGTCTCCAGAGTTTGGCAGCGGGTCTATCGCGAAGCAGGATTTGGCGGCGCTGCTGTGGATCGATTTAGGCCCTTTTCAGATTCATCCCTCGGGCCTTAAAGGGTTAAAAATGCCGAGGCTGGCGCGCCTGCCAAGGGAGCGATTATGTCGCGTGAGACATAGGTGGGTGAGGGAACCTAATTCCCAATAAAGGTCACTCGTTAAAGTATGGCTGGGGCTGGTAGCAGGCGATGCTTTCCATCTAAACACGCAACCGTGTAAGCAGACGAGGCCTCTGCCTTAATGCTTAAAGTTGCCAACACTGGCTAGAGATTTGAGAAAACAAAATCGGATGAAAATCAATTACACTGCTCAAAAAAAATAAAGGGAATACAAAATTAAGACATCCTAGATCCGAATGAATGAAATGTTCTTATTAAATACTTTGTTCATTACATAGTTGAATGTGCTGACAACAAAATCACACAAAAATTATCAATGGAAATCAAATTTAGCAACCCATGGGGGCCTGGATTTGGAGTTACACTCAAAATTAAAGTGGAAAACAACACTGCAGATCCAACTTTGATGTAATGTCCTTAAAACAAGTCAAAATGAGGCTCAGTAGTGTGTGTGGCCTCCACGTGCTGGTATGACCTCCCTACAACACCTGGGCATGCTCCTGATGAGGTGGTGGATGGTCTCCTGAGGGATCTCCTCCCATACCTGGACTAAAGCATCCCCCAACTCCTGGACAGTCTGTGGTACAACATGGCATTGGTGGATGGAGCGAGACATGATGTCTCAGATGTGCTCAATTGAATTCAGGTCTGGGGAATGGGTGGGCCAGTCCATAGCATCAATGCCTTCGTCTTGCAGGAACTGCTGACACACTCCAGCCACATGAGGTCCAGCATTGTCTTGCATTAGGAGGAACCCAGGGCCAATTGCACCAACATACGGTCTCACAAGGGGTCTGAGGATCTCATCTCGGTACCTAATGGCAGTCAGGCTTCCTCTGGCAAGCACATGGAGGGCTGTGCGGCCTCCTAAAGAAATGCCGCCCCACACCATTGCTGACCCATTGCCAAACTGGTCATGCTGGAGGATGTTGCAGGCAGCAGAACGTTCTCCACGGTGTCTCCAGACCCTGTGAAGTCTGTCACATGTGCTCAGTGTGAACCTGCTTTCATCTGTGAAGAGCACAGGGTACCAGTGGTGAATTTGCCAATCTTGGTGTTCTCTGGCAAATGCCAAATGTCCTGCATGGTGATGGGCTGTAAGCACAACCCCCACCTGTGGACGTCGGGCCCTCATACCACCCTCATGTAGTTTGTCGTGGGTTGTAGACTCTGCCTCATGCTACCACTAGAATGAAAGCACCGCCAGCATTCAAAGGTGACCAAACCATCAGCCAGAAAGCATAGGAACTGAGAAGTGGTCTGTGGTCACCACCTGCAGAACCACTCCTTTATTGGGGATGTCTTGCTACTTGCTTTCCACCTGTTGTCTATTCCATTTGCACAACAGCATGTGAAATTGATTGTCAATCAGTGTTGTTACCTAAGTGGACAGTTTGATTTCACAGAAGTGTGATTGACTTGGAGTTAGTTACATTGTGTTCTTTAAGTGTTCCCTTTATTTTTTTGAGCAGTGTATAATAGAAAATCAATAAAAGGTCATGGACAGACTGGAGGGATTGTCTACCCACCCTGTGTCAGTGAAACCAAATAACTTGCTGGGCAGATTTTTATGAAAAGAGCCCCTCAAAGCCCGTTCCTGCGTCACACAGCTATACTGCATTAAAACTTCCAATAGAAGAAAATGTATGAGTTCAGGGTTGAACTGTGGAGTCCTTGGTGCTCTCTGGACTTGGTTGTTCACTTACAGAGGTTTCCTCACTCAAGTAGGGAACCATCCCTATTGCACTGATGATATTACCTATTTGGGTAATAAAATGTCTGACACAAATAAACCAAGTTCAGAAGGAAGACTTCTCATTACAACTTCCATCATCTCCTTACCTTACTTGGAGGGCATCCATTCTTGAAGGCTGTTACTTTAAGGAAGGGAAAAAAAGTCACCTAACTTTGTTAACAGACTTAAAACATATCCACAAAGAGGTTAATGGACATGTATCATTGTGTATCAGACACAATTGGTGGAAAGACTTATAATACCTAACTCGTGTTATTCTCAGAACATCAGATTCCATTGAGAAATGTCTGCAAAGTCCCAAGTATCTCATTAACTTCTCTTTTTATGGTAGCCTTCCCCGGATTGGTTGAGATAAGCTGAGATCTGCAGAAGTCTTGGCAGTTGGAAACAGTTCCAGCTTGCTTCTTAAAGATATTGCAGCTTCTTAAAGATATTGCAGTGTTGCTGCCCTGATATTACTTTGCATTTGATATCAAAAACCCAGCATGGCCTGGGTTGTGGGATTCAGAGATGGTGACCTTTCTTAAAGTCCTCACACAACTATCAATGTGGGGAGGAAACTTTATCTTGCTACTAATAGTGAGACACACACAGATGCACATTTAAAAAAAGTTTAAAGAAGAAGAGATTAGAAATGTATTCAGTGTAATGATCTCTTTTATTTTCCACTTTGTCTCTATTTTTAAAGTTGTTCCCCTCAGTGCAAAGATTATAGCTGTGCCGTGTTGGTGTCACCTATAGATAATTTGCAAAAGTGTGAATAGCCAGTGTGGAAACTAATCATGCAGCTGGCATATACAGTACTAAAAATTAGACCTAATGAGGTAGTGTAATTATAGTGTAAAGTGTAACACTTGTAGCTTAAACATACAATTTCTGCATAGATTGCTGGATGCACCTACTGTGGTAAGATGTCTTCAACAGTAGCAAAATAGTAATGGTTACGAATTAATGGTTTAGGGTTAGAGACAGGGGTGGGACTCAAATTTTTTAACAACCAGTTCTGTGGGCGTGGCTTAGTTGGTGGGCGTGGCTTGGTGGTCATGTGACTGGGTGGACGTGGCTTGGTGGTCATGTTATTGGCTGGGCAGTGATGTTATTGGTGGGCGTGGCCAACTCAGTGTCACGCACATCAAGGCACGCATCTCCTCACCTGGCCTCTCATGACTGTGGGGATGCTGCAACAGTCGTAAGTGTGAAAAATGGTCATAAGTCACTTTTTTCAGTGCCATTGTAACTTTGAATGGTCACTCCACACAAACAAAGTACCAGCAAAGGAGGAGAAAAAAAATTCCAGAGAAGTTCCTGAGACAGGAAGTCTAGTCCTGCCAAGAATGTAATAAAGGTTAACAGAGAGGCAGTTTCTGTAAGCAACACCAGAATGTTTCCTTCCTGCCTTCCCTATAGGATTAGGCCAGTAATTTCTTCTAACAACTGGTTCTCCCAACTGCTTAGAATGTTAACAACCAGTTCTAGCCAATAGGTGTGAACTGGTAGAATCCCACCCCTGGTTAGAGAGAGCATAATCTAGAATATCCCTGCAGTTAGAGGAGCAGAGGAAGAGCTATATTGCTATATTTCTTCCTTGTAGGTTTTTGATTTAATCCAGCAGAATATTAGAAAACATGATGAATTTGTTTTTGAGATACAAGGTCTACCCTTATTTGAGAGTAACCAGGGATTGTGAGGCCTAAGAGATAGTTCTATGATCTAACTAAGAAAATCTAGGAATTGTCTTATTGAAATAGCTGGTTTTGCTTAAATTGGATGATTTGTGCTTCATAGTATTTAATTTTCCCCACTATTATTATTTTTTGCTTTATGATTTCCAAAGGTTCTTCAATTTTTCTAGTGAATTTCTTCTACTTCTGTATGCCTGAATATTTTATTTCTGGAATGAATTTTCTTTGATTTGCTAATAATCAGTGGTACTTGAGTCTGGATAAATTCTTTTCCAACACTCAAACATTCATTTTAAGTATCCCTGCTTTGGTAGTTTTGATTCATAATTGGCCATAATGGTGTGATTTTAAAACACAGTATACTTTTGTCTTGCTGTGATTGTTGTTCTTCCAATAATCCTACAGGGGTAGAGGTTCTTGTTGCCAAGACCTGTTGCCCAGATGCCGAGTGGTTGACAGATGCTCAGGAACTCTTAACACCTGGCACAGTCCTTGTTGACTTTGGCAATATTTGATCCAGTATAGGATTCTTTTTCTTCTGATTTTGCTTGTCAGAAGGTGGCAAAAAGTGATGATATGATCCTGGGACACTGTGAACCTCATAAATATGAGTCAGTTGCCAAGTGCCCAAAGTGTGATCAAGTGAAGATAGTGATACTGCAATAGCGATACTGTTAAATGATTGTTGGATATTCTTAGACTGAATTTTCCATGAAAACCTGTCTGACATGACTACAAATTGACAAAATCTTGGCTCATTAATGCATCAGATTTAACAGTGGTTGTAAAGAAGAAAGTGTGGATAATAGATGTGGCAATACAGGAGACAATAGAAGAGTAGACAGAATTGGAGATCACAGAGTATGAAGATCTGAAAATCGAAATTGAAAGATTATGGCATAAAATAGTTATAGTGGTCTCAATGGTTAATGGTGTACCATTAATACCACCTGTCACATAACACCCCAGGCTTAACAATTATTGATAAAAAAGACATGCAAAAAATTCTGGATAATGGACATGGCAAGTACCTGCAGATAGGAGAATAGAAGAGAAAGAACTGGAGAAAAATAAAGGCATTAATTTCCTTAAGAAAGGAAAAGGACTGTGTGACCATCACAATAATAGCATAAAATAGACAAAGTAATAGAAAATGAAGAAGCCAAAGTGCTCTGGGATTTTAGAATTCAAACAGATAGTACCTGCCATATAACTCCCTGGACTTAATATTATTGATATGAAAGACAAAACAGTCAGGAGAGTGGATGAGGCAGTATAGAGGCAGAAGAAATCACAATTTTTAACAATGAAAAGCATGTTTCACTGCAGGTAGTCCTTGATTTATGACCACAATCAAGCCCAAAATTACTGTTGCTAAGTGAGACAGTTGTTAAGTGAATTTTGCCCCATTTTATAATGTTTCTTGCCACAGTTTTTAAGTGAATCACAGCAGCTGTTAAGTTAGCAACATGGTTGTTAAGTGAATCTGGCCTCCTCATTGGCTTTGCTTGTCGGAAGGTTGCAAAAAGAGATGATATCATCCCGAGACACTGCAACCTTTATAAATATGAGTCAGTTACTAAGTGTCCAAAGTTGGATCAAGTGAAGATGGCGATACTGCAAAAGTTAGATTTATTTATTAAAACAGTTTTGGAGTCTAAAGGTCATAAGTGTTCATCATTAAACACAAATTTCAATTAGTGAAAATAACATCTCTCCCTCCCCCCGCCCAATTTATTTCACCATCCCCTGAAATCTATCCGTGGATCTCCAAGGTCAGTGTACTCCAGGTTAAAACTTCCTGATACAGTAACTCTTGTCCTGGTTTATCTGTTCATACCTGAGCACCAAATGTAATTACACGCAAAATCGAAAAATCTTAATCTAAACCACAGTTAGCCTGTTCACTCTGGATTTTCAGGACTGACCTAATTAAACTTCAGGTTGCTGAACACATACAGCTGGGTGTGCATATGTAACACACTCTGAGCGCTGAGCAAGAAATTGCTAATGCAGTGTGTTGTGTTGGCTGCAATCAGGAAATGATGCCTGTTCTCAGCCTACAAGGAGTGAGGGAAAGTTTTATTAAAAGAAAAACATCAAAGTGGCAACAAAGGTTTATTGTGAGTTAGTTGTCCTTTCTGCAATTACATTTTTAGTGTTTTTCTAAATGCACTTAGGGTCCTAAATGCATTTGAAGTCATGTTTCCTTTCAACGAGATTCATTATGTCTTCTCTCTTTGTGATACTTTTTAATTCCCTTTCAGTTGAAATCTCTTTACCAGAGAGACTATATTGGAGATTTACAGCTCCTCCATAATTTACAAATATGGACAGGGGTGGGATTCAAATTTCTTAACAACTGGTTCTGTGGGTGTGGCCTAATTTGTGGGTGTAGCTTGGTGGTCATGTGACTGGGTGGGCGTGGCTTGTATGTAAATATTATAAACATTGATGTAAATATTGATTTTTTTTAATTAAAAAAACTTTTATTCCAAAGCAGGCAGGCAGATTGAGTTGCTCACAGAATCACAGATTAAATTAGAGATCTATCTATTTGCAATCGGCAACCTGAGTCTGCACTGAAAAGCTTCAATCCTAAAGAAGGTTCAGCTCTGCTTTTAGATTAGCTAGAAAGCAAGAAATCCAAGGATTTCCTGCTTTCTAGCTAATCTAAATCTCCTGGCAGAGCAGAACAGCTGATGGTTGGGGAAAAAAAAGGAAAAATAGCAATTTACCAAACCAGGCAAGTTGGATGGCTCGCATGCCAGGTAAGGAGTGAGTGGGCGGGGAGAGGCCGGGCCAGCCAGTGGAGCGATTTGATGGTTCTCTGAACTGGAGATAATCGTGTGTGCAGCGTTTGCAAGAAATCATCAGCTGTGCTGCCTGGACAGCTGACAAGTGCTGCGCTCCGGTGTGCAGCGTTTGAAAATCCTCTTGTTTCCTGCTTTTTCAACCTCAGCTGTGTCGTGCAAAGCAGCTAAAGAGGGAAAAGCAGGGAATAAAGGACAGCCTAGAGCCTGGGCAGGCGGGTGGGCCAAACACCGAACTGGTTCGGTGTCAGCTGCTCTTCTCAGCTGCTGGTTCTATAGAACCGGGCTGAACCGGTAGCATCCCACCCCTGAATATGGACTTAAACATAAAAATAAGCTTATAAATGTGTAGCAAATCTGACTTAACGAGGCTTCCAGAAAAAACTCATTAATTTCTCAAAGTATAATCTGTTCAATCCACTCTACTTTTAGTCTCCCATTCAGATTGCAATCTGGTTTCAAGGCTTTCTCTGTTGTTCTTTGCCTTTAAAAAAATGTTTGTTGCTTTCCAAAACACGGAAGAGGTGTTCCAAAATACCAAGGGGTATTTGTGTTACTTTTAATTTTTAACCTGTTGACTATTTACAGTGATTAGATACACACCATGCTCTCCTTGCTTAAATATTGTAGATTGCCATAAATTGGAAGATTATATTGTGTGTATACATACAATATTGAATATGTAAGTAATATATGATACTTCAATTTAAAAAGTAAAATAGTTTTAATACGGCGAAAGGACACTCAAAAAGTGTGAACTGCTTAGATGTCTTCTTAAGGGGCTTAAGATGCGCATTCTTAAAGATCCGCACTTGTTCATATGATACATAAAGAAATGCTAAATTGCCTTCAGAAGTTGAGGGTGTTCCATCGTTGGAGGTTTTTAAGAAAAGATTGGACTACCATTTATCTGAAATGACACAGAGTCTCCTGCTTGAGCAGGGGTTGGACTAGAAGACCTCATAAGGTCCTTTTCAACTCTTTTATTCTCTACTTTCTAGGGAAAGAAAGAATGAATTAAACCTCATTTGAATCCATGCTGAAAACCTGAATATGATAAACTATCCTCTAGGATAGTACTACATCCAAGATGTAGTAAAGGTTTCACCTCCCTAATTCCCATTTTACACTCTTCATCCCTGAAAATACACCCGCCCGGCCCCCGCAATTGTCCCTTCATTTTTTTGCTATGGAAACAATACAATGAGCCTCTGTGGCGCAGTGGTTAGAGTGCACTACTGCAAGCTACTTCTGCAGCCAGCTGCCTCCAATTTGGCAGTTCAAATCCCACCAGTCTCAAGGTTGACTCAGCCTTCCATCCTTCTGAGGTGGGTAAAATGAGGACCCAGATTGTTGGGGGCATTAGGCTGACTCTATAAACTGCTTAGAGAGGGCTGCAAAGCACTGTGAAGCGGTATATATAAGTCTGAGTGCTATTGCTATAATGATTTTGGGAGACCTTCTAAATCTATGGCCTTTAGAAGATAATCATAGAAGCCAAGATAGTCCCCAGCCTTTTGGAAGTGTCTTTCTAGGGAAACACTCCCGAAAGGTTTACATTAATTTAGAAAACAATTTCTTGCAGTTGAATGAATCAAGTTATATATATCAGGGGTCTCCAACCTTGGGCCCTAAAGCTGGCTGGGGAATTCTGGGAGTCGAAGTCCACCAGGCTTCAAGGGCCCAAGGTTGGAGACCCTGTCTCTTCAATAATCTTTCCTCTTCTGTTTCTCTGTTAACTTTCAAATACTTCTCTAGAGAAGCATCTGTCCTTGAAGCCAAGTAGAGGCTCTCCCAGAACCAAGGATCTGGCCATTTCCGTCTCCTTTTCCAAGAGAAACCCAACCCATTGTTTCTGTTCATTCTTTTGTGACATCAGTGATTCCGGTGTACAGTACCTGTTTGTCAATTCACTTTTAATTGAGCACCCATTTATATGTGATAACTGGGTTTAATTCATCAAGTTGCACTTGGCCTTTATTTAAATACTGTATACCTTCATGGATGTATATTATGAGATCTTACATTAGGGACATATTAGCATATTTAATAACTCAGAGATGGTGGTCGGAAAGAGTTAATTAGTGTGTTTTGCAAATGATCTGTGATCAATATTGCATTAATAGTTTTTGGAGTTTGCTGTGCATTGAAATTCATTGTGTAAATGTAAACAAGAAATATAATTTTGCCAACTGTTGTATGTGCTTAAATTAGTAATTGAACAAATGTAAGTAAGCCTAATTCTTGAATAATTTAATGTTTTATTTGGTGGTTTAGAGAACTATTTTTTTTAGTGTAGTCTCCTAGTCTCTTCATTAGCTGGGCATTGGGTTCTGCTGAATCCTGCCTCCAAAGTGGAGTGAGAAATGTGATTTTTGGATTTCAATAGTCAGATTATCCTCTGTCCAGGTTGATTTTGTGATTGGGTGCCCATTGGTCATAGTATCTCTCCTATAGAAATGCCCCTGCAGATGTCCCCCCTTTATTTGGTCATCTTTATCTTTGATCCTGAAATTTAACTGAAGGAAAATACTGCTATCCAGGGGTGGGATTCAAATTTCTTAACAACCAGTTCTGTGAGTGTGGCCTAATTTGTGGGCGTGGCTTGGTGTTAACATGACTGGTTGGGTGTGGCTTGATGATCATGTGACTGGCCGGGTGTGGCTTGTATGTAAATATTGTAAATATTTATGTAAATATTGAATTTTTTTATTAAAAAAGAGCAACTTTTACCCAAAATCAAGCAAAGCAGGCAGGCAGATTGAGTTGCTTGCAGAATCACAGATTCACTCAGAGATCTCTCTCTCTGCAATCTGCTGCCTGAGTCTGACACATAAAATTTGCTTGCAAGCAAACTCACAAAATTAACTCACAACACACCATGTATGTAAATATTAATTTTTTTTATAAAAAAGAGCAACTTTTACCCCAAATCAGGCAAAGCAGGCAGGCAGATTGAGTTGATCACAGAATGACAGATTCACTCAGCGATCTATCTTTCTGCAATCTGTTACCTGAGTCTGCACTGAAAAATAGAAGCTTCAGTCCTAAGGAAGGTTCAGCTCTACTTTTAGATCAGGTAGAAAGCAAGAAAACCAACGATTTCCTGCTTTCTATATATCTAAATCTTCTGGCACAGCTGATAGTCGGAACAGCTGATGGTCAGGATAAAAAAAAATGGAAAAATAGCAACTTATTAAAAATTAGGCGAAGGCACAACACAGGCAAGTTGGATGGCGCGCATGCCAGGTAAAGAGTGAGTGGGCGAGGAGGGGAGGGGCGGGGCCAGCCAGTGGTGTGATTTGCAGGTTACCCAAACTGCGCAGAATCATAATAACCAGTTCTATAGAACAAGTCCGACCAGGTAGCATCCCATCCCTGCTATTATCCTGGAACATTTGAAAAAGAGAACAGATAGATTAACTCAGAAGTGTTGCCTGAGATCCTATACCAGTGATGGTGAACCTTTTTGTTGTGATGTGCTGAAAATGCACATGCGTGTGATAGTGTGCGTGTGTGCATGCTGACACCCACAATGCAATGCGCCCCACCCCCCCTGCATGTACGCATGACAACCCCCCCCTTACATGCACTGCACATGTGCATGCCTCCCAGCTGATTTTCAGCTCATTTGAGGTGTTTTCGCCCTCCCGGAGGTTCAAGGAAAGCTGAAAAACGGGCCTTCCGGAAATACCGGAAGTGCCCATTTTCAGCCTCCAGAGGGCCTCTGGAGCCTGGTGGAGGCTGTTTTTGCCCTCCTGGAGGCTCAAGGGAAGCCTCTGGAGACTAAAAACAGGCCCATTTCAGCACTTCTGGTATTTCCAGAAGGCCCGCTTTTTGGCCTCCTGAGGCCACAGAGGCTTCCCTTGAGCTTCCAGGAGGGTGAAAACAGCATCAAATGGGCTGAAAATCAGCTGGGGGGCACGCGCATGTACAGTGCATGTGGCTGGGGCTCACATGCCCGCACAAATGGCTCTGCATGCCACCTCTGGCACACGTGCCATAGGTTTCGCCATCACGGTCCTATAGAATATCTATTTTTAGATTAGATGAACAGAGTTGGAAGGGACCTTGTAGGTCATATAGTCTAACCTCCCCACCCAAGCAGGAGACCCTACATCATTTCTGACAAATGGCAGTCCAAATCTCTTCTTGAAAGCCTCCAGTGATGAAGCTCCCACAATTTCCAAAAGCAACCTGTTCCATTTGTTCATTGTTCCCACTGTCAGAAAATTTCTTCTTATTTCTAGGTTGAAGCTCTCCTTGATTAGTTTCCATCCATTATTTCTTGTCTGGTCTTCGGGTGTCTTAGAAAATAGTGTGATGACCGGGACGGGGCACAAAGGCAACACAGTCATATAAGTAAGAAAGGCCCTTTAATACCTCCAAGTTTGCCCGCAATTTCCAGTTACCTTCAGCTGGAGAAAAAACTCTCCTAAGAACAGTCTTTAAGTGGAGGAAATTCAGTCCAAAAACAAAGTACATATAAACTGTACATAAAAATCCACACAAACCATGCTGTAGCAATTAACTGGACAGGGCAGGATAAGGAATTACAGACTTCAAAGGCCAACAAAACACACACAATTGGGAAGATGCCAGGAACCCAGATAAGCCTCGACAAAACAAGATAATACACAACTTGTTTCCAAAAAGTTGGTGTGCACAAACTCTCTTTTTAAACACTGTGTTCCCAGATGCAGCTAATGAAGGGAATCAGGGCCCTTTCCTCCCCTGTAAGCCACGGAACTCACGTTGCTCCATTCTCCGTTCCTCCCTGTGTTCCTTAGGATGAAGAGGGGGTGGGCCTGGATCGTCCTCTGAATTCCCTTTGCCTTGTTCTACCTCTCCCCTGCTCTGCCCAGCTGGACTGTGCCCTTCCCCAGTTTCTTCCATAGCCAACGGAGCTATACTCCCACTCCCTGTCAGCTGCTCGGCCTCCCCCTCGGAATCAGATTCCGACAGGGGCATGACAAATAGCTTGACCCCTTCCTCTCTGTGGCAGCCCCTCAAATATTGAAAGACTGCTATCAAGTCTCCCCGTCCTTCTCTTCACTAGACTAGCCAAGCCCAGTTTCTGTAACCTTCATATGTTTTAGCCTCCAGTCCCCTATTGGCTTCATGCAAGGAAAGCAGCAGAAGCAGCAGAAGTCTTTCTTTCTCTCCCCCAAACTCTACCAGAAATGAGTCTTTATGAGACTTGTTGCACTGGTGCAGCCTCTTGGAGCAGAATGCCTTGCAGTACCAAAGACTCATTTCTGACGGAGTTTGTGGGAGAGAAAGAAAGACTTTTGCTGCTTTCCTTGTGTGCAGCCAAAAGCAGAAGAAGCAGAAAGAAGCAGCCCAGGCCAGGTGTGTGGGGCGAGAGGGACAAGTTCCCCTCCTCCTCCCTTTCCCCGCTCCCCTCTCTATGTTGTGTTGTTTGCAATGCAAGCTATGCAAGCCTTGTGTTCCCGCAGGCCATGTGGGTGGCACAGCCTTGCGTTCACACGCAGCCTGGATTAATTGCTTTGTGGGGGGGACATTTCCCTGTGGACCACCGAAATTTTCTCATGGACCACCAGTGGTCCCCGGCCCACTGGTTGGCGACCACTCTTATAGAGCATAATTAGTACTTCATATGATCTTGATTGAATCACTCTGGGGTTTAGGATTGCATTGCCTTTTTTGGCTGCCACCACATACTGCTGGCTAAATATTTAATTGGTTGTCCAGTAAGACTCCCAAGATCCTTCTCACAGTTACTGCTATTGAGCCTGGTTTCACCCAGTCTATATGTGTACTTTTGATTTTTCTTGCCTAAGTGTAAGACTTTACTTTTCTCTACGTTGAATTTCATTTTGTTCTACAGCTTTGCCTTCAGCTTTTTGATGCTTGGCTACTTTGAGACTTATATTTCTACTTCTTTTATCCATGCAGGTGAAGAAAGCAGAAGTGTGAAGAAGGCAAGATGGATGTCGATGTGTTAAACATGTTTGTAATAGCGGGAGGCACTTTGGCCATTCCTATTTTGGCATTTGTGGTCTCCTTCTTCCTGTGGCCTTCAGTACTGATCAGAATATATTACTGGTAAGCTTTTCACTTTGCTTGGCATCACTTTCTGTTGCTTTTATAGAACAAATATGTAGCTGTTGGTATTTGCTTAATTGGAATGAAGAAAGCGACATTTCTTTCAAAAGGGGTTCTTGCTTTCCACCTTGTTTTATACTTGCTTTCTTAGCACTGCAAATTCTAAAAAAAATTGAGGTGCTGAATGGTGCCCAATGTAGCTTGATGTTCCTATGGTGTTCTGCATTTTATTCTCTGGATGGTATAAAGCAGACAGAGTAGCTCCATAAAATATCCAAAACAAAGTCTTTTTTATTGGTACATCAGGTATCCTCATAACTCACATTTGTGACGAAGTTTTTCTTAATGTCCAATCCTTTGCATATCCGTCTTGTAGTGTAGAAATATAAAAAGGTCTCAACCCCCTGATGATTGAAGCATGGTATGAAATGGTGGTTTCAGGCAAGAGTGAGGGAGCCTCCCCCAACCCAACAAGGGTCAATATAGTGACCAATCAGGATTACAGATGTGGTCACGTGACATGGACTACATTTCCCAGGATACCTTTAACTACATTTACCATGATGCATTCCCTTAAGGGGACAGCTCACAATTCCTAAGTAACTATCCCAAATCCTATTAACTCTAAACTGTCTGGACAGCACATATGGTGAGAAGAAGTAAGAACCTAGTGTAAATATTAAATATTAAACCCATTGGAAACATAATATTCTTGATAATAATATTCTTGATAACATAATATTCTTGAGTTGATCTCTGTGTAAAATACCATTGCAGGAAGGTTCCTTATATGAGATTGGATGTAGTGACCATTTAATGGTCCATAATATTGTGATAAGCCAGTAATATTCAAGGATTTCAGGCAGAGGTCTCCTCTATCATCTGATCCTAAAATCCTTTTACCTCAAGTTGTTCAGGATTGAATGAAGCACCCTTGCCAAGCAGAATAGCTGTGGCTTATCTGAGGTCAGGGATGGAAAATTATTTTACAACTAGGCCTGGATGCATGCATAATAGACAACAGGGTGCTAGAATATTTTAATCTCCTGTAAAATTATTGTTACTGTTGATGCTCAGTTAGTATAATACAGAATTCTCTTAACAGCATGTATCTAAGTAGCAAGGCATGTATTTATTCTTGGTTGCTAGGCAGTAGATTATTACCTAGGTTACTTTGCCTGATTTAGGAAACTAGATCCCCGTGAATAAAGATGTCAGAAGCTTATTTTCTGAATGGGGACAGGTTCTTTACCAAATGGAGTCATCCACAAGCTACTTTAAGTGATCACACCAGAGGTGGTATTTAGCAGGTTCTGACCAGTTCTGGAGAACCGGTAGCGGAAATTTTGAGTAGTTCGGAGAACCGGCAAATCCTACCTCTGACTGGAGATTTTACAGTATCCTTCCCCTGCCACGCCCACCAAGCCACGCCCACAGAACTGGTAGTAAAAAAATTTGAATCTCATCACTGGGTTAAACATAAAAGTTAGGTGGGATAAGAATATCATCTTTGATGATCTTAGCAAAAGGAGAATTATTGATGAAGGACTGTGAGAGGGAAAGTGATGTCCCTGTGAACAAGGAGAAAAAAAAGGCAAACTTAACTGTGAGGCATGGAATAGAAACAAAGGAATCAATTTTCCTTTTCACATATATAACACCCATCAGCATAATGCTGCTGTGACCATTATGGGATTCTCCTGTGCCTGGTTGAATCTTCTCTTTCAAAAAATTCCTGCCGGATTGTATATCATCAATAGCTGATTTTTGTCTTTTCTTTCTTTCTTCATTGTTGGTTGGTGCACAATTTTTCTGTTCTTCCATCAGAAAAGAACAAGCAGCTCAAAATTAACACATTCTCTGGAATAGGGCTATCTGGGAAATTGGTAGCTTCACCGTGAATGCATTACTAACCTCCAGTACCAGGTTGGATCCAGATTTAATAATAGCCAGATAGATTTGCTGAAATTAATAGACTTAAGTTGGGCATGATTAATCTATACCTCTCCAAATTCAGTGGCCCTATTTTTAGAACACCATATCTGCATTCAGTCCAGGATAATGCAGTACATTATCTTGATTTTTTCTGTTCCCTCCTGCCTCCGTCCCCCATCTACTGCAGAAAATTATTGTTTTATGCCTGGGAGCTCTTTCTTTTTCTTTTTGGTTGCCCAGATCTTTAAACCAGGGGGGTAGGCCGGATTGATGGAGGAAGGGGGCTGGAAGACTGTGCCTCATTTTTTGAAGCATTGGGACGTTTTAAAGAATTTTAGTAAAACAGATGTTTTGGTGCTTACTTAATTGCACTGCCTGGATCCAGCAGCTTGTTCAGGAGTTGGAGCTGCAAGGCTGTATATGGCTCCTGATCTAAATGGTAAATAGACATGGGTACAAATGTATGATGCAAGAAAGGGTATTCAGGAATTGTAAATAACAACCAGTACTTGTAACAGCTACAGTTGGGTTTTGTTCTATTTGGCATTGTTTCCAGCTCTCTGTTTTGCTCTGCTGTGATTGAGGCTTGATCTTGACAGTTATGTCAAAATAAAAACCAGGGATCTCCAATTTTGACAACGTTAAGACTTGTGGACTTCAATTCCCAAAGCTGGCTGAGGAATTGTGGGAATTGAAGTCCACAAGTCTTAACGTTGTCAAGGTTGGAGACCCCCTAATCAAAACGACTGCTTTGTCTTCACCATGATTCTCTGGAAATACACACAGTGGCAAAGTGCTGATACTTCAGCTTTCCCCCCCCACAAATTCAAGGGCATTGAAATTCCCCTTTTAGTCAGACTAGAAACATTTTCTGTCCTGTACAGGGGTGGGCCACAAAAATTATAGCAAATGGTTCTCTGCCCAGTTGCTGGGAGAGCATGGCCTAGTCATCCTCCTGCACCATGGTGTGTGTGTGGGGAGGGGGCATTTTTTCCCTTCCCAGGATCTGGAGGCTTTTCTTGAGCCTCCAGGAAAGTAAAAACAGCCTCCCTGGACTCCAGAGCAGAGATGGCATTCAACTGGTTCTCACCGGTTTGGGCGAACCAGTAGCGGTGATTTGGGTGGTGACCCCTGGCTGGCCACACCCTCAACCCAGTTGCCCGGTCACTCACTTGCTCTGATCGCTGTCCTAGCTTTCCGTACCATGTGGTGGCCTCAGCGCAGCTTGGACGGATGTCCCGTGGCTGCTGCACATGCACACTGTGTGGGCAGCCGCTACACATGCAGTGTGCATGTACAGCAACCCCGGGACATCCGCCTGCCTGCCTGCCCTCCCGGAGCATGCTTTCTTCCTTCTCCCGGTAGATGCACCTCTTCCAGCCTGGTTGGCCCGGCCAGCCAGCAGATGGGTGGGCAGATGTCCTGGGGCTTCTCGCTCCCCCTTGTAGCGAGATGTCTGCAGCTGCTGCATGCTTTTTTGGGTGTGGCTGGAGTCCAGCAGCCGCACCGCAAAAAGCACGCCCTGTTCTATGTGTCAAGCCTGGCAAGTCTGAGCAGCCAGCGCATAGAACAGGGCAGAGCCGGACTATTGGAGAAGTGGAGTGAAGACAGGGATCAGTAATTTTCGCTGCCGCGTGTTCTCTAGCTCCACTGAAAAAAGCACAACATGCACCGATCCATTGGAGAAGCAGAGCGGTTTGTGTCAGTTGTGTTGAGGTAATTCCCCATTAGGAGAATGAGCGCATACAGGGAGACGTATTTGAGAGTAGTGTTTGAATTTAACAAACACAGCACACAGATACACTGTACAATAAATGTAGGTTTTTATTTCCAGAAAGGTTTAAGCAAAGTTAAAAAATAAGCAGTCCAAAGCCATTTACAGGTAAGTTAGTCAGTTTTCAGTCCAGGGATAATCCAGTAACAAAGTCCAGTGTCAAAAACAGTTCAGTAACAGACTTACATCAAATCCAAGAATATCAGTCAATTAGAAGGAAAAATGGAGGAACAGCAATACTCTCCAACAGAAGGAAAACAGAGACTCACACTCTCTTCTGAGATTAAGACCAAGACAACCCAGGTTTCTGGCTCCATCTTATGGCCATTTGAGAAACCACACCCAATTACAATTTTTGCATTTTCTTAAAGATACAGTTTTAAAATATCTATCCTGGTTTATATATTTCCAACCCAAATATCTATTAGGTGACTTATATTCGTAACAAGTTTTATGTTAGAAAATCTGTTTTATTATGTAGAAATGGTAGCAGAGGATTGTTATATAGCCATACAGATTGGTAGCAGAGGATGGCTACATAGAATGGCTGCATATACAGATCAACTAAATTGTACAGTGTACAGCCTTGCTGCTGATCGGTTTTAATTATCACAGGAAGCTCTCCTCAGAAAAGCAGAATCATAGATTATAACCATAGATGCAAACTAAACACTGCCATCTACTGGCTGAATGATTCTGCACAGGTAGTCCTCGACTTACAACAGTTTGTTTAGTGACATGTTTGAAGTTACAACGGCACTGCAAACATAACTTACGATTTTTCACTCTTATGACAGTTGCAGCATCCCAGTGGTCATGTGATTTACATTCAGATGCTTGACAACTCACTCACATTTATGTCAGTTTCAATGTCCCGGAGTCATGCCTTTGGCATCTTTCTGACAAGCAAAATCAACGGGGAAGCCAGATTCACTTAACAACTGGGTCATTAACTGAACAACTGCAGTGATTTGTTTAACAAATGTGGCAAGAAAAGTCATAAAATGGGGCAAAACTCACTTAACAAATTCCTCACTTAGCAATGTGAATTTTGGGCTCAATTGTGACTATAAGTTGAGGATTACCTGTAGTTGTTGTAATATAAAATACATTCTAACATGTATTGCAACAGTTTGAATCCATGGTACAGTATTCATTTGCAAAATTAAATTAGCAATAGGAAGATTACACTTTTGCAATACTAGAATATTTCAAAAGTCAGTCATTGAATATATATTATTAATATGTCCCCAATTCTCATCCTAGATAAAATGAATAAATCATATGTATACAATCTTTTTCTAAGTATTTGATTACTTAGCAAAAGCTTAAAGGAAAGCTAGAAGGTCATGCTAGCATACTACTAAGGAGCCAAAGGCATGACTGAACCCAGGAAATTAACTAAGCCAGAATTCAGGGCTGAAGAGCAACCAATAGACAGGGAAATCTGGAAAGGAAAGCATTGAAGGTTCCAGATACAGAAGATCAAGTGGCCACCCAGGCAGATCATGTTCCCATTAGCTACACCCTCCGTGTCTGCTCTTACCATTCATTGGATATACATCCAGCTGCACTGGATATACTGTATATTTTATTTGTTATATATGAAGTTTATATTATCTCTAGAACAGTTAATATTCTTACAAAATTCTCAGCATTAAAGGAATCATTTTTGATAAATGTCAATGAACAACTTCTTATTTTAATTTTTTTCCCCTTCTAAATTCCAAGATAATCACCATGCTGCTTGAACAACATATAAGCATGTCAGTGTGTGTATGTGTATGCGATTGATTAATGCAAAGCAGAAAAGAGGAAAACTAATCTTGGACTGAACTAATTGCATTGCAATTTTTCTCCTTTGCCTCCCCCTCCCCCCTTCTTACTAGGTATTGGCGTCGAACCCTGGGCATGCAGGTGAAATATGCAAATTGTGGTGATTACCAGTTTTGCTATTCTTACCGAGGAAGATCCAGCCATAGACCATCTATCCTCATGCTGCATGGATTCTCGTCTCACAAAGATATGTGGCTTTTTATAATCAAGGTACGCTCTGTTTCTCTGATGTTCGAAGAATTTCATTTTGAAATTCAAGTGTCACCTGAACAATGGATCTTCAATCTGTGTGTGTGTGTGTGTGTGTGTGTGTGTGTGTGTAACTGACCTTCATTGTACCGAATGTATATTTTGTGTTTCCTGCTGTTATCTCGTCTTGTAACGGGATGATTGAAATTAATGATTTGGAATGTTGATGTTTCTGTTAGAATAGTTTATATGCTCAGAAATAGTGTATGAATCAATCCCAGGGTTAAGATAATATATTTTTTGTTAGGAGGGTTACTACCAAAATATCTTTGTTGTCTTCACCGATGTATTTAGGCAAATACACTTGATTCCACTAGGACTGCGGAAAGTATGGTCACTCTTCCACATACCTATCCTTCAGACTGATTTTTGCTAAGTTGGAAATGAATTATGATGTTGGGCCTGGAAAAGAGGATGCACCGTCTTAGCTCTTGGGCCATACAATTTATGTAATAAGTCTTAAAAATGGTGATATATTTGGGCACATGGATTCTTATAAAGAACTCAAGGTTGGTGAAGAGTTTGTGACTGTGCTTTCTCTTGTAAGAAGACTTTTATGTTTTAGAATACACAAGGAGAAACTAAAGGACCATATGTGGCCCACAACCCTAGAATGGAACCTCATGATGGCAAAGACCTGTCATTTCCTGTTGTACAAGAATGCTTTGTGCTGAGCCAATATGTGGCCAAAACAAGGCTGTTCAATTCCATGGGTAAATTTTCTTGTTGCGCTAGGCCAAAATATGCTTTGCTTAATTTTGGCTTAGTTTGTTGTACAAACCCAGCCAATTACAGTTGTTTGCAACTAACTATTGTTGAGTGAGTAATGGCTTAACATAATGTATAAACCAGGATTGTATTATAATAATGATCATACTGGAATGTTGCCCTTTTGATGATAAAGTATCTTCTGCTTCTGCTTGTTCCTTCACAGTTTCTTCCAAAAAATCTTCACTTGATTTGTGTTGATATGCCAGGTCATGAGGGTACCACTCGGTCATCTCTCGATGACTATTCCATATATGGACAAATGAAAAGAATACACCAGGTAAAATCTGTAGAAGTGCTCCATACATTGTTGCAGTCTTTTGGTTTTTTACAGCTTCTAGTTTTGAAGTAATCAAAAATGAATGGGGAGGTATGTTTTCCTTTATATTTGGGGGAAGAAAGCTACCACAGATTTCTTTATCTACTTCTAGTCCTTTCTCTATGCATTGGATTACTTTGTTGGGGACTAAGGGAGTTTAACTATATTAAAGTCCAGTTTAATACAAGTATCGCAGAAATAGAGCACAGACTCTTGGATGTCAAGTTTTTCCTCTGAGGAGATTGTGGCTTTATTTTTTGTGTGTCATAAAATAAATAATCTGCTGTTTATTACATACTTGAGCATATGTGCCATGTGGGGCATGTCAAATTTTTCAACCTTCAATTTCCAAACATTAGGGGTGCTCAAAAGTTGTGACATGCCTTGGGCATTGTAAAGATATTTTGGTTACTTTAATATAATTTAGATGTGCTTGGTAAGTAACTACATAAATACCATAACTTTTTAACGTTTTATTTGTTTCATTTGTGCCAGTGTCTTCTTCCAGTTCTGATTTCTGTTTTTTCTACATAATGCATTTCAGCCAGCAGTGAAAAATGCTGTCAACTCTTCTTAGTTCTTCTGCTCATACAGAATCTATAATTAGTCTTCTGAGGAGAACTTGTAGCACTTCAGAAATTATTTAAGATGTTGCTATGGAAGTCAGTCAATGCTGTTGGGAGAGTGATGAATTTGACATTTATTTATTGAGAAAATTTTTATGGCCATCTAACTTACGCATAATCATCCCAGGCAGCTTACAGCAATATTCCATGAAAATAAAAATAAACCCACAAAATCTTGCAAAAGACACTAGTATCACAGCATCCTGCCAACTCTACATTTGCTGGGCTCACTTCTATCCTAGCCAAATGCCTGGGCTAAGAGCCAGTTCTTCACAGCCCTCCAGAAGATTAATAGCATGGGGACTCTCCAAATGTCAGTGGGAAGGCTGTCGCAAAAGGCTAGGACAGCCATAGACAAGGCATGTCTCCAGGCCAATGCAATACAACCAGGGGTGGGATTCAAATTTTTTAACAACCGGTTCTATGGGCATGGCTTAGTTGGTGGGCGTGGTTTGGTAGTCATGTTATTGGCTGGGGGCCAACTCAATATCACTCACATCAAGGCACGCATCTCCTCGCCTGGCCTCTCATGACTGTGGGGATGCTGCAACAGTTATAAGTGTGAAAAATAGTCATAAGTCACTTTTTTCAGTGCTATTGTAACTTTGAATGGTCACTCCACATAAGTCAAGTACCAGCAAAGGAAGGAAAAAAAAAACTCCAGAGAAGTTACTGTCAGTCAGTGGTGTATTAACCATCAAGCAGACTAAGCACCTGCTTAGGGCACCAGGCCCAAAGGGGGCACCACAAAGTTGAGAATATGGCTTCGTTTGTACAGTATGTACAAAGGACGGGGGCACCAAGATTTGTCAGTGCTTAGGGCACCAGTGAGCCTTAATCCGCCACTGCTGTCAGTGGTGAAACTCCAAAAGTGGGTGGGGCCACTTTGAATTTATTATTTTTAAATAGATTACTTGCCGTACAAATACCAATAATCAAATAGAAATGCTGCATCTTTTTTCCCCTGTATACCTATTCCTTCATTTTTTTTACGAAAGAAAAAATAATGATCCCTAGATGGCATAGAAATTTGTGGGTGGAGGGGTAAAGGGCCCATGTGGTCCACCCAAGGTGTTCTCTGTAGAGTGTGCCTTCACACACACACAGCTACCTCTAGTTGGAAACCAGCTATAAGTTACAATTATAAATTACACTGTTTTGGATGGTTTGGGTGAATTTGCACATTACTTCTTTGCCTGTCGCATGGAGTTTCTTAACCAGAACTGGATGTGTATCCTGGATGATTACAGCAACCATGATGGTTACTGATTTCAGTTTAAGCCTAACTCTAACTAGACATTGTATGATTGATGTTTACACACTGCTCAGAAAAAAAACATTTCTTTTGAACAGTGGACTAGAAAGGACAGCAACTTGGATTAAGCCCCAGCTTTCCCCCAGAGCCCCTTTTTCAGAATATCCACTGTGTAGTGTTTAAAGTCTTCTAAAAGTTTCTCTGGAATGGCTAGCTGACTTCTAAATGCCTACACCAACTTCTCTAGAGTAGTTGGCTGGTTTCTGATTTGAGAGTGAGATGCAGTGGCATGGGGTAAATGGGAAGACCACAGTGTGAGAAAGAACTGTGCGGGGAACGATGAGCCTTGCTCCTGGCTCATCAGTCCGCCTTCTTCTGGACTCAAGCATCAGGTCTTCTTTATGCAACATACTGAACCCTACAGATGGTACTGGCAAACTGGCAGCCTGTGGGTCAGAATGTGTCATTTGCAGGCCACTCCCACCCCAGCTCCGTGAATGGGAAAAATGTCACATGATAGCAACATGACGCAACAAGTTTGACATCCATGCCATAGAGGATGGGGGTAAGCAAGAGTGTTTTCCCTTGTAAGGCATCGAGAGGTCAGGATGGGTGGTACTCTTCCATAGCTGTTTAGGACTGAGTCTGTGCAAAAGGCTTATTAGCCTAGCTCCGCCCAATGTCAGGCTTCAATGAAGCCGCCAACCCCGTCCGATGGAATGAAGCCCGACACATTACCCTGGTTGGGGGCAATACCCCCAACAATGCCTGGGTACGATACTCCCAGTGCAGCGCCGTGTTGGCATGACCAGCCGGGAGGCATTTCGAAGGCATTTATCAGCTGTTTGGCGGTTTGTTTGGGCTGGCGTCTCAACATACATATAGGAGCTTTTGATTTTGCTGACTGGAACTGATGGTACAAACTATGGAGTTGGAAAATGGGCGTTGTTTACCTGAACGCCACTTTTCCTTGTAGGCAAGACAGGTCAGCGCCACCCTTAGACTGGTTCCCTTCCTGGGACCATGGGTAGTGGGGTTCTCCATTAACTTTCTTGTTTTTTTTACTTCATTAGAGACAACCTGATCTGTCACACAGTCTGCATAAACTGAGGAGGAGTCACCTGGAGTGGGCAGAGCTAGACTAATAAGCCTTTTGCACAGACCCAGTCCTAAACAGCTATGGAAGAACACCACCCATCCTGACCTGTCTCACCTACAAGGAAAAGTGGCGTTCAGGTAAACAACATCCATTCTGATCCAGCTCCCCAAACACCACAAACCCTCTGGAGTTAACTGAAAGATTATTTATTTATTTATTAGGAGTTCCGGCAGACCCCCCAAAAAGTTTCTCTCTCAATGCAGGCCTACAAGTCTGGCCAGCTGGCAGATGAATAGTTGTCTGCCATTTTTATCCCCAGAGCTAGGGTGGGGCTTTGTTAGCAGGGTGGCTCTTCCTTCCCAAGGATCAGCCTACGCATTTCCACTGCTCTCCTCTTCCCTGTCTTCTGCACAGCTGGACATCAGGCACTAGAACCAGTTGTTCCTCCTCTTCCTTATCAGTCACCTCCAGACCTGGGGGCTGTTGACTGTCCACCTGAGGCTCCACTTCTGTCTCTCTCTCTCTCTCTGCCAGCTCCACTCCCACTTCCCCCTCGGAACTCTCAGGTTGCTTTGATGCTGACCCTGACTCCCACGCCGCCTCCTCCTCCTCCTCCTCTGATTCCGCTGCTGGAGGGGGCGGCGGCTGACAGGCCACAACAAAGGGAGTCTCACTTATCTTAACAAAGAGTGAGAATCCTTATATCTTTATGGTATTTTTAAAAGTCTCCCTCGCTAAATAGCTTCCTTGAAATTGTTATATATTTGCATACTTGAAATACTGCGTTTTGATTGGCCCGGTAATACTACCTTGTGATTGGTCCATCAATACTGTCTTTGATTGGTCCGTCTATATACTTGTAATCCTGCCTTTGGATTGGTCCGTCTGACGGTGGGAAATTCAAGGAGCCGTCATTGGCCACGAGCTGTGAGCAGCTGCTATAAAAAAAGGCTGCCGCGGCTCCACAGTTGTTCAGTTTGCAATAGATTAATAAAAGAGCTGAAAGTCACACTGGTCTCGACTCAATCTTTCCCACGACTTAACACTGGTGACGAGGATGGGATACTGAGACGAAGGAGACCAGTTGAGCACATGGCAACGAGAACCGAGCAAAGACGAAATGGCCGGCAGCAACTCGCCACCCGCACCATTCAACCCAGGGACGGAGGACTGGGACTCTTACATCGACCGATTCCTCATGTTCCTCGAGAGCAATGAGCTACAGGGGATATCTGTCAACAGGAAAAGAGCCGTGTTTCTGACCCACTGTGGGCCCACAGTCTTCAGGATGGCCAAAGTGTTGGCAAAACCCCAAGACGTGAAGCAGATGGTGTGGCCAGACTTGGACAGAATACTGTGAGCCCATTATGCGCCAGCCGTCTCCAGCCTCATCCGGAGGCACAAGTTTTACAAACGAGACCAAAAAGAAGGTGAGAGCATAGGAGATTTCATTGCGGTTCTAAGGAACATTGGCGGAGCATGCAACTTTCTCAATATGGATGAGGCCATGCGGGACCACGTGGACCTCGGACTCAGAGATCTCACCTTGCAGAGCCAGTTACTGACCAGACCCAACATCACAGTAACCGAGGCCATCGCAGAAGCTACCGCAGCTGAAGCAGCACAGAAATTGGCAGCCACTATGCAGAAAATGAATAGAGCAACACAGGGAGCTCTAAAAGACCCTAGCCCCGATCCAGACGAGTAGCCAGAGGGGACGTAAAAGACCACTGCCTCTACACACCATGAGGACATCAAATCCATGTTTGAAACCGACGAGGAAGAAGAAGAGATCAATAAACTCCAGGCGGAAAAAAGCAGATGAGACTGAACAGAACGGAAATCAGAATTCCATTGTGCTGGGTGCGGAGGAGACCACCTGTGATCCGAGTACCATTTCCTCGACGCTGTTTGCAGGCACTGTGAAAAACATAGTGCCACTGTGAAACACATAGCCCGGGTCTGCCACAACAGACATAGCTACAGCCCGAGACGAAGAGGAAGCACCCCTCCCCAAGAACAAGAGAGAGACAGACAGGGAGCCATTGGAGCCGAGAAAACAGAAGCAAGCGTTTCAACGAGACCAACAGAAAAGAGGAAACGCATCAAACAATAACCATTGGCCACTCGAGTGCAGCAGATGCAAGACAGGTGCACGTTCAAGTCACCATAGGGGGACAGCCATGCGAGATGGAGGTGGATTCCGGCTCATATCTGTCCATGGTATCGTGGAACACACTAAAGACCCTGATACCAGACATGCAAAGAACAGAATTAGAAAAGCAAAAACTAACACTGAAAGACTACCAGGGAAACAGGATCCCTGTAGTCGGACTCGGACATTTCAAAGTCAAATTCAAAAGACACACAGAAATCCTCCCATTGACAATAGCAGACCAGGATCGCCCTAGTCTGCTTGGACTCGAATGGTTCGCACCTGGGAATCGGCGTGACCAGGATCAACAGCATCACTGAGATGGACTGGGAGGAGAGCCTGATGAGGGAATTCCAGGACGTGTTCGATGGAAAACTAGGCAAGTACCGAGGGCCCCTTTTTCATTCAGTTTGAACCCCAACATAGCCCCAATCAGGCTGAAGGCAAGGCAAGTCCCTTTCGCATTAAAACCAAAAATCGATGAGCAATTGGATAAACTCATCGCACAGAGGGTCTTAGAACCAATAGACCACGCAAGGTGGGAAACCCCAATCGTGACCCCGATTAAGCCAGATGGGTCTGTGTGCATCTGCGGAGACTATAAGGCCACCCTCAACCATGCGCTACAACAAAGCACATGCCCCGTTCTGGTGGTACAACACCTTTTACATTCGTTGGGGGGGGGGAGTTTTTGCGAAGCTTGACCTTGCACAAGCATACCAGCAGTTGCCAGTTGACCCGGAAACAGCGGAGGCACAAACAATTGTGACTCACAGCGGCATTCAAATACAAAAGACTGCAATTTGGTGTCAGCATGGCCCCAGGGGTGTTCCAAAGCTTGATGGAGCGCCTATTACAGGGAATTAAAGGGGTGGTCCCATATTTTGATGACGTGTTGGTATCAGCCAGGGACAAAAAACAACTGGAAAGCTGCCTTAGAGAAGTCCTACAAAGATTTAAAGAGGCGGGACTCAAAGTGAAAAAAGAGAAATGCCAGCTAGCCACCGATAAGGTTGAATTCCTGGGGTAACTTATAGATAAAGAAGGGATCCACCCCACGGAAACGAAAATCAGAGCAATCAAAGAAGCTCCCAGACCCAACAATAAAACAGACTTACAAGCATTTCTTGGACTTATTAACTTTTATAATGTCTTTTTGCCGCAGAAGGCAACGACAGCGGAACCGCTACACAGGTTATTGGATAAGAAAGCTACCTGGACTTGGGGGCGACGAGAAGAAACCACGTTCCAGGAAATCAAAGACTTAATCACATCAGAATCTGTACTGATACAATAAAGCGAAACCTTGCCACTAACAGTAACCTGCGATGCATCACCGTTCAGCGTCGGGGCCATACTCAGCCACACTTTACCGGATGGGAGAGAAGCACCGATCGTGTTCTACTCCAAAACACAATCCAAGGCAGAGAGAAATTACAGCCAATTGGACAAGGAAGTGCTAGCCGCACTAACTGGAGTCAAACGATTCCATGAATACCTTTACGGCAGAACTTTTTCTCTGATCACAGACCACAAGCTGCTTCTAGGAATACTCGCAGGGAACAAGGCCACCCCCAACATATTGTCACCATGGATGATAAGATGGTCCAAGTTCCTTGCCGCATACAGCTACAATTTAATCCACCGACCAGGAAAGAACACATTGCATGCTGACGCCTGAGCCATTCCCCTCTACCTGAATTGGAAGAAGACCCGGCTCCAACCACATCCACCCTACAGATTGAGACATTACCAAACCTGCCCATAACTGTGTCAGACATCGTGAAAGAAACCGCAAGAGACAAAAAGCTGGCGCGAATTTTAAATTGGGTAGGTAAAGTGTGGCCGGAAACCGATCATGACGAGACTTTTAAACCATTCCGGAACAGACAAACAGAACTCGGATGTATACTATGGGGGGATCAGGTTATCATACAGGAAATACTTCAGGAACAAATACTGTATATGTTGCATGAAGGGCACCCAGGTATTGTAAGAATGAAATCCCTGGCCAGGAGTTACGTATTGTGGCCAGGGATGGATAAGGATATTGGGAGATGGGTGGAAACATGCACACAATGCCAAAAAGTCAGACCTGCACCCCCTGCGGCACCTGTACTCGACTGGAAAACACCGAGGGGACCATGGTCAAGGATACACATAGATTTCTCAGGGCCAATGAAAGGACACACATTTTTGATAACAGTAGATGCTTACTCCAGTTGGCTGGAGGTAAGCGTCATGCATTCCACAACAACAGAAGCCTTAATCAGACAGCTGAGGAAGCTGTTCGCAACACATGGGTTACCGGATTTATTAGTCTCAGACAAGGGGCCATAATTCACGGCGTTGACTTTTGAAAGGTTCCTCACCAAACAGGGAATAAGGCATGCCCTAGTAGCATGGATGGGCGGAACGCATGGTTTGGTTTACTAAAGAGACAATAGAGAAACTAGACACGGGTGACATCCATGAAAAAACCCTACCAGTGGAAATAACCCAAATAACAGGACCCCGGTCATACAGAGTAGAGACAGAGGACGGAAGAAACTGGAGGAGACACATAGACCAAGAACACTAGGGAGAAAGACTAAAAACCCTAGGAGCGAAAGAGAAGAACACGCACACACACAGGAACCACATCAAACATTAAAAAATAATAGCAACCAAACCAGAGAGGGGAGAGACCCCTCAAACACAAATGAAAGGGGAGGGGGAGACCCTCCACAAACACGAGAAACAGTGAAACAGACCCTAACAACTCACCAACCAACACTGCCAATAGCCCCAGTAAGAATTCGCAATTACTTACCTGAAGATGACTTCGAAAGAAGGGAGCAGGCAGCGGAAAACCAACACAAAACCACTCCTGGAAGGAACAGCCAAGCCGACTCAACCAACCTGGGTAGACCGGGCGGGAGCGGCAGCCGAGCTGACTCAACCAGCCCGGGTAGACCAGGTGGGAGTGGCATGGCTGACTCACCCTTCCAGGAGGTTCCACGGAGAAGGATGGGAGAAACAGCGATCCCGTCCGAACCGGCCGAAGATAACACCGCAACTGAATTGCACAGGTCAAGTAGGAACCATAGAAGCCCTGCCTACTTACGTGACTACATAACGTAGGTCGGACTAAAACAAATGGGGAGGGGTGTTATATATTTGCATACTTGAAATACTGCATTTTGATTGGCCCGGCAATACTACCTTGTGATTGGTCCGTCAATACTGTCTTTGATTGGTCCGTCTATATACTTGTAATCCTGCCTTTGGATTGGTCCGTCTGACGGCGGGAAATTCAAGGAGCCGTCATTGGCCACGAGCTGTGAGCAGCCGCTATAAAAGAGGCTGCCGCCGCTCCACGGTTGTTCAGTTTGCAATAGATTAATAAAAGAGCTGAAAGTCACACTGGTCTCAACTCAATCTTTCCCGCGACTTAACAGAAATCACACATGATTTCTTTATGGACATGTTCTTGGGCTCTTCTGGGCAACAGTACGGAAATGACTTGCAGGATGCTTTTCTGTACTTCTCTGTTCTTGGGGTTCCCTGAAGGCCTCCCATCCAAGTACAGACTAGGCCTGACTTGCTTAGCTTCTCAGCCAAAGCCACCTAGCCAGAAGCTGTCCTATCCTGAAATTTCAAAATTAACAGGATTTTGCTACAGTATTTTAAATGTTGCAGTGTTCCCTCTTTGGGGATATTTACTTCTTCCTGATCCAGCACAACTTTTCATAAGTAACAGCAATTCTTTCTTAATTGAAAAAGAGCTCCCAGATTAAAGCAATTTCTGCATCCAGTTATGGTTTGCCTATACAAATAAGCTTTCCTAATCCTTCCTGTTTTGGATTAGGGGAGACAGCAACTTGGATTAAGCCCCAGCTGTTATGTTGTGACCTGCAGGATGCTGATGCATGGCCTCTCCTTTAATTTTCCAGTTTGTTGAATGTATCAATCTGAACCGAAAGCCATTTCATCTAATTGGAATTTCTATGGGTGGAAATGTGGCTGGTGTTTATGCTGCTCAATATCCAGCAGAAGTCTGCTGCTTAACTCTTATGTGCCCTGGAGGTGAGTTCCCCTGTTTGTGTTGGAGGCACCATTTAAGGTGCTTTGGGGTTGAAAGGATTAGCCAGTGACATCACTGTTGCCTAGGAAAACCCATGGGGGGCTTCTTTCGCGTTCCTGTCAAGGAGCTGGAGTGAATGATGGGAGCTCACCCTGCCATGCAGCAGTCTTGAACGCGGGCTTGTTAACCTTCAACCCAGCGTCCTAACTATGTGAGCCACCACGTTCCTGCAGGTGAATGATGCAAAGGATATCTGACTGCTGAGAAAGTAGTAAAATGCATTGGATGGGACCCAAAAATTATGTTTGCATGCTAGATCCTAGGAAGAAACACGTCTTCTCTCTTCCAAGGGCAGTCCCTATTTAGTGGAAATGGACACAGGTGAATCATTCTGGATCTTTCTTTCCCAGTTTGGTGCCCTCCAGATGTGCTGGGATGAGAATGTTGAGGGATTAGTCTACTGTACTATTTAGAGCGGGAGATGCTTCGTAAATGCTGACTGAATTCAACAATAGCAAATAATTACAAATACTTTTAATTGAATTTGTAGTTCCATGCAATTAACTAAACTAAGTCCATGAGTCAGGTCGGGTCTTGTTATCACTTCCTTTTCTTCATTTCCCCCAGCTTTTATTTTATTTAATTTTAAATAAAAATTTCTCTTTCAGGATTATTGAGAAAATCTATTGCTTTGTGATCTTAGTACACAATGCTTCTTCTCCTCTCATTACAGGTCTGCCCAATGCCAAAGAAAGCATTTTTGTACAACAAATGAAAGAGCTGATGAAGAAGGAGTGCTATGATGAGCTTCCTATGATTCCATACACTCCAGAAGGAATGGCAGACATGTTGAAACTGTGCTCTTATGTTCGTTTCAAGGTGCCTCATCAAGTAAGCGAATGGCATCATAGGAAAACATATTTAACTGTTTGTTTGTTTGTTAGTTTGTTTGTTTATTTTGTCAAGCGATTATAAGATAACAGGTATAAGTATAGACATAGTTATGAATAGATGAAATGGATACATATAGGAAAAATAAAAAGAAACAGTAGGACAGGGACAATAGGCACGTTGGTGCACTTATGCATGCCCCCTACAGACCTCTTAAGAAAGGGGTGAGGTCAATAGTAAACAGTCTAAGGTTAAAGTTTTGGGGGTTTGGGGAAGAAACCACAAAGTCAGGTAGAGTATTCCAGACAATGACCATTCTGTTGCTGAAGTTGTATTTCCTGCAATCAAGTTTGGTGCAGTTTACCTTGAGTTTGTATCAGTTGTGTGCTCTTGTATTGTTATGGTTGAAGCTGAAGTATTCATTGATAGGTAGGACATTGCAATATATAATTTTATGTACTATACTTAGAGCGGACCGAAGGCAGCATAGTTCTAGGTTTTCTAGGTCTAGAACTTTTTTTCTAGGTCTAGAACTTCCCCCCAAATTAGTTGTTTTATTGAGGGCTACAAATAATACATTGTAGAGACCAATGAAAATTAAGTGCAGTGGTATCTATTTAACAGAAACTGAAAACTCTTAACACTGAGATTAAAGTAAATTAAACTAGTAAATTTATATCAATATACGCATACGCATATTTGTACGAACATAGACTTGCTTATATTATTTATTTACTTAAGAAAATTTGGATGGCCGCCCATTGTCAGGGACTCTGGCTGACTTACAAAAATAAAAATAAAATCAATATACAAACAATAAAAAAACAGTATCTCCCCGCATAGTGGTTGCTTAATTTGACTTGATTAGAAGTTGCAAAGAGCATTGAATTATTTTGTAATATGAAAAAAAGTTTATCTTTTTGAATTTAATATTTTATATTATTTTCAAGTTTCTGCTATTTATGACTAGTAACTAGAAATTCCCATAGTTAAATGAGGACCATACAGTTCGCTAAGGACTTCAGGTGATCGTATCTTACAACTTCTTGCCAGCTTCCCCATTGATGTTGGGAAAGTTGGAAATCAGAGTCATGTGACCATGGCTCACTGCAATGCTGTAATAAGGAGTTGGGTACTGACTGTGTAGACTGTGATCCTGCAATTGTGGGGATGCTATGATGGCTGAAATTTCATGGAGTCACTGTAAGGCCCTTTTGTTCAGCGCCATTGTAATGTTGAACAGATGCTGAATGAATGTATATAAACCGAGGACCATGGGTAATCCTGTTTTTGTCACTTACTTCAGCAATATTCAGCGAATTCCTTTGAGGGTTTTTTGTATGATTTCTATGCCATCAGGCCTGGGAATAACGTAATATTTTTTGTGAGCCTCTATTCAGTTTTCTAGTTCAGGGAGTTTTAGCTATGATATCAAATTCCATGAGAGTGATGGAATTTTCATCATTAAACTGTAAGGTTTGGCAAAGGATATTAAAAGCTTGGGCTACTCTTCTTTGGAGAATAACACATATTAGGAACAGAATGAGGGCTATAGGAAGCTGCTTTAAATGGAAACAGACTACTTTGCCAATGTTTCTTCAGAGCTCCTACAGGAAAACCTTTGCCAATTCTAACTGGAAGTACCAGGAATGAAGTTTGCAATCTACTGTGAACTGGCAGCCATTGGCAACTTGTCAGAGGCATTTCATTTTTCCTCTAATTGATTCAAATTTTCTGAACATTTAGCAGCTATATGGGTGTTAGAAAGAAAAGTGCCTGTTATGTGCTATGTTGGAGGGACATTTTTTTAAAAAATAATAAAATTTCAATTACCAAGCATATGAAACTCTTAGTTAAATTTTCTCTGGTAATACAACAGGCCTCTGTTTCCCCATTTTCCTGCACAGTCCTTTGCTGTCATAAGTCTCTAAATAGTTTATATCTTAATTTAAGTATTTAACACAGAGACTGGAAATCTGAATGTTCAAGAGTCTGATCGCCTGCAAATGCCCAACAAGCTCCTGGAAATGAAAAAATGAACAACATAATGAGCTTTTTATATGTATATCAAGAGGAATGGTGTGCCCTGGCTTCATTTTTTTAATATCTCCTTTTATATTCATAGATCCTGCAGGGCCTTGTTGACGTTCGGATTCCACATAATGACTTTTACCGAAAATGTGAGTGCCTTGCAGTAATTTTCTCTTGGATTTGAGCAAGGGTGCAATTCAACCAGTATAATGATGAGTTCGGTGAGAGTGCGCTTTGCGCACGCACATGCACCAAATGCGCACTCTGTGCACGACTCCGCATTTAAAAAAGCTGCAGCTGAAGAAAACAGCTGAAGCACGGCAAACCGCTCTGCCGCACGAATCAGCTGTGCTTTAACAAAAAGTCATATAGCACAGGAAAGAGCAGGAACAGGCGGGGGGGGGCACATACTGGTCAGAGCGAACCAGTTTGGAGCCAGCTGACCATTGGAAAGAGGGGTTCACCTGAACTGGTCCGAACCGGGAGAATCCCACCCCTCGATCTGAGCTGAAAACAGCAGCATCTTCATAAGGGTTCCAGAAGGGAAAATTGTTCCACCGCTTTTGTACATGACATCATCGGCTGGATTTGCATTTTGTCATCTTGATGAAATCAGATTCTTCTGATGCTACTGATTGAGGACGCTTGATTCATTTATTTATCGATTTTTTTAATCCAGAAAAAAAATCTAGTTTGTTTTTCATTAATTGAAACAGTGCCAAAAGAGTGTTTACTTGACTTGTTTTTTGTACATGAGATCAAGATGGCATACATAATGCCTTTTCCCCTCCGTAACAACAACCCTGTGAGGTAGATTGGGCTATGGCCAATATTAACAAGAATTAAAACAGTTTAATTTATAAACTGTTTTAGGGATTTTTTAAAAAAACCTTTGCATATTTAAAGGACTAGACTCCAGTAATGGATGGAAGAGGCATAACAAAACAATAGTGAAAGAGAGGCCTTTAGCTTTGGGGACCTGGGCAAAGAAATCTGAAGTGGGTGTTTTAGTACATTTGATTTCTGAAGCCTCTGCTAACAAATTGCTTGCATGCTTCCTTTCTTCACTCTAATTTGGTTCTAGCTTTGAGCAAAACTCTCATTTTGAGGGATTTTGGTTAAGGTTAAAAACTTTGAAAATGATGCCGAGTCTTTTTACGATGCCATTTCAATTCCTCCCTCCCTTGCTTTTCAATTGGTATAGAAATGAATGATGCACAGCTAAGAGCAAATACCTGAGACTGTGAGAAGATGGAGAAATGGCCATGGGAAAAGGGGTTTGGGTTATAACTACAAAAAAAAAAAAGTGTTCCGTCTGTATTTGTTTTCCAAGGAAATATAATTTTGCTGCACCAGAATTAATCAGTGAATGAATGGCTGGGTTTGTTTCCCAATCCTTCAGCCTGGTTCCTGAATTAGCATTTTCTTTGGATTTGCCCAACACATCAAATCGTAAGTGACAGACCCTCCTTGCCCTGGCACTGTTGTCTCCTCAACTGACCTTGTTAAGTAAGGCTCGTGAAGCCAGCCAGCCAATTGTCTGAAAAAACTTTTGTGTCTCTCTGCCTGTGGAGGCTCTCCTCCTGCTAACCTCAGTAATTATTTTCCTTGTTTCTGCTGTCTCACTGAGAAGAGTCTGTTGCCATTATTTTCTTTCTGGGTGAAAGACTTCTTTCTTGAAGTCTGTTTCATCGTAAATGGAATTCTACGATGCTTTGGGTGGGCTGATTTGCTTCCCTCCCACTCACTTCTCTTTCTCTTCTGTAAGTGTTGCTAGAGTTGATGCAGGACAAGAAAAGGACTGACCTTCAAGACAACATGAGCAAGATCAAAGCTCCAACACAGATTATCTGGGGGAAACAAGACCAGGTATATCAGTTTCCCTCTGGGGTTTTTAACCGAGACCAGTCTGTAAACTATTCTTTTTTTCTTTTTCTTTTAACCATGTTTCTCCTAAAACACGACCCACCCCAAAAAGACGGCCCAGCACTGTTTTGTGCGCCTGTGTTAAAATTAAGCCCTGTCCCCCAAATTTGGCCCTATTTAAGCGCATGTGCGGTCAGACAACATGAAGTAAGGGGGGGGGAAAGGGGGGGGGGAATTTGCCCCACTCACCCCACAAGTCTGGCCTGGCTAATGGGCCACTTCTTTTGTGACTGAAAGGAGCAACCCACTCTCCCCACATGCCTTGCCTGGCAGGCAAATCAGTCTGGATTTCCCCATTGACTCTGCCTGTCAGCAAGTCACAAAAGAGGATCATTTGACCTAGGGCTACCGTATAGCCATCTGCAATAGGGACCTTTTTTTGTTTTTGCAAAAGATGTTCCTTGCTGTGCTGGGCCACATGGATCAGGACAAACATAAACACTGAAAAAAACATTATGTACTTCAGGCATGGGGAGTGTCACTCGCCCACACACTCTTTGTACAGGTGTGCCGGAGTGGACAATGGCAGGCTTTTTTGGGTGGACTGCTTCCAGTAGCTGGAGTGACCGTTAAATGTAGACAAGGGTGCTCAAGGCATGTGGGTTGCATCACTCACTCTTTTTGGCCGCAAAAGAAGCAGCCCAGTGGCTGGGCGAGGCACATTGGGCGAGTGGGTCGCTCTTTTCGGCTGTGAAAGAGATAGCCTGGTGGCCAGGCAATGTGCGTGGGGGAAAAATTAAAACACCCCCTCAAAAAAAAAGGCCTAGCCATTTTTTAGGGGGGTTAAAATAAAATAAGACCTGGTCGTATTTTAGAAGAAACATGGTAGTATAATGTTGCCTTGCTCACTTGTGAAATATACTGTATAATGCATGCCCCAATCTATATGGTATTGAATAACATGTTGCAACCCTGTTTACCTCAGAAGCCATTTTAAAATTATACAACCTGTCTTCCTGACTTCCCATTGGATTTCATGCAATTTGTGGTCTGAAAATTAATAGGTTTGCAATTTCCCTCTCCTTTTTCAGGATATTATTTGCCACATTTTTCATATTTTTATGCTGCCATACCCCAAAACAACTCTGGATGTCTTTATAGATTAAAAACAGTAAAATAGAAAAAAGAACTGACAAAGCATCAAATATAACTGGCATCAAGGAAAACCCACCATACATGCTAGTGAAAAAACACACCATACCTCCATTGCAATGATTGAAGTACACATCGTATCACCACTCCTTCCCTCCAATTTAGACTTTTAAATTTTGCTTTTCCTACTAGTGAGAATGTATGTGTGTGTGTGTGTGTGTGAAACTTTGTCTGCTCCAGATCAGCAGTTTCCTAGATCAGCTTACTGCCTTCCAATTGCAGATACTGTCTCTGAGCTATCATATAAGAGGATGGCAGGCCATGTTAGTTTCTCCACACAGCATTGCCTCAAAAAACAAACAAACAATTGCAGAATTACTAAAGGTGAGAGCAGCAATGCCTTGAGAGCCTCTTAAAAGTCATCATACATAAGTAAAGTAAAGTCTACCTTGAGCTGAGGTCCATTCCTGGCAACTATAGTGCATGGACTTGCCACGGTTCTTTCTTCACAAGAACACTAAAGAATTTTAGCATTGCCATCCTTGGGGACTTCGTTTGACTGCTCTAGTGGATTTCCTGGTGGTTTCTCATCCAAATACTAACCAGGGCAGACCTACTCTTCAAGATCAGCCAAGATAGAGTAGGTGCAGTGACCGTTCTATGGTCTCAAATGTGTAAACTAGACCACCCTGTATTATTTTTGAGGGTATATTTGTATAAAATAGTAGCATATGCACCAATGAAACCCAAACAAAAACTGCCATCTTGCCTGAATAGAGTTTTATTTGGAGGAAATGCCATGAGAGAGCACAGAGTGACCCTGATTTAAAGACCTATGTAGACTCAGTACACCCTTGGAGTTTACTCATTTGAGTGCAGATAGCAGATCTGTATTCAGACATTCTAGATACCTGGAAGGGCAAATGTTGTGAAAGTAAATGAGGCAGTCTGGATAGAAGAGCCCCATAAATGGAGAAAAACTCCCATACGTTTATTATCCAAGTATATTATCCAGGTTAATAGAAGATAATATGAAAGAGAGGCAGGATTGGGGAGAATTATGAATGAAGGCAAATATATGTGTCCCAGGATAATGTTGCAGGATCCATTCTGGGTTAGTCACCGGGACCAGAGGTATCATCTTTCTCAACTTCTCAAGTTCTCTGAGCATGGGCTCCAGCACGAGCCCGAAAGACTAAACCTCTGGTCCCGGTGCCCGACTCAGATTGGATCCTGCAGAATGTCAATTCACCATCTGTTATATTCTTCTTGGGAGCAAAGATGTCATTTAATACTAAGCTCCGTCATTAGCAAGAGAGAGATTGCCATGACAATGACAAGGAGTGATGCTATTCTCTGACTTGTAAACAGACTTAAGAAATAAGTTAACGACATTTCCTTTGGGAAGGAAATGAGAGGACAGGAAAAAAAGTAGGAAATGGTGGCAAATGGGGAAATGATTTTATGTGGAAGAAGTAGAGGGAAGAAAAGAGGGAAGAGCTGGATGAGCCTGAATGAGCATGGGCCTAAGTATAGAATGGTAGACAATTATAGGCTCCAGCAACCTTTCTTCAAAAGCCCATGTCTTTCTTCTGCTAACCATCTCAAACTATAACAAGCATGCACCATCTCCAACAGGTGTTTTTGAGCCACGAGAATTGAATAGTAAAAGATACTTCATATATCAATTGTTGCCATGATATAGCAACAGTTCCTTGGTGCTTTCTGAATTTGGTGATTTTCTTGCAGACATTTCATTATCCACGGTAGATAAACATCAGCGCTAGACTAGCCCTGATGATGAGTAATGGTGGTGCAGTGGTTAGAATGCAGTACTGCAGGCTACTTTTGCTGACTTCTGGCTGCCAGCTGTTTGAGTCTCACTGGCTCAAGGTTGACTCAGCTTTCCATCCTTCTGAGGTAGGTAAAATGAGGACCCAGATTGTTGGGAACAATATGCTGACTCTGTAAACTGCTTAAAGAGGACTGTCAAGCACTGTGAAGTCTAAATGCTATTGCTATTGCTACCTAGTTTGGGTAAGAAACATCTGCAAAAACCCCACCAAGCTCAGAGAGCACCAAGAATGCCTTATTTCAACCTTGAGCTACAAATATTCTCCCTTATGGAATTCCATTTATGAAAACAAGTGTGAAAATTGTGGCATTTTTTTTTACATTTCTTGTCCTAGTTGTTTCCTCGTGCAGTCAAATTGGTTTCTTTGTGAGCCAAATTTGGTGCTGAGTCAATTCAGAATATCCTGTTGAATTCAAGAATAACAAGAGTAACATGGAGGTTACTTTTTTTTGGTTATCTTTTTCTCTCTAGGTGCTGGATGTTTCAGGAGCAGACATTTTAGCAAAAGCAATCCCTAGTGCGCAAGTACATATTCTGGAAAATTGCGGGCACAGTATAGTCTTGGAAAGGCCCAGAAAAACAGCAAAACTTATTCTGGATTTTGGCACCACTGTACAGAATGCTGAAAATAATAAGAAACTGGCTTGAACTTTTCCTGTGAGTTTGAACCCTTACGCCTAGATGTTTCAGTTGAGAGGAAATACTGCTTATTTAATCAGTTCTCAGGGATCCTATTATACAGAATTTGGTGATCGTGCCAAAATCCCTGAAGAAATAATTCATGTATTATTTTAGAAATCTTATCAGCGCAATGTTCTGGGATACTGAACAGCCTTCACATACATATGCTAATGATAATAAAGTCTAATAAAAATCTGCATTTCTAGATACTTTGCAGAATAATGAAAGACTTACAAGGTAGATGTGTGACACATTTTTCCCTCAAAAACAATCCTCTGTTTTTGATACTGATTACACGTTTTAAAATGTCCAATTTGAATTAGATAACATGATTATTGCTAAGTAAAGTAGAAAAAAACCCACTGTCTTCTGTTATTTTGCTCCTTTCTTGGTCTTGTAATAATTCACTGAATTAAACATCAGAGAAAAAAAAATGCCAAAGGGGAAATCCTTTTAGGACAGATTCTTATATGGGTTCTATGTCAGGAGTGTCAAACTTGATTTCATCGAAGGATGCGTCAGGATTGTGTTTGACCTCAGGGGCATGGCTGGGATGGGCATAGCCAGGGTGGGCGTGACCAGGGTGGGTGTGGCCAGCTTGATGTCATTCGTCAAGACTCTATTTTTGGCTCGGCCTTCTTCAGCCCTCTGCCAGAAAAAATGGAGCCTGGGGAGGCCATACATGGCCCGACCAGGCTCCATTTTTGGCCACAATGGCCTTTCTGAACTCAATTTTCACTGGCAGAGGGATTCAGGAGGCTGTTGTGGCTGAAAACAGCCTGGGAGGATCATGGGTAGCCTTCCCAAACTCCGTTTTTGATGGCTGAGGCACCATGATCTGGTTCGCTGTATACACACACACACACACCTCAATATATCAATATAATTATAGCATATATCAGTATAATTATTGATATATTTATAAAAACTAAAATATGACTCACAAAATTCTGTGTCAAGGAATGCATTGACCTCTTCTAGGTTTATGCAATGACTTCATGCGATCTAGCATAATATCTAGTAATGTAGATGGCAATTGCAATTGATTTTTGTAGGAAAAATAGCCTTGAGCCAGGGATGTGTCATGTGCTAGCCACGTCCACGCCCGGTTTAGCAAAGGGGAAAAAAAGTCATGATACTTCACGTCACAATGCCATGATGACACAAGTTTGACACTCCTGGCCTAGAGCAAAATTTCATACAGAGAAGCAAAAGTCTCTTAATATAGATGACTTTGCATGAGGAAATGTGACAAGAGGCTTGGATAATCCAGATATTCATTGAAGTACTGTTTGTATTAAATTACAATTTCAGCCAAGAAAATATATGCACTACATATTAAACCTATAAAAGTTTTCCTGATGTGGTGCAAGGCTTCAGTGTTTATACTGATTTATGAAGAAGGTGGTTTTGTGCTCTTCCACAGTTAGTATGTATGTATTGCCTTAGGAACAAATTGAAATATTGATATCCTCTGGACTGACTATAATTGCAGTAGTCGAGCACTTGTGAAGTAGCTGGATCTCTTTCCTTGAAGGGCAGGTCATTGGGTATAACACTTGTGCATGCATAAAACTTGTGCACACAAACATACACCTATAGAGAGGTTAAATTCTATTAAAGTCCATGTGACTATCTCTGATGCAGGTGGTTAGCAAATTTCCTGGGAAGAGTAATCTTACTGTATAGCTAATAAAGTAAATGGAGCTTTCCCAAAGCCATTTCCGGAGCCATTGTTTCAATCTAGATGGGACCTGATCCAAGCAATAACACCAGAGGTGGGTCTTCAGCAGGTTCTGACCCGTTCCGGAGAACCGATAGCGGAAATTTTGAGTAGTTCGGAGAACCAGCAAATACCACCTCTGACTGGAGATTTTACAGTATCCTTCCCCTGCCACGCTCACCAAGCTCCGCCCACAGAACCGGGAGTAAAAAAAAAAATTGAACCCCACCACTGAATAATACTATATGTAAATAAATGTAGAAGTGATCAAATTTTGGTTAGAATTGGGCAGAACTACTTTTTCAGCTCCCTCTGCTGCCCCTTTTGATTGAATGTTCTACTGAGTAAATTATTTACTTAATGAATTCTGTAAATTCTGTGAATTGTTGAGTTTGAATGGAGGAAGAGTGGAACTGAAATGTGCACCAATAAAGTAGAATTGGGGTATTCTAAATGTTTATTTGTTATGCTCACCAGACTCTTACAAAGTGAATTATTTGTCAGTCTTCCGCATACTCTGCTTTTAAATTAATATCTAAAGAGTATAAAACATACAGTATTCCTTTTCCAGAGTATGTGTTCTCATTTCTGAGTGCAGCTCTTTAGTGAACAAAAATTCTGTATCAGATTTAGAAAGTTGGACTTGTTACCTCCTTGTAACTACCCTTTCCCTTTTTATGTTTATATAGAGGCTTGTGAAAAACCTTCCCATCAAGAAACATTCAATGAATGTTATTCCATTGAGTAACAATTTGCAGCATATTGAGTGTTTGTAGTCTATACCCAATGTATATTTTAGAGTGGCAATTAAATGAGTGAACTGATTCCAAAGTAATTTGACTTTGAACAAAATTTGTATGTGTTGAAACATTAAGAGAGTGTGTTGATACCAGGTATGGTTTCTGATTTTAGAACCACTGTGGAAGTGAGATAACATTATATAATGTAAGCTTGTTCCAATTAAAATATTTTATTTGTGACTGATTTCTTCCAATCAAACCCTTGCAATTCCTTGTATTTTCAACTTTTATTTAGGAATGCAATCAAATTACTTTGCAATGCATTTTCATTACAGAGTCATGAATGGGCTATCTTTTCCTCAAATGGGGTTGGGGGAACTCAACTTAATTATTGAGGAAAAATGAGAAGCCGTGCATTTTATTCAACAATTGATCAATATTTCTAGAAGTAGAGATTAAAATACAAAACCAACAGAGAACAAGTCAATTTTTAGTATGGCTCTCAGAAGCCAATGTACTGTACACAGAAAGATCCAATTAAAACATAATTTAAATATCTTGAAGTCTTGAATGTGTGGGGTTTTTTTTGTCCAATCCTTTTTTTTATTTCTAGTGTTCAGGCTGCACGTACCACTGCTTGATAGCTAAATCTACCCAGTGAGCCTGCTAACACAGGTAGGTAGTTATTGGCTTACAACCATTCGTTTAGCAGCTGTTCAAAGCTACAACGGCACTGAAAAAAGTGATTTATAACCAACTAGCTGGATACCCATGCTCTGCAACAAAACTATGTGATCAGGCTATGCAGGAGCCCGGCCTTTCCTTCTTTCCTCCTTTCCCTTCCCATCCTCCTTTCCTTTCCTCCTTTCCCTTCCTTTCCTTTCCTTCTTTCCCCCTTTCCCTTCCCTCCCTACTTTCCTTTTTTCCTCCTTTCCTTTCCTTCCCAAGATTTAGATTTACGCAATTTAAAACCATCTCTACCTATTGGACTGGACGGAATATGTGCCTACTTCTGAAAAAAGCTACCCACTGCCATAGCCGAACCTCTAAGCATAATCTTTGAAAAATCTTTCAGGACCAGCTCCTTGCCAGAACTATGGTCACAAGCACGGTCATCCCCATCTTCAAAAAGGGAGACCCCAGCCTAGTTGAAAATTACAGACCAATCTCTTTATGCTGCGTCACCTGTAAAGTCATGGAATCAATTATTAACCAATCCAACATCCTCCACTTAGAAACAAACAAACTACTCTCTAATAAACAATTTGGTTTTAGGAAAAAACTATCCTGCAATCTGCAACTCTTACACTGCAAAAACATATGGACTACACAACTCGATCAGGGAAAAGCAATAGACGCAATCTACATAGACTTCTGTAAAGCCCTTGATTCAGTGGTACACAAAAAACTACTCCTAAAACTAAAATCTTATGGTATCTCTGGACACCTGCATAACTGGATAGAAGCATTCCTGTCAAACAGACAACAAATGGTCAAAATTGGGAGCATCCTATCAAATTCTGTACCTGTCAACAGTGGTGTCCCCCAAGGCAGTGTTCTAGGACCAACTCTTTTCATACTCTATATAAATGTGATCTGTGATCATATCAAGAGCAACTACACTCTCTTTGCTGATGATGTAAAGCTATTCAACACCACAGACAATACTGCTACCCTTCAAAAAGACTTATGTATCAGAATGGTCAAAGAAATGGCAACTTCAGATCTCAACAAATAAATGCTCTGTTCTAGATATTGGCAAAAAAAAATCAGAAAATAAAATACAGGCTGAATAGTCAAGACCTTGTTGATGATCCAAACTCTGTCAAGGATCTTGGAGTACTCATCTCAAATGACTAAGTGCTAGAGCCCACTGTAACTACATAGCCAAAAAGGCGTCAAGAGTTGTTAAATCTTGCATAGCTTTTTCTCTGGTAATATTACACTGATATCTAGAGCACACAAAACATTTGCTAGACCAATACTGGAATACAGCTCATCAGTCTGGAACCCACATTACGTATCTGATATTAACACAGTTGAGAAAGTCCAGAAATATTTCACAAGAAGAGTTCTCCACTTCTCCACTCACTGCCACCAGACTCGAAATTCTAGACCTAGAAAACCTAGAACTACGCTGCCTTCAGTCCGATCTAAGTATAGTATATAAAATCATACATTGCATGTCCTACCTGCCAATGAATACTTCAGCTTCAACCATAACAACACAAGAGCACACAATAGATACAAACTCAAGGTTAATCGCACCAAACTTGATTGCAGGAAATACAACTTCAGCAACAGAGTGGTCAATGTCTGGAATACTCTACCTGACACTGTGGTTTTTTCCCCAAACTCCAAAAACTTTAACCTTAGACTGTTTACTATTGACCTCACCCCTTTCCTAAGAGGTCTGTAGGGGGCTTGCATAAGTGCACCAATGTGCCTACCATCCCTGTCACAGAACCACAGATTCATTTAGAGATCTATCTATCTGCCATTGGCTAGCTCAGTCTGTCACATAAAATTTGCTTGCAAGCAAACTCACAAAATGAACTCACAACACACCATGTATGTAAATATTGATTTTTTTATAAAAGAAGAGCAACTTTTACCCAAAATCAGGCAAAGCAGGCAGGCAGATTGAGTTGCTCACAGAATCATTCAGTGATCTATTTATCTGCCATTGGCTAGTTCAGTCTCTCAAATTTGCTTGCTGTGAGTCTGCACTGAATAATAGAACCTTCAGTCCCACTGGTGGGCAACCACTGCTCCACAGTATTGTCATTTGTTAAAGATTAATAATGAACTTTTGAATTAATATGAAACCAGTTTCAGATTTTAGACCTCAAGATGCTCTTTACTTTTATATTTTCTTCTGTCAATAGCTTCAAAGAAAACAACTTGGAAGTTACAGATATTTTTTCCTAACTGCTTCTTAAGTAGCAAGAGACAAGAATTAGAGCAAGGTTCAAAAAGGTTAGGTTTTAACAGTTGTTTCCCATCAGTACTGACTCCAAATCTTTGATACAGTGCCAAAATAAATAACAATTCGATTTAGCCCAATGGATTGTCTACTATTTGTCGAGTGGTGGGATTCAATTTTTTTTACTACAAGTTCTTTGGGCGTGGCTTGGTAAGTGTGGCTTGGTGGGCATGGCAGGGGAAGGATACTGTAAATCCCCATTCCCTCCCCATCCCACTAACCTGCTTTTCAGCTCTGTTCTCCTGTGCAGGGCAACAAAAGAAGACCCAGACGATCAGCTGGAACTCAGGAAGCAGAGAATAGATGGGCTTGGGGCCAGTCAGGGATGGTATTTGTGGGTTCTCCAAAGTACTTGAAATTTCTGCTACTGGTTCTCCAGAACTGGTCAGAACTTGCTGAACACCACCTCTGATTTTGTCTCCCTCAGCCATTCATATAGAGGATGTCAATCAAAGTTTGATCAAGAATCAAAGCAAAAACCCTAAACCCAAGTTAAGACAAAAATATCAAGTCTCAAGTTAACTTAGAGGTGTCATGTACACATAACCAGATCATAAGGCAACTTACACAGCTTGCCAATGTCCACTGTCCAGTGTACAAACTGCCTGTGATACACTAAAATGCACAGTACAAAACTATTTTATCTCAGTATAGCTTATACAGTAATATAAAACCAGACACCGTCTTTTCAGATCTTGCATAAAAGATTGGTATTTCCCATTATCATGTTTAGAAAGCAGGGGGACCAGAAGACCCAAGTTGTAAAAAGATTCCGGCAATTCTTTTGTTCTGGGATTAGATTCTTGTGCTTCTGGTGCTACATTAGCCATTCCTGTGCTGATTGCTGAGCTGAATTTTGCATTAAATTGCTTGAGAAACACAAGTCTATTGCAATGTGATACAACACTTTTGGGCTGTGAGTCTTATCAGTGTCTTGCTTGTAAGATTTGGCTTTTATGATTAGAAAAATTACACCAGAACAGATCTAATCTAAAAGTTCTTTTGTTGTTCATATCTACACGCTTAGGTGTTTAATGAGAAGCTAACAACAATGAATGGTATTTTTTTGCGTTTTTCTATATTCCTGTATGAAACTACTGTAAAGGTAAAGATTCCCCCGCACATGCATGCTAGTTGTTTCCCACTCTAGGGGGCGGTGCTCATCTCCATTAAAAAGCCAAAGAGCCCGCACTGTCTGAATACTTCAGCTTCAATCATAACAACACAAGAGCAAACAATAGATACAAACTCAAGGTTAATCGCACCAAACTTGATTGCAGGAAATATGACTTCAGCAACAGTCAATGTCTGGAATACTCTACCTGACTCTGTGGTTTCTTCCCCAAACCCTAAAAACTTTAACCTTAGACTGTCTACTATTGACCTCATCCCTTTCCTAAGAGGTCTGTAGGGGGCTTGCATAAGTGCACCAATGTGCCTACCATCCCTGTCCTATTGTTTCTTTTTTATTCGTATCCATTTCATGTATTCATAACCATGCTTATATTTATACCTGTTATCTAATACTTGCTTGACAAATAAATAAAATAAATAAATAAAAATAGAGTTTCTAAAGGCTCAAATTCTCCTCTCTCCACCTGCTTAGGAAAGAAGAAACATTACAAAACCGTGTCTCCTGTTTCCAGGCCTTCCAAACTACCCCAGAGAGATAGTCGCCAAAATCATTAAGGGGAACAAACAGGACCAGGAGATTCACACAACCCTAACCCAATTCCATTCAAGATCAACAACAAAAATGACTAAGATAGTTTCAGTTTCATATCTAAGTCTGTTCCTGACTGGAAAAAGTTCAGATAATTAATAATAATTATCCAAGGTTACTTTTAAATGAAGCCTTCAGCCTGTTGGCCTTCAGAAGGCCTTGAGGACTTGGCCTTCCACCCAGATGCTGAGTGTCTCTTGTTTTACCATTAGAAATATTTGTAAAGGCCTTGACTGGTACAGTAAAGAAGCATTTGCTTGTTTCTTAAAATACAGCCACAAGGTCAGTGTTGAGCTTTATGGTTACCGGAGCAGTCTAGAGAGCTGTCTTCTCCCTCTTTCATAACAAATGCTAACAGTTGAGGTCATTTCCTGAATTTGTGAGATGAAAGATCCAGAATAGATTCAAGGAAGAAGCACTGTGACTCCCAGAGTACAGTTTATGGACCTCTAATCGAGAGAACTTTAAAAGGCAAATGGATCAATTCCCAAAACAGAAAGCTAGCAGGGATTTTTTACATTGTCTATCTCAGTGTCTATCAGCCTTGGCAATTTTAAGATATGCAGACTTCGCCTCCCAGAATTCTCCAGCTAGCATGCTTGTTTCTGGGAGTTGAAGTCCACACTTCTTCAAGTTGCCAAAGTTGAAAAACACTGGCCCACAATACCAGAAGTGGAATATTTTACAATATCCATTTTTCAGGAACGAGTGCAGGAAATCACATTGTGTATTTGCTGATTTTCTGTTGAGATCAGTTTTGCCAGAGAGAATAATTATTTTAAAAAATTCTTAAAATGTAGATTTAGAAATTCGTCTGACATTTGGTTCATAATATAGTTAATTCATATTGATAGCTTTCCTGTTTTCTGCTTTTTTCTTTCTTTTTGTTAACTTGGTCATCTCTATTTTTTTTAGTTTTTAGTTTTTTTTTAGTTTTTTAGCTTTTTATAAAAAATAGTTTCTTGTTTTTGGGGTGTGTCAATATTTTATATTCTTTTTCTATTTCTTTCAACAAAATGTGTTAGTACATAAAAATAATTTTAAAAATACATCAGAATATTAAATCTGCCCTGATTTAAAGGATAAATGGATGGATAAATTGTTTACTCTTTCTCTTGTAAAATATTTCGCTTTCTCTTGTAAATATTGATCCTCAATGAATGGAAACTTTGCTTGCTGATTCATCCCAAAGGTGCTTTTTCAAGAGGCATCTGGACTTTCTGGTTTTTCTTTGGAGATGTTTCGCTTCAGTTGCCTCTTGAAAAAAGCACCTTTGGGACAAGGATGACCTGGATGACTGCGAATCTCCATAGACATTTTGCTTGCTGAGGCAAGTTCTAAGTCTGACAGCAGGTGGCAGCATTGTTTCTTTTAAAGGTTTTTTCACCTTTAATAAATTTCTGGAATATCTGTATTGAGATTATACAGTTTTTTCCTCCCAAATGTTTGCTTATTCAGTTTTAATGACTATTTCTTTGACCCTGCTGTGCTGATATTGGTATTGAAAGCTTGGCTTCTAATAGCAATAACAATAATATAAAACTCTTGAGTACAATATCTACTCAACACTTAAAACATTTCAGTAAAAACAGCTCAAAGAGCAACATCAAGATAACAAAGAGCAATAGAATGTGAGTAGAATATGAGAGAATATTTCTCATACACAGGCAGGGATCTCTCACAGAAGGAAAGCCAATGTGGTGTAGTGGCTAAAGTGTTGGATTTCGGAGCAAAGAGATCCAGGCTCAAATCGAACCATAAATGCTCTCTAAGTGTTTTTGTGAATGTTGCTCTTTCTCAGCTAAGCAACCCTAACAAAGTTGTGGGATTATGTGCTCCAGAATGAAAAGCAAGAGATAAATCTAATAAATAAATAAATACCTGGTCTCTATCCGTCTAGAAAACAAAACCCTGCACATTGGTCTTGAGTTATAGGAAAGCACATTCTGGTTGAATCATTTGATCATTCTGTTGTGGTCCGCTGGTGGCCTGTGGAACTGGCAGCAGAGTCGAACAGTGGGGAGGAATATGGGCCGGTTCTGGAGTCTGGGGAGGGCTCAGACGAGGGATCTCCATCTGACACAGAATTGGGGCCAAGGCCATCTGAGAGTTATGTGCTGACTCCAGAGCCTCCAAAATCTGACATCAGCAAGGCAGAAGAACAGGGGCAGCCTTTTCCCAGTGCGCGCTTGCACAGAGCTGCCAGAAGTCAAGAACAGTTAAGACAAAAGGGGTGACTTGGGAGTAAGGCTTGGAGATGATTGGCTCCTTCCATAATACATAAAGGAGGAGCAAAGGGACATGGGCCTTTGCAGGAAGCAATTTTGTTCATTCTGGTTGGTTTAAAATCTGAAGCTCTTGTGTTGGTTTTGTGCTCTGTTTGGCCTTGTACAGCTAATTGGCAATTTAGTCGTTGGCAGCATTTCAAAGGAGATAGAGGTGGATACCTATCAGCCTTATCCTGAAAGATTGTGGCAAATTTCTTTTGGAATATTCATAAATTGTTTGGAATGCATTACAGGCTGTGAGTGCATTCACACACACTCACACACACACACAGTACAGTACAACTTTATTTTCACAGAGGCCTTTAGTTGTGTACTAGTGAATGTGAAAAGAGATTTCTTGTAGACCATGTCCAACCTTGGAAATTTTAAGATTTGTGGACTTCAATCGTAGAATTCTCCAGTGAATATGGCTGGCTGGGGAATTCTGGGAGTTGAAGTCCACAGGTCTTAAAGTTGCCAAGGCTGGAGACTCCTGTGGTAGACCTTTTCCTTTACTCAGAAAGTTTGGGATCTGACTTTGGCCTTCTCTGGGATTACACGTCTCCCACACACTTTCTGGAATCCTCCCTCTCCCTGGAGATGAATAGAGCCTCAACAGTCCTTTCATTTGTCAAAGCAGTTCTGTTCCACCATTTCTTTGGCTAAAGCTATTTAAGAAGTGCCATCATGAAAGATTGTAAGAAGGGGATTAAGGTCCAAGGACCCTCCCAACTCTGTTACTCTCTAATTCTGTAAATCTTCCAGTAGTACCAGAGGTTTTTTTTTTTTCAGGTTGCTGATGAGATTTTCTAATGGACCTGTGATGCAGCTTCCTCTCATCTTCACTGAGATACTAAGCCTTTTCTATTTCTGGAATTCTGGGAGTTGTAGTCTCAGCATACCTGGAAGACACCTGGTTGAAAACAGCTGATACAGCTTGAGTCATTGCATAATCATCAGCCATGCATATGTTGTACTATAGGTCAACCCAACCTGGTGCAATCCAGGTATATCAGGATTCCAAAAATGGGGTAAAGAATACATGTGTGAGTGGGAAGCCCTAAATTTCCTCCTAAGACAGTCCTGGCATAGACATGGACATTCTCCAATAACAACAGTTGATGATCCTTCTGTTAGGATATAATTTAGAGAGAGAACAGAGCTCTAGCCAAAAATCACCTTACATAACCAATCTCTGAGCTAAAGGGTGGACATTACAGTTAAGTGCATTAAAGTATAGTACATTAATTTATCCTGTCTCTAAGTACATTATGTGGATGTCCTGAAAAGTGCTGGAAAGAAGATGGCATGCAAGTGGGTAATGTTTTCCTAGTTAATTAGGCCTGGTTGGTATGTAGCCTATCCGAACCAGAGCTTAATAATACATGCCAGGATGACAGTTTAATGAAATTACCAGTCCCAGCAATTAACCAGTGAAGTATATCATTTTTGCTATGTTGTTATCTCCTCAAAGTATCTGAATGTATTGTATTTAGCAGTAGTCTTCTTAGCGAAGCCTGGAATACTGCTTTAATGTTCCATGAATATAGCATAATCTTAGATTAACCCCCTTCCTCTCTTCCTGGTACAGTCACTGTAGGAGACTGGCTATTTGAGAAAGATCATCTTGTGGAGAGTAGTGGCAAAATCACATTAAGAATAAGAACATTAGTTGTAACTGATTAAGATTAAGGTCTATAGTCTTTTTTTGGTATATCAATATCTAAATTTAAAAAGACTGTTATATTCAGGCAGATAGGATGCCAACATACAACTAACTAAGATATATAAAAGCAGCCCTATAGATGCACAAAAGGATACCAATTTTTATTAAATATGGCCAAAGTCTTCTTGGGGACAGGTTTATATCCTTACGTGAATAGGAACATGCAACTCAGCCTGTATCCATTTCCAGTTTGCACATCTTGGATCACAGTTTTGTTCCATCCAGTTTCTACATCATTCTGCAAACTTCAGCTTCTCCTAATGTCTAAATATATAGTTGTCTAAATATACATCTCTTTGCATGCCATGGTTGAACTAAAACATATGATGAACTGTTGCAGGAACTGGGCATGGCTAGTCTAGTGAAGAGAAGGACCAGGAGAGACATGACAGCAGTCTTCCAATATTTAAGGGGCTGCCACAGAGAGGAAGGGGTCAAGCTATTTTCCAAGGCACCTGAAGGCCAGACAAGGAATAATGGATGGAAACTAATCAAGGAGAGATTCAACGTAGAAATAAGGGGAAATTTTCTGATAGTGAGAACAATCAATCCATGGAACAGTTTGCCTTCGGAAGTTGTGGGAGCTTCATCCCTGGAGGCTTTCAAGAAGAGATTGGGCTGCCATTTGTCAGAAATGGTGTAGGGTCTCCTGCTTGGGTGGGGGGTTGGACTAGATGACCTACAAGGTCCCTTCCAACTCTGTTAATCTGTTAATGTGAACCGAGACCTCTATGGCTCTTCTGACTAAGTTGATGTTCAGTTCTTTTGAGGACGCTATATTGGGAAAAACTTGTTTAAAACAGAGATGCAAAATAAAAATTAAATGCTCCACTTGTGCAATTCCAGCACCTCATGTATGCAATCTCATTTCAAGGTATAAACGGGTCGCTGTTGATTTGAACTTTGATCTAAGTACAGATTTGTTTCTCTCCTGAAGAGCTGAGGAATATCCTCTGAGAGTTGGTGCAACGGTCCCTGCCTTGCCAACAACACTTTGTCCAGGGAAAATAAACAAAATTCTGTAGGTAAGGAAAATGGAGAAATTTTTTTTCCCCCTCCCATCCATCTTTCTACAGAATTTGTATCCGGCACGTAGACACTGCTTGACTCAGAAGCAAATAAGGGGAACCAGGGGAAATGGCAGACTTTTCTTTTTAAAGAAAGAAGATTGCTATATTCAATGCTCATTTGTCAAGAGAATAAGACCCAGTAACAGGAGTAATATGATAGAAAGTGAAGCAGAGATGCTGATTTGACATTTGTGCGAACTTGGAAACACATGGCTGACTAGGTTTTTAGTTCACACCACACTGCTAATTGGAGAGGGGTAATTAGACTCACCACTGTCCCAATATGGTTTTGAATTGAAACCGCCCCATCCAAATAGACTGGGTTACTGGGCCACACCACATACTGGATTCTTAAAGTGATATGATTACATTGCTTAAATGAAGCCATAGTGTGAGCTGCATGTAATTCAGGCCAAACAGGTTAATGCCCTTTAGTGGCCTGGAAAGAAAGAAATCTGAAACTTACCCCTGTGTTGACCTGCTTCCTACAATCACTCAGCTATTTTTGACTGGCCTTATTGGACATCTTTATTCATAGGGTAATGGTTCAGGCAATGAAGAAATCTAAATGGACATTTCAGAAAGATGTTTACTCTTTCTTTCTTCCTTATCTCCCTCAAATTCTGCCTGCATCTGTACATCTTTCTATCTATATCTATCTGCCTCAAAGATAGCAATAGCGGCAGCACTTAGACTTACAGGCTGCTTCATAGTACTTTACAGCCCCCTCTAAGCAATTTACAGAGTCAGCCTATTGCCCCCAGCAATCTGGGTCCTCGTTTTACCAACTTCAGAAGGGTGAAAGGCTGAGTCAACCATGAGCAAATCAGGATTGAACTGCTGGCAGTAGGCAAAGTTATCCTGCAATATTGCATTCTAACCACTGCGCCACCATGGCTCAAATCAATGCATCACAATGTTCTTCCACCTAATGCCTGAAATAAAAATAGTCTTCAATTTACAACTGTTCGTTTAGCAACCGTTCAAAGTTACAAGGGACTGAAAGTGACTTATGACCATTTTTCACATTTACAACTGTTGCAATATCCCCATGGTCATGTGATCGAAATTCAGATGCTTGGCAATTGACTCATATTTATGACCATTGTGATGTCTGGGAGTCTGATGATCACTTTTTGAAATCTCCTGATAAGCTAAGTCAACAGAGAAGCCAGATTCACTTAATAACTGTGTTACTAACCTAATGTGATGACCCGGGGCGTGGGACAAAGGAAACACAGTCAAATAAACAAGAAATGTCCCTTTAATACCTCCAATGTCCAGGTTACCTTCGGCTGGACAAAAAACTCTCCCAAGAACAGTCTTTAAGTGGAGGAAATTCAGTCCAAAAACAAAGTATATACAAACTGTAACTAAAAATCCACACAAACCATGCTGCAGTAATTAACTTGACAAGGCAGGAGAAGGAATTGCAGACTTGAAACCCCAGCAAAACAACACAGTTGGGAAGACGCCAGGAACCCAGATAAGCCTCAACAATTGTTCTGTCTTTAACTTAACTTTTTGGCTGAATGTAAAGACAGTTAGATAAACTCTACAAAGGCTTTCATACAAAGTTTCTTCATTGGATTGTAATAGGCATCCTCAAAGTATAACTCAGTTAGGTTGAGATTCATCTAATGTCCAATCTTTGCATAGTCATCTTCATAGTGTGAAAATATAGTTATCTTCATCCCATAACGATGGAGCAAAGGGAAAGACACCAGCACGTCCAAGCAAGAATAAAGGAAACTCCCCCAACCCAACCAAGGGTCAATTCAGTGACCAATCAGGATTACAGATGTGATCACATGACATGAACTACATTTCCCATGATGCATTAACTACGTTTACCATGAGGCATTCCCTTAAGGGGACAGCTCCCAATTCCTAATTAACCATATACTGTCTGGACAGCACAATACCAGATATTCACAATTTGCTTCCAACAACTTTGCTGTGCGCAGCTTCCCTTTTTAAACACTGTGTTCCCAGCTGCAGCTAATGAAAGGAATCAGGGCCCTTTCACTCCCCTGTAAGTCACGCAGCTCATGTTACTCCCTTCTCCGTTCCTCTCTGTGTGCCCTAGCATGAAGAGGGGGTAGGCCTGGGTCTTCCTCCAAATTCCCTCTGCCTTGCTCAACCTCTCCCCTGCTCTGCCCAGCTGGCCTTTGCCCTTCCCCAGTTTCTTTCACAGCCAACGGAGCCACATCCCATTCCCTGTCAGCTGCTTGGCCTCCCCCTCAGAATCAGATTCCAACAGGGGCACGACACCTAACAACTGCGGTGACTCGCTTAACAACTATGGTAAGAAAGGTGGCAAAATTAATGGGGCAAAATTAATGTAACAACTGACTTGCTTAGCAACAGAAATTTTAGACTCAATTATGGTCATAAGTTGAGGGCAACCTGTATATAGTTTAACTGAGGGTGTTTTGAAATGTGACTTTGCAGGTTTGCAAATAACTTAGAGGGTGAGTTACGTTTTTACAGGGTTCATTAGGCATATGCAAACAAAATAGGACTGGCTTCTATGGGATTTTGAGAGACAACCAAACCCATAGATCTAGAGACCAGTCAAAAACTATCCATCATCCCAGCAGTTTGATTACGGTACTTCATTCTTCACAGCTTTGTTCGCTGTAAGGGGCTTGCACACATTCATCATTTTAGAGGGTGGTGGAATTGCAAACTTTGAAAACTTCTGGTGGAAAACTAGTTCCTCTTATTTCTCTTTTCTTGGACTGATCAGTCTGTTTTCCAGAGACCCTTGAAACAGATCTTCTCCTGTGAGAGATAACATATGGCCTCCTGCATATTTTTACTAACCCTAAGCCAGTTCACTTATCTTTATATAATAAATCTTATTTTAAACTAATTTGGATTGACTGGTGCTTCTTCTTGGAAAGTGCATTAAAACACTGTGAAGCTTTCTAAGTATCTCTGAAAAAGGAGGGCAGGAATTTAAGAACCTATGACAGATGCAGTTTCAGTAATTATGTTTTCATATTTGTACCTCTGCCTTATTCATGGATAAAGGGGGTTAATTATTATTTCAACGGATTTCTCATTTTTTTTTCCCCTTCTCCATAGCATGTTGCTTGAAGTATTCTTCAAAACTCATTTCAAGTATGGAGAACTGAAAATAAGAGAAGAACTGTTTGGGCAGTGGAAGGCAGGGAAGTTTGCTTTTTTTAAAAAAGGGTGTTAAATGTTAAATGCACCCTTCTTTCAACATTAATAAACGTGGGTGGTTGCCAGCATCAGTACATTTAGTTTGGCTCTCAGTCAGTCTGACAGGTTCCGCTCTGGAGTTTTGCCGTACCTAAACACAGAAAAAGACAAAGATTTAAAAGAATGCACTGAATTTCCTTGAGGGATCTTCATTCATTTCCTATTTTGGATTAAGAAAGCAAAATGTTCCTGCTGTAGAACTTTCTTCCTGAATAAACACTTTCTTTGTGGATTAGTTTCCTCTGCAGGATAATTTTTTAAAATGCATTTTTCCCCAACAAGGACTATAAAATAATGTCAGGCTGCAATCCTAATTTTATTTATGTAGAATACAGAGTTTTATCCAAAATCAATGAAATTTAATGGATAAAGAATTGAGGACTTCAAATACTGAAAAGCTCTGGTTTATCAATACTTTTCACAGGATTCTAAAAAACCACATACCTTTCTTTAAACAAGGGGAAACTTCTAACTGGATGTAACTGAGATGCTGATGGGCAATTTCAAGACTATTCTTTCTTTTAAAGATTATTTTATGTTTAGAATTAATTTAACTTTAATCTGGAGTTGGACTGGAGGATGTCTTTAGACAGAGAAATGTTCTCTGTTCTTTAAATAGGGCTCATTTTCTAAAAATAGGACACATCCTATTTGTAGACTACATCCTATTTGTAGTCTAATTTTTCTTAAGCTTTCTTGTGTGAAGTTTATGGGATGAGGATGGATATTGCATTTGCTATGACATCTGTTGTATTTTAAAATTAATTGCAATTACATATAGATGATACGATTACCCAGGGATATTTAATCCCTGCTCCCTTTAGTCATACTTCACATTAAGTTGGGTTTATGAACTATGCTTAAACTAATGACCAAATTAAACTATTTTCTGAGTTTGTACAATACATTGATCTATAAAATGGCCTGGTTCAGACAATCCATGAAGTCGTAAGAAATCTAATAGAGATTAAAGCTAACCAAGTGCTGTGTATTGTTACAATGCAGCCTCTAGCTTTAGAAATGGCCTAATTCAAGGTGATGTATGAACATAAGAAATTGCATTCAAACTCATAAGCAGTTTTGGAGATCACTGTGGATGATATTCAAGATTTTAGGGGATCTACAAGGGACTCTGGAGCTTCAACATGTTACTTCACTAAAAAGAACTAAGTGAATTGAGAAATACGAGAATTACATTAATCTTGAAGAAATGGTGGAATAGAATCATTAAGGAAAGGATGCTAAGCAGGGACCAAATGAAATGTGAATGACAAAATTAGAATAATGTCAGAGAAACAGAGGCGGATAACAGTAATCTCACGTTCAATTATCCTGCATTGAATTCTCCTGCATCAAATGGTCTTGGATTGAGTTGGCCACGATGAATTGTCCCACATCTAGTTGGTCAGGGTGAGATGATTGTGGCGAGTTGTCCCATTCTGTTTGAGAGCCACTTTTAGTTGCAGTCCTTTTTTTTTTTTTGAATAGGTAGATGTTGATTGAGGCTTACTCTAACCTGGTGTCTTTTATTGTTCTTTTTTACTTTTTTGCATCTATGTTTTTGTTTGGATGCCTTTTTGGCTATCCAATTATTTGATTAAGATAGATGGTCATATACGTTTGCAGAACAGATCTTTTTAACACATAAAATATAGATGCCCAATCAGTGTGTTGCATGTAACAGGCCCTAGATGGGAAATATTAAGTTTTGCTGATTATGGATAATATATGTTGCATTCTAACGCATAAGAATGGTGTTGAACTGGAAAATGGCTGATCTGAACATTTGCTAAAATCCTTATGATAGATGTTTTGGCTCAATGTTTATTGTTATGGGGATGGATAAGAAAATTGTGGGGAGCACAAGGTATCTCATGTATCCTGACATCATGGTAATGATATAAGTGGTGTCATTCGTGCCATATATGATGTCATTGTGGCTTGTTGTAGACATCTATCAAGGCAAGGTGTTCTATTCACTTCAGGTTTAATTCAAACATCTCATTTTTTTGAGGGGGGGTGCAGTGTTTTGAGAAAGTGAATACTTTGTCATAGCAATATTTCAAGGACAACCCCTTCATCTTGAGGGACGTCATGTTCTCTTTTGTTCTTCTCTGAAGTAAAGAGTGGAAGTCGACAACTGTTGAACTACTTTCCCCATTATTTGACATTAATGACCACTGTTGATATTTAGCAATATCAGAAATGATGCAAGTTCCTCTTCCTGCCTCAGAAGATAGGGGAAAAGTCCAGGAAGATTCTTGGATAGGGCTGTCAAACTTGTAGCCCATGATCTGGATGCACCACATGCTGGCCACGCACCAGCCCACACCCAGTTTAGCAATACGTCACATGATGCTGCCTTGACTCCATGAATTTGACATTCCTGCTCTTGGATGACTCACCACAAGCAAAGATTCATAATCAAGAAGCAAGATTCTGTCCACAGTCCCCTTTCTAAGCTTCTGCTGGAGTCCCTAAGGACTGTTTTCCTGAAATCCTCTCCACCAATATTTAGAATTTAGGATCAGGTTACCTACAAGACAGATAGGGTTTGCAATGCTTCAGATCCAGTTCCAAAAAGGAAGCTTCATAGCATGTGGGAAAATGAGTGAAGGGCATGCCAGAAGCTTCTTACAGAGTCTTTTCCCCCTGAGATTGAATGACGGCTGTGAAGGGATTTAAAGCATTGCAGACAAATGGTAGGAGGAGAATCTGAAAGGCTGCGCAGCTCTACTTTTTTGCCTCTCCCGATTTTAAGATGTATCTTAGAATTTCTGCTCTGTGTGCTTACACTGAGTGAAGTAAATCAGAGGTCTACTAACAAAGACTCGTTTCTTACATGTTTCTGGGTTCCTTATGGAGTTTTGGTACAAAATGAAGAGGATTTTGTTCAATGTCTAAGGGCTCCTTGGGTTTTTGCTGTTTTAAGAATTGGTTTTATTCATAGAGGTTATTGGGTTGCTTTATAGGTTCCTATTAGTAGGAAGGCAAGATCTTTTATATTCCTCATTTATAAAAAAAAGACTTTATCCAAATCATGCGTTGGAGTTGGTTTAGTCCATTTATTAAGGTTGACTTGCGCTTGTCTGGTTTTGACATCGTTAGATATTAAAGTTATACACAAGTAAAACAATTTGATCTGCTACTTGTGTTCATGTTGGGACAAGTGTGTCAATTCCAGGGATTCTTAAGGATTGTGATGTGATATGGAGATATGGTGTTCAAGCAATAAGCTTATTGCTTATTTTTCGATTTAGTGTGACATGTAAGAAGCACATTTTGAAAGCATGGCCTTCAGGAGATACGCAAATGAGAATGCGTGTTAGTGAGTTCCTGATTCATTTGTTTTTTACTTATGATTTGAATTATAGGTAGTCCTCAACTTATAACTGTAAGTAGTGATGGTTGTTAAATAAATCACATGACTACGCCTGATTTTGTGACCTTTTTTGTGGCAGTCTTTAAGCTAACATGGCAATCATGAAGTGAACGTGGCCGTGAATGGAATCCATTGTTCACTATGTAGTGTTTTGGTTTTGGTTTTGCCAGAAATGCCTGTTTCTGGCAAAAATGTCATAAAATGTGGTCACATGACTATGGGATACTGCAAGCAGCGATAAATGTGGCCTTGTTGACGCCTGGCCAAATATGGCCACATGACTGATCAGGCAGCTGTTGGAACTTTAAAATTGAGTGATAAATAACTTTGGGCGGGTCTGTTGTAACTTTGGTTATTAAGCAACAGGTCGTAAATCGAGGAATATCCATAATCCATAAAATGCAACACAAAACCAGTTACAACGTATTAACATTTGGCAAAGCATACATTGCTACACTGTTGCAAGTTTTCCACAAAAAATGGTAAAGGCAATCTGTAGCCTTGCAGGATATCTGAATCCAATCATAATTGACGTGGAGTGCATTCCGAACATATTCAGACCCCCTTCGCTTTTGTCAATTTTGCTGCAGCCTGATTCTAGTTGTCTGAAATTCATTTTTTCTCTCATTAATCTACACTCAAGGACCCCGTAATGATAAAGTGAAAATATCACATCTTGCAATAATTCTGTTTCACTTTGTCATTAGGGGGTACTGAATGTAGATTAATGAGGGAAAAAATGAATGTCCACAACTGTAGAATCGAGCTGCAGTCAAACAAAATTGACAAAAGTGAAGGAGGTCTGGATACTTTCTGAATGCACTGTATTTATCATAGCTTTCCAAATAAGGCTATACTTTGTGAAACTTTTTATTCCGGGCAAGAATGAGATCGGATGACTCTTGTAAGCAGAAGAATGTGGATATAAGCAGAGATCAAACTATTGTCTTTCAGTCCAAAGGTTGTTGAACAATCTTTTAAGACACTTGGCTGAGTTTTCACAAGTTTAATTAAGCAGCTGAATTTGCAAAAAAACTAAGCTTGGTTGCTTTTGACCTTGATTAGTTCTTTTGATAATTTATAAGTCCACCAGTTTTTCTACTTCGTGGCAAAATGTAATATGCAAACCTAGAAGATGAGTTAATGCATTATCCAAGCTAAATATATTGTGTGAGACCAATTCCCGAACTGCGTTGCAAACAGGCCACAGTCATTTGTTCTGAACATTATGTATGTTTTTGTATTTCTGCTGTAGCTGCCAGCTTCTCTAACTGAACCAAAGCCTTTGCTTGCCCTCTAAACAGTCTAAAGTCCTGACACTCTGAATCTGCACAGAGTCTTCTTGATCTTACTTGTTCTCTAACTTCAGAAGAGTGAACTAAACAAATTTCTGCTGGGCTGGACTAGAGGACCTCCGAGGTCTAGTCCTGTTCTATTCTATTCTATTCTATTCTATTCTATTCTATTCTATTCTATT
>NW_020769311.1:25593184-25629237 GCF_900518735.1 Pseudonaja textilis | reverse complement strand
TTCTATTCTATTCTATTCTATTCTATTCTATTCTATTCTATTCTATTCTATTCTATTCTATTCCATTCCATTCTTCTTATTCTAGCATTACAAAGTGTTTTCCTAACCGTAGCTGGCTGGGAATATTGGGAGTTGTATTCCACATATCTTAAAGTTGCTAAGGTTGAGAAACCACTGCTCAGTGGTCCCCAACATTTTTGATGCTAGGGACTGGATTCACGGTAGACAATTTTTCCATGGACCAGGGAGTGAGGGAGGGGAGGGGAGATGGTTTCATGTGCAACCTAGATCCCACACATGCACATATGAAGCTTTGCTCACTTTTCTGCCACCTGTGCGATCCGGTTCTTGGCAGGCCGCTGACCAATACTGCTCGACAGCCTGAGGGTCGGGGATCTCTGCTCTAAAGGATCTGAGCTTGTGCAATACAATAGAAATTGCGTACTTTTTCACTTGTTACGTAGAAAGACTCGGCCAGCAAATTATGCTTGAAGACTACGATTAGCCATGTGAGGAGTGGAAGAAGAAAAAAAAAGCCTGAAAGCGGCTGTTTTGCTATTCTTAGTTAGAGTTGAGGAAATGGCTGAAGTTTGGACTAAAAACTATAAGGAGGGTGAAGCAAGTGTAGTGTTCCCATTTTGCTACTTGTTGAGTTGAAACTTGAGTTGAATTCACAGATGTACTAGATGCTTTAAGATGGCCTTTCTTGAACCAGTACCCTGTGAAAGACAATTGAGCTCACCTCTACACTAGTCTTCCTCCAGAGCTTAAAGTTCACTTGCTGTGGATGCTATTATTCTGCATTGTCTTCTAATTTTCTCTGATCTTCGCAACATCTAAGGAAGTTTGGATGCCCATCATATGCCCAAATATAATTTAGGGGTATTTTTAAAAAGTGAAGATTAACAGCACAATCCTGTGCAGTTCTAAGAAGTAAACCCCACTGAATTAATGGAGTCTTATTGCAAGGTAGAGGATTGTACCCAAATTAGGATCATGATCCCACATGCTGCTTAATTATGACCTATAGGTCTTCAATAGATCCATCTGAAAGAGTATTGGTAGAGCAGCAGATGTGATGATTCCCTGCCTCTGCCTCTGAAATTTGAGCAGGCATTTGGAGAAGGAGTTGGCTCAGGAGTTTCAGGCCCTCTCTTTGGGATCTCTCAAGCTTGATAGTTCACCCTTGAAACCTAGGAGTTCATTTGGGAATACCAATGCTATTGAGCAACCAGACCAATCTCAGAAGCATGTTTGAGGCTTGACATTCAGGCCCTGTCCTTGGGATCTCTCAAGCTTGATATTTCACCCTTGAGACCTAGGAGTTCATTTGGGAATACCAATGCTATTGAGCAATCAGACCAATCTCAGAAGCATGTTTCTTTTAGAGCACTTGAAGCTGACCAGAAATACAGGACTTTTGAGGTAAACCTACAAATAGAAGGACTTGAATACACAAGGATTATCACATCCTTGTCCTTGATTATCACAAGGATTACTCACATAATGTTCATTTGTGAGGTGCACTGTAGGGAAGTCACAGTCCCTTCTTTTAAAAGTAACAGGACAAAAGACAAAATAATGAGAGTATCAGTTTTTCTTCTGACTATATGACAATACAGAATTTTTTTTTTCTGTAAAGAACTGTCCGTTGATTTTAAAATGTTCTGCAGAGAAATGGGAACAGTAAGTAATGTCTGAGTGATTGCTACACACAAGTGCCCATCAATAATTTACCAAGTTCTTTCTTCTCTTTTCTTGCTAGCAATTAGAGACTGAAGGCTGCAATCCAAAGTACACTGTTACCAAGAAGTCACCAAGTGAGCGGACAATCACTTGTTGTCATGGGCTATATATATTGGATTGCAAAATTCACAATCTTAAATGTTTATAAGACTGAGTTATGGGGAAAATATGGGAGGTTACTTTCAGCTAAATGTAATTAGAAGTATACAATAGATCAACTATAAAGGCAAAGTTAAAAGAGACTGAACTTATATTCTAATTTCAACCAAATATGTACTGGTTACATTCAGACAATATTGGATGCGAATACATTTAAGCATAAATTAACCGAAGAACCTGGGTTTGCAAAGCTTAACACCCAAAGCTTACAAATTTAGCATGTTATGAGAATACATCTGCTAGGTCAGGGGTATCAAACTCACATTGTCACAGCGATGTCACATGACGTATTGGGACTCCCCCCACTTCACTAAACTGGGTGTGGGTGTGGCCAGCATATGTTGCATCCGGCCCATGGGCCAGGAGTTTGACAGCCCTGTGCTAGGTCTTTACCTGACACAAATAAAACATGTGTGTGAACTCAGTCATGCCCTGATTATTTTCTCCAAGGAAAGTGGGTCAATTTTATTTGATGGATTATCAGAGAATATTCCCCTACTTGAACTCAGCGTTAAATACAACTCAGTGATCATGCATGTCATTTTATATAAATTGGTATTATTTTGTCCTTTGGGAGGGAACAAATTTCATATCCTCCATTTTTTCCCCTGACAACATGTGAGCAGCCATGCTACTGGAAATATTTTTTTCAAAATGTTCTTCAGTTGTTGGGTGTATGCACTACAGGAGACAAGGGATTATTCAGCTTTGTTGCCTTTGCCAAATACTGATTAAGTCGGGAGGTCCCAAGGCAGCTGTCTGGTTTGAAGTGGTGACGGCTTCTTTAAAGCTTTGGATGTCCATATTTAGGTGGGCTAAGGAATTGTTCCTGACAGGAAGCATGTGTGCTGGAGTTAAGGGATACATTCCAGAGCAAATTTCTCCATAGTAACCTGTGTCAACTCTTAGACTTTGGCGTGTCACAGCAGTGCCCTGTAAAGATCAGATAAGTTGATTCCATGCTGTGACACTTTATTCAATGATGTTCAGTTTCTCCCAAAGCCTGTAATCCTATTTATACAATGGCACAACTGGAGAAAACTGTCCTGCATCTTCTTCATCATTCTATTAAGGCTCTGTTGGAAGAAATGTCCATCTGGGTTCAGTTCCAAGTGGGAAGAAATACATTAGAAACATGGGAGGCTGCTTGGAAAGATGGTTTAATGGTGAAGCAGAATCACCAAGCACATGTGATTCTGGGTAGATGACCACATGGAGTGAAGAGTGAGGTATATGTATACCCTCTCTTAGGCCTTGCAAGAAATGTATCCTATTGGCTGTCAGACTCCCAGGGGATCCAGCTAACCTTGTAGCCTGTTTGTGTCCCAGGTTTGGTTGAATCTTGCTGGCTGATGATGTAATGAAGAGGCTTGTGTTCTGAAAGGGCGTTGGGCAATTCCTATTATGGCTTAATGGCTTTGTCCTGGTTTGGTTCTTGAATGAGGGCTAATCCTATCACTCTGGAGCTGAAGGCCTTTTGTCTTGTAGATAAGATTGCCCAGTCTTTCTGGGACTATTAACAAAGGTGGGGGCTGCTTTCCAAGAGCTTGTTTCTCCTTTTCTCACCCAGGGAGGTAGAATATTCTGCCTTTTTAACATTTCCTAGAATATTTCATTCTTCTAGGAGAGGGATGGGTGCTAACTTTCTATAGCTCATTAAAGGTATGAGTTTAGCTACTAGAGAGTTTCTGATGGGCTACTGCTGGCCCATCAGAGAAGATTTTCCTAAGCAGCATTTAGGGCTTTCCCCCCCTACTTCTACCTAACCATATTACCAACATGCTGCCTTTTTGCTGTCGTCCATGACACTGCCTTAGTTTTATCTCCAGTCATGAGAGAGGCAAGGTCAAGCCATCCACAAGTAAACCTGTATTAATCTATATTAAAGTTATATTTTCCTTTATTATAGCATGCTATCAGGCACCCTCCAGATGTATAACATCTGTCAGTCTTTGTTTTATCTTGGAGGAAAGTCAGATGACTGCAGAGACTGCAGAGCCAGGAAAGGTATTGACAACGGGCAGAGTAAATGTCATAACAGTATGGTTATCTAGTAATTTTAGGGTAAGTAGATCAATAGCACTTCAAATCAGCAGGAGGGAAAGAAAGACCTCCAAATACTTGATCTATTTGTCTTCCATACAAGATTCTATAAAAGTGAGGACAGTGTTCAGAAAAGGGGAAGGGAGAAGGGAAAAAAAGAGCAAGAAGAGCCTGCCTGTTAACTTCCATGAAGGAAATCCATATAATATCTTTGCATCTATATTTTATAGAACGAACTCAGAGCATCTGCTGAAACCTAGGTATTTATTCAAACAAACCATAAATCCTTTGTGGATACCGTACCCTTGCCAAGGAGCTGGGGGGTGGGTGGGGTGGGGGCAGGGAAGCCAGGACTTCAAGGCTTGCTTGAAGAAAAGCATGGCTGTGGCTATTTAGGCAGTCTTTCTCATTCTTGGCAAATTTAGGTTGACTTCAACACCCAGATTTCTCCCGCCAGCAAGAAGTCTACACATTGTAGACTTGACAGAGGTGTCAATGTTGAAAAACATTGTCCTGAAGCAATGCTGTTCTGGAGGGCAGATATGTGACAGAGAAGACATATTTCTGGCAGTGGTGGTATGCTACTGGTTCAGCATGGTTCTGCCGAGCTGGTAGCGGTGATGAGCAGCGGAGACCGAACAGATTCTCTCTGCTGCTCTGCTGTTGGGCCCACTTGCCCGCCCAGGCTCTGGGGTGGGATTCTACCAGTTCACCCCTATTCACTAGAACCGGTTGTTAACATTCTAAGCAGTTCGGAGAACCAGTTGTTAGAAGAAATTACTGGCCTAATCCTGTAAGGAAGGCAGGAAGGAAACATTCTGGTGTTGCTTACAGAAACTGCCTCTCCATTAACCCTTATTACATTCTTGGCAGGACTAGATTTCCTGTCTTTGGAACTTCTCTGGAGTTTTTTTTTTCCCTTCCTTTGCTAGTACTTTGCTTGTTTGGAGTGACCATTCAAAGTTACAATGGCAATGAAAAAAGTGACTTATGACCATTTTTCACACTTACAACTGTTACATCATCCCCACAGTCATGAGAGGCCAGGCGAGGAGATGCGTGCCTCGATGTGAATGATATTGAGTTGGCCACACCCAGCCAATAACATGCCCATCAAGCCACGCCTACCAATTAAGCCACGTCCACAGACCCGGTTATTAAAAAATTTGAATCCCACCCCTGCTGGGCTCCCATACTCATCTTTATCTTCTGCTTTTGAAGCACATCTGCTTTGTGCGGCACAACAGAGTGCCATGCGGCAGCTGCTGAAGTGACTGGGAGAGTGCAGGCTTGCAGGACGTGAGTTGGAACGCCTCTGCGCCTGTGCAAATGCCTTTGTGCCTGTGCAAAGTGTGTGTTTGGCTTGTGCGTGCATGCAAAGTGTGTGCACGTGCACAAAGCACGCCCACCAAGCTACGCCCACTGAACCAGTGGTAAAAGTTTTTGAACCCCACCACTGATTTCTGGGTCCCATAATGTGGCATTTCTTGATAGATGGGAGCTGGAGTACACCAAGTGTTCAGTTCTTATAAGATGGACAAACAATTTGTCACGAATATTGCAATTGGCCAGGCCCGTCGTGTGAATAGCCTGGTTATTAATTTTATGAATGCATCTATCCTGTGCTATCACCTTCTAAATGAGCTTCTGCTCCAAACAGCTGCCCATTTCTAATGCAGGCAAAAGGCTGATTTGAGAAGATGTATGATGAATCATTGTGCCATATGGTATTGGAAGAGCCTTTGCCTGTTTGCATTCCAGCATCCAACCAGTGCATAATGTTTACTGGACATGTGTTTAGAAAAAGCCATATTGTCAGATTGCTGGCAGGAAGCACTCCTGCACCTGTTAGTTGGGCCACTTGACAGATGGCACGGTTCTGAACCTCACTCTATATTTTCCCATCATACATTAGAAATAGGAATTGGTGGTGGCTTTTCAATTAGAGGGCAACAGGTGGTAGGAAGGGTAAAAAACCCAGAAGTGTCCACCAATCCCTCCTTAACTTGACCCATAATAGGTATGTTAACAGGAGCTCCTTCACTAACTCCTCTTTTGTTGCAGAACAAGGACCACCAATGAGGATTATGCATTGCATGATACTACTTTCTTCTGACTTAAGAACTTGTGGCCTTCACTGTATAGGGACTTCTAGGTCACCCAATTAGTACTGTGTTGAATAACAATAATGAGGACAGGCTCTATATCATCTCAATGATGGCTGGGTGATGCTATGAAGGAACTATAATTTTCTATCAGGAAAATAGTCTGACCTGTGCAAAAGTGTAGTTGAGGAAGGGCTGAATTTCAATGACTGATGTCTAACTATGACTGAATATTATTATTATTAATAATAAATTATTGAATTCATGTACTGTCTGACTCCCAGTGACTCTGCAACCTACCACTCCCCATAAGCATGTCTAAGAAAAAAAATGCAGGTCAGTGGTGAGAAAAATAAGGTCCTGCACTTAGGTAGGAAAAACCAAATATACAGCTAGAGACCAGGCCACACCTGGCTTAATAGTAGTAACCGTGAGAGGGATCTAGGCACTCTAGTGGACTACCACTTGAGTATGAGCCAACAATGTGCTAAACCTGCCAGAAAAGCAGTCCTAGACTGCATTGACAGAGGAATAGCATCAAGGTTATGATTACACTGTTTATACCACACTAGTGAGGCCACACGTGGAATGGGCACATGATAACTGCCTTCCAGTACTTGAGGGCTGCCCAAGAGAAGGTGGGATTGACCTCCAAAGAGCCAGAGGGCAAGACAACAAGTAATGGGTGGAAGCTTGTTAAAGGGAGATCCAATCTAGAAGTAAGGAGAAATTTTCTGACAGTGAAAACGCTTAATCAATGGAATTCCAGTCCTGAAGTTGTGGGTGCTCCATTACTGGAGGATTTCAAAAATAGACTGGACAACCATTTGACCAGGATGGTATGAGGTCTCCTGCCTTGAGTAGGGGGTTGGACTAGAAGACCTCTGAAGCCCCTTCCAGCCCTACAATTCTATGTTCTCTTTTCCATGAAAGACGTGTGAAGTGGAAGGGACATAAGGCAAAGGACAGATCTGGGCTTTATGCTTGTCCCATTGCCAGTATGTGACACCCAACACTTCCTGGCTGCAGGAACATATGACATCCTCCTCCATCCACTTGTAGCTCATCACAAGTCCACCCTCTCCCCAGCTATTTCAGCCTGCCAAACATAAATATCTGGATGGGTGAGTGAAACACATGCATGCGTGGGTGTGCACAAGAGCGATCAGTTTATTTTTGTGTGACGCTGGGTGACTAGGACATGAATCAGCAGAAACCTTTGGGAACTTTTGGAGAGCAACAGATATAACACATGTAGGAGTTATTGTAATCTTGAGTAGCTTTTATGGCCTAGAACAGTCATCCATGATGCACATGTTAGACCACAGCTCTCCTAATATCCAACCTGTTCTCAGGATAGTTCTCTCCAAAACTGCTTCTGGACAACTTTTTCTAGATCAGCCTTCTGCACATTGGAAGATGAGATTTGCTCTCCTTTCCCTCCTTCCTGCTCCTGACAACATTCACCAGTCTCCTTTGTGAGACAAACCTGAGAAGAAAAGCAACTTCGTACTCAGGTATTGGATGATTTTTGGGTCAGCTTCTTCTTTTTTTCCAGTTTACCATTAAAATGAAAGAAAGGGCTGCTGCAGTTTAAAAGAATTTGTCAACTGGATGCGTCAGAGAATTGCCTCAAAATGGCCGAGTGATAATAAGAATAAGAATACTGCAGAATTGTCAGAGCATTCTCAGACGCAGATTCAGACTGTTGATTCACACATAATGGCTGAGCTTTTGCAACCTGCTAAACTAGACTTAAAGAGAGTTGAATAGATTGTGGTCCAGTGCTTTGTGGGAATCCAATCATTGTTTTAATATGATGTGTGAATGATACCATTTCATTTAAGCATGGCACGGCAGTTTGGGCCCATCATGGATTTAACTAATGTGGACTTAGCATGTTGTGTGAGTTTAGCCAATAAGAATCATTCTCCCACAGTGACAGGTTGTAAAATAAACAAAAACAAAACTAAGATGATAGTCAAAAATTGTATAGCAAAACAGAAAGGAGAATTAGAAAATATAATGGGACTGCAAATAGTAAAAAAGGTGAAATACCCGGGAATTTGGTTATCACCCAGATGTTCATCACTAAAAGAGGACAATTATATTAAATTGATTAAACAAATTGGAAAAGAATTGGAATTATGGACCAAATTGAAACCTATCTCTATTAGGAAGAATAGCAACGTTAAAAATGAATACACTACCAAAATTAATATATTTATTTCAAATGATCCCAATTAACTTAGGGACATCTTTCTTTATAGAAGTGAATAAAATGACATCTAAATTTGTCTGGTTGGGCAAAAGGCCACATATTAAGATGAAACTATTACAAGATAATAGGAGCAGAGGCAGTTTTGGACTACCAGAATGGGAGCTCTACTATCAGGCAGCGGTGCTGAGTTGGATTAAGGATTAGGTTAAATTAAAAGATAAGATGATATTAACATTAGAAGGACATGGTCTCCTGATAGGTTGGCATGCATTTTTGTGGGAAACAAAAGCAAAGTGCATACCTATTTTAATCAGCATTTAATAAGAGACTCATTGATTACAACCTGGAAAGAAAATTAAAGGTAACCACTATATGGAAATCCCACGATGGCTGTCAACCATGGAAACTATAATTCATCCAAATAGATTAGACTTAAGGAAAATGGTAAGAATTATTAGATAGTCAAGGGAAATAAAAAACAAATCAAGAACTAAAAGAAAATGGAATTATAGTTGATTGGTGGCCATATTTGCAAATCCAAAATAAACATAGAAAAGACCTAAAAGATTTTGGTTTTGACAAAGGGCAGAACCAATTAGATAAAATATTAATGGGATCGGAACAAAAACTTATAACTAAAATATATAAGTATTTATTAGATTTCAGAATGGAAGAGGAAGCAGTCAAGGGTACAATGATTGCATGGGTGCAGAATTTTGGACATCTTATAGAATTAGAGGAATGGGAGAAAATATGGAATGTAAATTATAAGTTAACAGTATCTGCAGCATACAAAGAAAATACGTACAAAATGTTTTATAGATGGTATTTAGCCCGAACAAGATTGGCAAAAATCTACCCCAACATAAGCCCTAAATGTTGGAAATGTAAAAAAAGTTGACACTACATTTTATCACATGTGGTGGTTATGCCCCGAGACCAAGACATATTGGATCCTAATCAAAAATTGGTTACAAGAGATTACTGGGTACCGGATTGAGTTCAGACCGGAAACCTTCCTTCTAGGAATCATCAAGGATAAACTACCAAAAAAGGTAAAATATTTATTGCTACACATTACAACAGCCGCCAGAATAGCCTTTGCGCAGGTTTAGAAAACACCAAGTATTCCCAACGAAGAATTGATAATACATAAAATAACAGAAAGTGCTGAGATGAATATGTTAACACTGGGACTGAAAGAAAAAGATGACTCAGAATTCTTTTTAATCTGGAATAACTGGTATAAATGGCTAACGAACAGAACTAAGAAGGGAGACAAGAAATCGAATTGAAATAATCCTTATGAGAGTAAAATGTAAATATGTAAATTATATAAAGATATAAGGATAACAGTTATATGATGTAATAAAAGAAACTTAATAAAATATATATTTTTTAAGAAAAAAAAGAATCATTCCCCCCCTCCCCCACTGAGGCAGATTAAGTTATCTTTTCATTGTAATTTCCCCTCATTTCCCCCCCCCCCAGGAGAGATTGACAGATGGCACTTCAGTTTCAATACCTCAAGAATTATATTGGGAACATTTTCTTCCCACTTGTCTGACACAAAACAGCTCTGCCATAGTTAACTTTTTATTTCAACACTGCCTTTCCTCCTCTGCATGAACACTGGAGGAGAGAATGACAAAATGTTTGGATAATTCATTCATCTAAACCAAAAATTTTCCTTATTCTTTCACTATACCAGGGATGGGATGGACCCAACCCTGTAAAAAGCCCCTTGTATTTCCAAGAATATCCAGGAGCTGCTCAATCAGCTCTTGCTTTTTATTATCTCAGAACCACAGGAAAAAAAAAACCGTCAGTGAGATATTATGTTGTATGAATCCAGCCAGAACATATGGCACCTGTTAATATTTTTTCTTCCTCAACTTACACAACAATACATACCCCTCTCATTGCCTCCTGGTCTTTATTTTTAAAAATGCATTTAGAAGGGCATGTACAGTTAACAGACTTATAAAATAAAGGGGGGGAAAGCAAAAATGACTTGAAATGTACAGCTGAAGAAATGAAACCTATGGATTCATTGGACTCCTTCATGGACGGAGAAATAAAATAGAATTAATTGGAGTCGACTGAACTCAAGCACAAAGCCAAATGTGGCCAATCTCAAAAAGTTAAGTTGGGCTAGAATTGGTTAATATTTGGATGGAAGACTTAGGGAAGTGTCAGGTTTGTAGTTTAGTCAAGATTTCCTAGAATAAGGCAATGGCAACCCATTTGTGTGCTAATGCCAAGGAAGTTGTGTGTTTATGTTCATGAGCTCATCAGGAGCGGAGCCCAACACAAAATAAATAAACCTACAGAGGCACAATTTTCCATAGGAAACAACCTGCATTCCTGCACATCTCCAAAACTATTCACGTAATCACCCTGATAAACAGGAAGAAAGGATGTGACCTCCCATTTCACTTATAATTGCAGTGTTAAAGATTTCTTGCTGTCACACAAAACGCATGAATAGGAAAATGCAAGTTATCCTTTTTCACCTGTTTATTTCCCCTGCCGTGTTAACCTTATGCATTGCTTTAGGGCATTAGCCCTAGGCATTGCTAAATGCAATGAATAGTTGTGTTATTTTATCAGCCTGCATCCATAGAGATGAAGTTTTACCATTGGGAAAAAAGATATCCATGCCGCAAAGCCTTAGTAATGAAAAGGCTCCTGCAACATATTGTTGAATTGCTGTAGGTTGTGCATCTATAGCAGTGGAAACTTTCCAAGGATGTTCTGCTACCTAATAAAGTCTAAAAATACAACAGGGTAGTAACTTTGAATAGAATCTCGGCTGCAGGAAAGGAGTTGCAGATACAAAAGGTTATCCAAGGATCCTCTGCTTGTGACTGATAAGCCTTGTGTTCTGAGATATCAACAAAGGCAGCGTTGATCTGGATCTGGGTGTCTGGAGACAGATTGGAATTGGAAAATAGCAGGAATCTACAGTTTGCTTTGAGAGTGTAAATCTTAGGTAGCACATCACATCTCTTTTCCCTATTTATTTATGTGACAAATCAATCTAGAGGGCCTACAGAACTTACAGTGTAAGCATACAATATAAAGATCAATATCATAAATGTTAAAACGATAAAATCCATAATGTTCTAAATAAAAACTAGAAATAATAAGCTGAACTAATTTAATATGGTGCCACAGGTTGTAATTTAATTGTGGACAAGATAACAGACCTGGCCTGGACTGTATCACTGAGATTTGGCTGGATGAAAAAGAAATCCCCTCCCAGAGATTCTGAACAGCCAGGTTTTGCATTCTGCATTAGCCTGGAGCCGGGGAATTGGTGTAGCAATTATATATAGGTAGACCTCAACTTAAAACCATTCATTTAGTGATTGGCCAAATTTACAATGGCATTGAAAAAAAGTGACTTATGATTGTTGCAGCATCCCCAAAGTCACATGATCAAAATACAAGTATTTGGCATTTATGCACTTATGACAGTTGTCCTGCCCTGGGCTCCCCAATTCTAACCTTCCCACCCTGCTTCCGACAAGCAAAGTCAACGGAGGAGCACAGGACTGCATGATTCATTTAATAACTGTGCTCATTTGCTTAACAATTGCAGCCAAAAAGGTTGCAAAAATGAGTCAAAACTGCCTTGCTTAGCAATAGAAATTTGGAGTTCTATTAGGGCCATAAATTAAGGACTATCTATACTCAGAGAACCTTGTTCTTGTGAGGAGTGCTGTTTGACAGGTAGCCAGATGTAATGCCTCCCTTGTAATTCTGGACCAAAGGGATAAATTGGAGCTGCTATTGTTGTATTATCTTCCCAAGTGCTTGGTGACATTTGTAGATGCCATTACATAATGGCATCACTTTCAGAAATACACACACCATTAGGGTGGCACAGTGGTTAGAATGCAGTATTGCAGGCTGCTTCTGCTGACTGCCAGCTGCCAGCAGTTCGGTAGTTCGATTTTCACCAGCTCAAGGTTGACTCAGCCTTCCATCCTTCCAGTAGTGGTAAAATGAGGATCCAGATGTTGGGGGCAATATGCAGACTCTGTAAACCACTCAGAAAGTGCTGTAAAGCACTGTGAAGCGATATATAAGTCTAGGTGCTATTGCTATTGCTATTGTTTTAATGTCAGCATGGCTTACTATAGTTACCACTGAGAGCACCTTGTTGCTTTCCTCTGTCTTCTTGATTATGTGCCACCAAGTTGGTGTTGATTAGAGACCACACAGAATGATCTGCCCTCAATCTTGTCCTTTAGGTCAGTGGCCCCCAACCTTTTTTGTGCCACGGCCCGGTACCGGCATCACAAAATGATCCGCGGCCTGGTACCGGCATCAGCACGCATGACAAGGCAAGGTGAGTTGAGCAACCGGCCAGCCAGCTGTCTCCCGCTTCTCCCTGCCACCTTCAACTCCTCCTTTGTACCTTTTTTGTGCTTTTTTGTGCTTTTTGAATCTCCTCCGCCATCGGGACAGCTCTTCATTCGAAGCTGCCTCCCCCATTCGATGAAACTAAGGCATGAGGATTCCTTCAGGACCCAAACGCCACTTTCCAACTGGAAAAGCTCACCCAGAAGCACTTTCTCGTCGAAACAAGATGGCGGCGCCCAACAAACTGGCGGCCCGGTAGAAAATGATCCATGGACCAGTACCGGTCTGGGGCCCAGTGGTTGGGGACCCCTGCTTTAGGTCTCCCAATGGTATACTCGTTGCTGCTGTAATGGAGTCCATCCAGCTTGTTGCTGGTCGTCCTCTGTTCTTTCCTTCTACCTTTCCCAGTATTACAATCTTCTTTAGAGAATTAGGTCTTCACATAATGTATCCAAGGAAGGATAATTGGAGTCTCATCATTCATGCTTCAGATGAGAACTCTGGATTGATTTAATGATCCATTTGTTTTCTTGGCTATCCATGAGATTCTCAGGAGCCTTAGCTCAGCAAACAGTAAAGCTCAAAGGCATCAGTACTCATACATGCACAAGTCTGATATTTGTGGGTATATACACATCATGGTATTTGAATATATTTTCCAAGGCCGTCATTGTTAGTGTGCAGTATAATTATTTATATGTATATAACAATAGCAGTACTGTTACAATAGTGTTGGAGAAGCTGTTTTTAGCAGGTATGTGGACAGAAGGTGAAGCTTCTGGATGGTGCACTGATTCTGCAGCTGTGTCCATCTGAAGGTGTTGGCAAAGCAGGATGCCCAGTTGCCTTTATATAGGGACAGGAAAGAAAAGAGACTCATTACCATATCCAGAAGGAAATGCTTTCATTTTAATTGCCAAGATCGGGCTTCTCCCTGCCTTCTTGTTACTGTAAAATATTCCCGCCCTCCCCTTTTTATCATGGTGCCCCACCAGTGTTGGATGTCTATGGAAATTCTCAGTCATCCAGGTCATGGTGTCCCAAAGGTGCTTTTTCAAGAGGCAACTGGATTTTCTGGTTTTTCTTTGAAGACCTTTCACTTCTTCATCTCTGAGCTTCTTGGATGACAAAGGAAACATCTTCAAAGAAAAACCAGAAAATCCAGCTGCCTCTTGAAAAAGCATCTTTGAGACTCCAGTGTTGGAGTTTCAGACTAAATTCTGGCCATTTCCAGAATTTCCAGCCATTTCTTACAGCATCTTCTAGAAGCTTCCAAATGTCAATGTGATAATAATGAGGGAAGGTTTTCTATCACCTCAGCCACGGATGGGTGATCTTAGAACCCTGATAAACATTGATGGGGAAATGTCCTCCATCATATTTTTTTTCCTCCTCAGTTCAGGTCAGTGAGCAATTTAGGCTGGAGGCTCTCTCAGTACATTGATATTTCCTAGGCTTAGGTTCATTTTTCTATGGCTGAAGGATAAGCCTAAAATAACAGCAACCCAACGATTATCCTCTTTTAAACCAATGCTAGCCCACTCTATTAATAAATTCACATGTCAGAGTGGATATCCTGAAAGGAAATGGAGAAAAGAGCTCTTAGAAAGATGGCAGAAAGGAGGTCAAATGCCGTGGGACAGCAAATGTGTCTCTTTCTGATGCTGTTCTCAAGGCTGTGGGTTATGGCACTAGGGAGCACTGTAGAGCTGGTAAGGGATTGGGGTGAACAAGACTTTTTGAGGTTCCCGTCGAATAAAAGGAGTTATCCTGTAAGGCAAGTTGTTTATTCAGAAACTAAAACAGGATGTTTCACCCTGTTAACAGGCTTATCCACAAAATAATGAGGATTAAGGTACATCCAGTTCTCTGCAGGCACCCCTTTTTCTTTACGTCTAAGTATTGCAGGAAGCCAAAGAGAATGCAATGCTCTGTCAAGGGATGTTTATTTTATTTATATAGATATGATTAATAACAGTGTTTTCCCCCCTGCCTTCTTCCCATGATGTTGCCTTCAGCTTGTCAGCAGTCCACTAGTGACACAGATTTAAGTTATCCTTAGCTATACCAAAGTTACAGCTGGCTTTTCTCTCTTTACCCAGCAACAACCAGTAGCAGTTGTTTTGGATGTATAAAATGACCTGTAGTGGCTGGGATCAGCTTAACCTTTATTCCATTACAGCCCTTGTAGGCAAACCTCTCACCCCAGGCTTCCAAATGGTCTCTTTCACTGCCACCCTGTTCTCTCTCCCCTTCCCCCACCCCCCAAAAAGCATTGCAGAAACATGGGAGCCACACTTCATGACTGCTCAGCAGAGGGGCGTCTTTTCTCTTGTGATTATCCAGCCTTGTGTGTTTTCAATAAGGAGTGAAAGGACTGCCGTGGGATTCTGGCAGTTCTAGGAAAGCAAAGCTACTTTGCTACTGCTTGTGATGTCTTGGCGTGGGGCCAAAAGTATGCAATGTGATGCTGTGGATTGGTATGAAATGGCCAGAGCTACATGTTCCCAATGCATTCCGCTTTCAATCCCTGTTCCAGAGAGAGAAAGAGTTGCATGGAGCTTGGCATCTTTACCCCTTATGATTCTCTACTGTATCTCAGGCATTTCTCCTCTGCAACTATGAAGATGTAAGACTAATTTTCTTGTCACTTTAAATGTACTCTAATAGGCATACATTAAAATGAAATTTTGTTGCAAAGAGTCACCACCTCCAAATACACTACATAAACATGACAAACAAACAAATATGCATATACCCACATACTCACATATATTATATGACACAGAAACATCACAGTCTAGTTCAGATGTATACATATATACATGGCGAGCAAAATGAATCTTGCAAGTTTATCAGATGGATGGCATAGGGAACAAAGCTGTTATGGAATCTGGTAGTCCTGCAAGAAAACTGTTTCAGTCTCTTCCCTTCCATATGCCATTGACAGGAATGAGAGCAAGGGCTGGGATTGCACAAAATTGTAACTATGCAACAATGAAAGATAGACCAATGTTCCCCTGGCTGCCCAGAACTAGGGGAAGTTGATATCTGTGTATTTTGCATATTCATGGAACTCCTTGTGTAACATAATTGTGGTTCCAATCAGTGGTGGGATTCAATTTTTTTTGCTACCGGTTCTGTGGCCGTGGCTTAGTGGGCATGATGTGGCTTGGTGGGCATGGCTTGGTAGGTGTGGCAGGGGAAGGATACTGCAAAATCCCTATTCCCTCCCTACTCCTGGGAGAAGGTTACCGCAAAATTTTCTTCCCACCCCACTAACCTGCTTTCTAGTTCAGTTCTCCTGTGCAGGGCAACAAAAGAAGGCTCAGCCAATCAGCTGGGACTTGGAGGCAGAGAATAGATGGGGGTGGGGCCAGTTAGAGGTGGTACTCAACATTTCCACTACTGGTACTCCAGAACTGGTAAGAACCTGCTGAATACCACCTCTGGTCTCAATCACTTCTTGGTGCCTAGTCTTTATCGGTGTACAGTGAAATAGTGCAAAATCTTAAAGATGCGAAATTCCACACCACTGTTGTATCACAGTGAAGATTAAGGGATGTTTTTCTGGTGGCTGGTGCTGTTCTTAGTTCTTAAGGGATAAGCCAAATGCTTTGCTTAGTACCCTGCAGCTGCATAATCAGGAGACTATAGCTTGATAGCAAACTCAAACAGATGCACTAGAGGTAGGATAAAGGCCTCACTGAGCTTAGCAAATGTCATGCTGGTATATGTTTCTGCCAGTCTCAGTATCAGCAGAAAGGAAGGACCAGAGATGTTTCCTGAACATGAAACTAAAATGTGGCACATCACTAGTGGTCTACGGCTTAATCTAAATTAAAAGAGTTGTTCTAGTTAAACAGACAATCATTGACAGACACCTCATTAACTGGGAATTGCCAAGACATTTATTTGCCTGAGCTGAATCTCCCACAGCACTTGAGCAGGCTAATTTAGAGGGCTGGGCATGGCCATGAGGCACTGTGTTATTTCCTCCCACCCCTACCACTGCCTAACGCCTACAACTGGCCTAAGGATAGGGCCGGTCCTGAGAATAACCTCTTCAGCAAGTGTGCTGATGAAAGCACTGCTTGTTTATTAGCCCTTTAACCTGTCTTGTCTTTAAAGACTCAGGACGAATAATATTTATCAAAGAAAATGTCACCTGATGGTGATTTGTCGTACAACACAACTCACACAGTTTTGTATGGTTTTTATCCATTCCTATCACTCCTTGGGAAATGGATTAGCTGGAAAAACTAGGACATTCCCAGGCTTTGAATTTCCAGCTCCCATGTTATGCATAATTGGCCCTGGTTGTTCACTTACAAGGCCACACAATATACATGGTGCTTGAAGGAATATCCATAAAGACAGTCATAATCTATGTACTGTAACATACAAAACCCTCCATTTATGGGCACTTCAAAATCTCTTGGTGCTTCTCTAAAGAGGTCTTTAAGAAAACAAGTCCTGTTTGTCTGTCTGTCTAATTTCAATAGCCTATTGAAGGAATTGTCATAATTAGTGTGTCAACAATACCTGGAGATTGGGAGCTGGCATCGCGACAATACCGCATGCGATCTTGGAGGTCTGAGATCGCTGACGATATCTTTGCTCCTGGATGATCCTATCGGATCTAAACCATTCCAAAGAGACGGTGAAAGTGAAGAGCGCATCCTGTCGATCCCAGGGACACCGCAAAGTCCCTGGTAGATCCAGGAGATTAACTGTGGTTGAACAAGATAAAAGTGGTATGCTGAGATGGGAGATGGACAGATCAGAATTTTATCTCAGATTCCAAAAAATAGAGGAAGAAAAAGGACAAAATCTAGCTGAGATAATGATAGAAATATTGGCTGAAGCTTTGGAAATAACTGAAGAGAAGATGATGGATGGAATAGATGAGGTTTATCAAGTCTTCACAAGATACGCAATGAGAAATATCCTACCAAGAGAAGTTCACATCAGATTTACAAAGAAAGCCATTAAAACGCAAATATTGCAAGTGGCAAGACAGAAAACATTGAAATATAAAGATAAGGAGATTGTGGTTTTGAAACAAGTACCCAGAAGAGTGAGAGAGATGAGAAGAGAATACCGATTCTTGACCAAATTGCTACTTAAAAAAGAGGTGAATTATAGATGGCTGATTCCAGAAGGTTTAATGTTCACATGGCAAGAACAGAGGTACAGAATTGATTCAATTGAGAAAGCTGAATCATTTTATACAGAATTTTTCAGAGGGAAAGAGGAAGACGCAGAAAAAGAAATTTCACTCATTGAATTCCAAGAGGAATCCATGAATGACGACTGAAAAAGAGGAAGGCGCAGTAGGTGGAAAGGAGGAAGCCAAAGGACAACGTGAACCAAGATTCACGAGAGCTGCCAAACCTAATTATAAAATATAACCATGGAAGAGAAAAAATTGATTACAATTAATATAAATGGACTTAATTCAGCCGTTAAAAGAAGGAAAACTTTCCATAAATTAGAGAAATTAAAATTTGATATTATCTGCCTACAAGAAGTACATATTAAAAAGCAATATGAACAATTGTTGATTCAGCCAAAACTAGGGAAAATATTTACCTCCTTGACACAATGCAAGAAAAGAGGAGTGGTTTTATATATTAAAGAGACTATTCCAGTGAAATTGATTTATACTGATGACGACGGAAGAATACTAATGGTGGAAATAATGGATAATAATATGAAAACACTCCTGATTGCAATCCATGCCCCGAATGATAAACAAGAAGAATTTTATAAAAAATTACATATCAAAATAATTGAACTGGACTATGCTAATATAGTTATGATGGGAGATTTTAATGGAATTGTAGACAACAAACTGGACTATACAGCACAGAAAACAATAAAGCAAAACAAAAAGACTCTCCCTAAATCCTTTTTTAATATGGTAGATGAAATAAACTTAAAAGATACATGGAGAGAAAGAAATGCTAAAACCAAACAATACACCTTCTATTCAAATAGACATTTATCATGGTCCAGAATAGATATGATATGGATGTCAACAGAATTGTTAACTAATATTCAAGAAATAAATATTGAAACGAGTACTTGGACAGATCACAGTCCAATGACAATTAAATGGAAGGACAAAGAAGAAGATCTAGATGGATGTTAAATAATACTATTTTAAAGGGAAATGACTTCACACAGTGGATGGGGAAAGAACTGGCTTTTTTCTTTAGAGAAAACAAAAAAGAAGATAAATCAATCCAGAATGTATGGGATATAATGAAGGCATATGCCAGAGGCTTGATAATAGACTATACAAGGAAAAGAAATACCATGAAAAGATTAGCCTCTAAGGCATTAGAGGATGAGTATAAAGGACTTGAAAAGGAGCTACAGAAATTGCACAGAAAAAGGACATTAAGTTAAAAATGGATATAACTAAACATAAAATGGGTCTAATAGAAAAAGAAGAATTAGCACAGAAAATTAGAGGTGCTAAACAGAATTACTTTGAAGATGCAAATAAACCAGGTAAATGGTTAGCATATAAATTGAGAAAGGAGAAAGAATCAAGGAAAATATTGCAATTAATAGATGATCAAGGCCAAGTTTGCTATGGTAGTAAAGAGAAGAAGGAAATCATTCGAGACTATTATGGGAAACTATTCACACCAGAGAATATTGATGAGGAAAAAGTCAAATAGTACCTACAGAATGCTAAGTTACCCCAGATACCTAAAGAGATTGAAACAATGTTAGAAAGCAATATAACAATGATGGAGTTAACTGAAGCACTCAAGAAGCAAAATAATGGAAAGGCACCAGGCCCAGATGGACTTCCGGCAGAATTTTACAAAACATTACAAGAATCGTTGAGTCTTCCATTGCTAGAAGTTATGAATGAAGAAGTTGCTAGAAGTTAAAGAAGAGGATACCTAAATCATCGTCAGAAGCTTATATTACACTTGTTCCAAAAGAGGAGGCCGATCCATTACAAATCAAGAACTATAGACTTATTTCCCTACTAAACGCAGATTATAAAATTTTTGCTTCAATATTGGCAGAAAGACTTAAAAAATACTTAAATAATTTTATCCATCCTGATCAAAATGGATTTCTGCCAAAGAGACAAATTAAAGACAATATGAAAGTAATCTTGGATACTTTGGAATATTACGAGGCACATCCTGAAAAACAAATGGCTTTGATATTTCTAGATGCACAGAAGGCATTTGATAATGTGAATTGGTGATTCATGTTACTGCTGTAACAGATGGGCTTTGCTAGAAAATTTATTCAAGCAATAGAAGCTATATATAATAAGCAAACGGCAAAGGTAATGATAGAGGGAGAACTGACATACTCTATTGATATAAGAAAAGGAACAAGACAAGGGTGCCCACTGTCACCTTTGTTGTTTGTGTTAACTTTGGAAGTGCTAAATAGAAATATTAGAGATGAAAAGAATATAAAAGGGATGAAAATTAAAAAGGGAGAATTTAAGTTGCAAGGATTTGCAGATGATCTGGTTTTTATTTTAGAAGACCCACTAGAAACAGCATCAAAATTGATAGAAAAGATAGAGACATATGGAAAGGTGGCTGTTTTGAAAATAAATAAAGATAAGACAAAGATCTTGACAAAGAATATGCTATCAAGACAAAAGGAAGAACTGGCAGACCTACTGAAAATTCAGGTCACGAATAAGATCAAGTACTTGGGGATATACTTGACAGCAAGATGCAGTACACTAAAAGAAAATAATTATATCAAACTTAAACAGCAGATAGCGCTAGATTTGGCGAAATGGGAAAATTTACAACTGTCATTAATAGGGAGAATATCAACAATCAAGATGAATATATTACCCAGAATTTTATATTTGTTTCAAACAATTCCAATTAGGCTTGGAAAAGATTACTTTGAAGATTTAAATAAAATTGTGTTGAAATTTATATGGCAAGGTAAGAAAGCGAGAATAAAGTTAAAACTTTTGCAAGATGCTAGAATAAGAGGAGGATTTGGTTTGCCTAATTGGGAGTTGTATTACCAAGCTACAAATTTGATGTGGGTTAAGGAATGAATAACATTAAGAAATACCAGTTTGTTGACATTAGAAGGACATGATCTGTTGTTGGGGTGGCATGCTTTTCTATGGGATAAAGGAACTAAAACACAGGGTACTTTAGAAGACACTATATATGGGAGTCTCTGTGGTTAAACTGGGAGAAGATTAAAAGACAATGTTATTTGAAAATTCCAGTCTGGTTATCGGCTATTGAAGCATTTTCTTATCCTATAATATACAAAAAGGAATAAACAGTTAGATATGACAGTTAAATACAGTTACATATGGTGAAATATTGAATGAAAAGGGTGAACTTAAATCTATACAAAAACTAGAGGAACAAGGTATAAAGATGAATTGGTTTTCATATGCGCAAATACATTCAAGGTATGATAAAGATACTAAAACAGAAGGTTTCTATGATAAACTGACTGATTTAGATAAGATTTTGACAGGTACTGATGAAAAGGTGATTAAAAAATTGTATGGATATTTATTAGAAATTAAACTAGAAGAAGAACAAGTTAAAGAAACTATGATTGCTTGGGGGAAGAATTTTGGATATGGGATTGATCTAGAGGAATGGCAAAAACTGTGGTCTCAAAATTATAAAATGACAATGTCAACAGCATATAAAGAAAATTTGTATAAGATGTTTTACAGGTGGCATTTTCCCCTGACAAGAATAGCAAGAATGTTCAAGAATAAATCCGAAAAATGTTGGAAATGTCATCAGACACCTGGCTCATATTACCATATGTGGCGGACTTGTGCGGATGCTAAAAAATACTGGACTAAAATCCACACATGGTTGGAAAAAATGACAAAAAAACATATAGATTTGAAACCAGAGATATTTTTATTGGGAATTTTACCTGAAATATATAGTAAAGATTTGAAATACCTGATTGTAAATGTATTAACAGCGGCTAGGATTGTATTTGCTAAAAACTGGAAAAATGAGAAAACACCATCACAGGAGGAAATCATTAAGAAAATATTGGAATGTGCTGAAATGGGTAGATTGACATTTGAAATTAGAGAACAAGATGATAAACAATTTTATAAAGTTTGGGATCTATTCTATCAATGTTTAGACAATAAAGAACAGTAATGAAATATGTAGACTTTTGGAAAATACTAAATATATAAAGATGTATTCTTTTCTTATTATATCTACAAAATGATTTTAGGATAGATTTGGGAGGATAATATGAATTGTCATAAAACAAATTAAGTAAAATATGATTACTTCCTAAAGCATGAATGAATAAAAGTATAGTCAAATGATTGATTAATAATGATACCAATGTATTTAATATTGGACTGAAAATACGAGATCATATACAATGTGGTTGTGATTGAGGACTGCAAAATGGAAGGACAAAACAATTTGTGAACCAACCGGCACACTGTATGTACGTATATGGAAGATGGCCCGGTGTTTTTATGTTTTGTTTGTTTATGTTTGTTTTAAAAACCAATAAAAATTAAAAAAAACAATACCTGGAACTTTTTATCCAGGAATTTAAGTGAATATTATAGTTGAAATGGGGTGGGGTGGGGTGGGATGGAAGGACAGTTAGAATTGATGCATAAACATGCCTGTATAGAGTGCAAACTTTGGGAATTTAAGGAACTCCAGAGAAATCAAGAGGCAAATATCAGGAGTTCAAAACACATAAACAGATATGTTCCAGAGAATTGGTGGGCCAGAAAAAAGCATCCAGTTGCAAAAGTCTTCTACTAAATATATTCTACAGCACTGGAATTGACAATTCTAGGCAAACAAACCTAGACTCACAACCAGTGGTGGGATTCAATTTTTTTTTACTACTGGTTCTGTAGGCGTGGCTTGGTGGGCATGGCAGGGGAAGGATACTGTAAAATCTCCAGTCAGAGGTATTGCCGGTTCTCTGAACTACTCAAAATTTCTACTACCTGTTCTCCAGAACTGATCAGAACCTGCTGAATACCACCTCTGTCCACAACAAATAGGATCGCAGAGGTCTTATCTATCAGAGCCCTTTGTGTAATTCTTTTACCTTTCCCTCACTGAAGTGTATTTTTGTCTCACATTGTATTCCCTGTGCAATGTAATAATGAAATAGGACCAAAAATAAAATGTTCCATGCACCAAAGTCTTTTATTTGGCTTCCCTGAACCAACAGAAGGAAATTCTGCAATATTTCAGAAATCACATCCGTCCGCGATTATCTTTCATGAGAGTATATTTATAACAGGCTGGGAAAATGGTAGCTTTCCCATCGTTCTGGAATTACAAAACCAAATATGAAGTCCATGTGGAAGTTATCAGGAGCTATAGTTTATCAATATTATGGGCCACAATTTTCTATTTTGGGATCTCTTTATTACTGTAAATCCATTGCCATGCCATATTACTTCTGCCTTTATGTTATGAAATGTTACAGACATTCCTCCATATCGTTTCAGGTTTGTAATATTCTAATTTCTCTTGGATTTCTGCAAATTTCCCTTTTCTAGTTTCTTATCCTGCAACTACTATTCCCTTATCTCTGTTTGGATGTGTATTACCTCCACATTCAGTTTCTCATTGTTCAACTCTAGGGATTTCCAACCAGATAGCTTCTTTATCTCTCTCTCTCTTAATTGTGTGTGTGTGTGTGTGTGTATGAAATATTGCAGAATAGCAAATAGAAAACAACCATATTTTCTTTCAGAGTCTTGTTTTAGAAATACCTGTGTATTTTGAATTCCTAATCCTAGGCTTCCAAGGAATGCAGCCCTCCTCTTTAAACAGCAAAAGCAAAAACTGTAACTGTATTAGCTTCTTTAAAGCAGAGGCAGAAGCTTATCCACAAATATAACAGTAACATTTGATGGGAATAATCATAAGAATGAGAGAAGGATGTTCCCTTCTCCAAATAAACATTATTTGAAAATTACACGGTAAAATAAAAATATTGGGAGCCGGGCTGAAAGTGGGTATCTATGTATCACAATTGTATTTGGATTACTGGCATCAAAATATAGATCCCTAAAAGGGACCAGGTAAGGACTTTTCTTGGCTCTTCTTCAGTTCAGGATAGGTTAACTGAGAATACGTAATTCCAAGATCTGGCTTCTTAATTATCCAAGAATAACAAACTGGGCCAAGTTTCCAGATTATTCAGCAGTCTGACACTTTAGGAAACTCTAAAAATAGCCTTCTGTAAAGACCTGGGCTGATCTCTGGCTCCCATGCTTTCAGGAGGATTCAGAAGGATTGCTATTGCTCTCATGTTTTCTTTAAAGCAAGAGGAACTTGCTTAGAGGAAGAGGAACTTAGATTAATTTGTCTGATAGTTAATTAACATTGTTTGATTGCTATTTAAAGTAAAATCAGCTTGCCTAACATAATGAAATAAAGTGTTCTTAAATGATGATGCTTATCCTAGAAAACAAGTCTCTGCGTTCCTTAAGTTACAAAGAAAGAAAGAAATGAAATCAGGCAGACTTCTATAACGCATACAGCCAAAACTCTTTCGACTGATCGACGTTTGTATATTGTCAACAAATTACCAATCACAAGTGAAAAAGGATATCCTTTGAGAATAAAAAACCAGCACGGGTGACATAGGGCTAAGAATGTTTTTTTCCCCTTGAGGGGCATTTGAGGCTTCCCAACTTCAGCTTCCCTGAAACCAGAAGCAGTCAGATCACAATTAGTAACATGCACCCTGGCCAAACCTAAGGGGAATGCGGAACGTTGCAAAGAAGAAGCTGACTTTAATCTGTGGCAGGTTTTCCCATCACAGGATTGCCAGGAGGAGAAACAATTACAGACAAGGCTGATTTTCCTTCAAAGGGCCCAGATTGCTCTGTGCTCTGGAACCAGCAATTCTTTTTAAAGAGCAAGAGGGGTGGTTTAAGAATGACTGGCACTGCTATCCTAAGGAGAGCAGGAATTAAAAAAAAAAAAAGCTGGCAGAGCTCCATGGAAGCTGAGAAACTGTAACAGAAGGACATCAGTACAAGCTGGGCATTAAGTATGTCAGGGAAAATTCTACAAAAAACAACAACAGAAAACATGCTGGTTTTGTGGCCTATGCTTGGTGCCCACCCTCCACCTTAAAAACATAACCGGAATGCTTGACTTCAGGTCTAGTGAATACAACTCTAGCTGTGCTTTGGATTTTTGCAATCTAGATCTAGTCTCAACAAAACATTTTTTTCTCTTGAGTACAGTAAATTGCCAATCTGAATAGAAACCTGAAGGTCACCTTTTATAGAACCTTTAGGCTCTTTAGGGTGCTTTATGATTCTGCACTCAATTTTGGATTTCGTCCCTTGGTTATTAAGTGTTTCCTTCCTTCTGTCTTTCCCCCATGTATTTTCTTTGATCTTTTCTTAAAGAAAAGAAACACAGTTTAACTAAGCCTAAAGAAAACATTTTAATAGTATGACTCTCATAGGGTGGATCATAATCTGCTTGCCAGTTGAAGACCATTGTCCCAAAAGGTTTGTGCCTTTAATCATTGTCTAGGTCTAGGAGAGTGACTTTTTTCATTTGGATTTTCTCCCTTCTACACCCTGTTAAATTTGGCACTATAACATATTTTCATTCTCAGAAGAGGATGTTGCAACTCTTTTGCTAGTCACTTATAATGAGTTCCAGGATTTTATCTCCAGTTCAAAGACCACTACTGGAACTGTGCAACTTAGTTGAGTGTAACTATTAGCTCTGGATAATTCTGCACCAAAGCCATAACAGCTGTTCCAGTAAATTGGCATATTTCCTTCCGTGTATTTGCTATGCAAAATTAATTAAAGACTGCTTCAACTACTTCAACAGGGCTGTTATTTAGGATTCCTCATATCTTCAAAGATGTTTGTTCCTAGATATATTTGATCAAAACAGGTTTGTAACAATATTGTTTCAACAGAGAACAGAAAATTACTTCTAGCCACTTAATATGTTTGCCTTAGGTTTTGTTAGTCACTTCCTATTTCCTCAAAAGGTTACATTGCAAGGCCACTATCAATCATACAAAGTTTCGTTTCCTTTGGATAAGAAACTAAAGGAGATTTCATGTTATTTTTATTTACACTACTGTTTCTTTATTTTTCTTCTTCTACAAATATACAGACAAAATACAGTTATACTCCCATAAGCAGATGACACATCACAAACTTGACATTGACAGGAAAAACCCTCCAGGGTTGACTTCAAAGGGATCCTTCTTCAGCAAAGCGAAACGGCCGAGTCTCAGTTCATCAAGTGATTCAGTTTTATTTTCATGGATGAAACAGAAACAGTATGACTGCTTTCACACAACACGATTAATCCAGTCATAGCTTGTTGCTTTTGCTATATATTTTATTTTATTTATTTTGTCAAGCAATTATAAGATAACAGGTATAACATAGTTATGAATACATGAAATGGATACATATAAGAAAAATAAAAAGAAACAAATGGAAGGCATGTTGGTGCGCTTATGCACCCCTTCTACAGACCTCTTAGCAGGGGTGGGATTCAAAATTTTTAACAACCGGTTCTGTGGACATGGCTTAGTTGATGGGCGTGGCTTGGTGGTCATGTGACTGGGTGGACATCATGTGACTGGGTGGACATGGCTTGTGACTGGGTCATGTGACTGGGTGGACGTCATGTGACTGGGTGGACATGGGTATATATTCATTAATCACCTATCCATTAAATGTTATTGGCTGGGTGTGGCCAACTCAATATCACTCACATCGAGGCATGCATCTCCTCGCCTGGCCTTTCATGATTGTGGCTGCAACAGTTGTAAGTGTGAAAAAAGGTCACTTTTTTCAATGCCATTATAACTTTGAATGGTCACAAAGTACCAGCAAAAGAGGGAAAGAAAACTCCTGAGACAGGAAGTCTAGTCCTGCCAAGAATGTAATAAGGGTTAACAGAGAGGCAGTTTCTGTAAGCAACACCAGAATGCTTCCTTCCTGCCTTCCTTACAGGATTAGGCCACTAATTTCTTCTAACAACCGGTTGTCCCAATTGCTTAGAATGTTAACAACCAGTTCTAGCAAATAGGTGTGAACTGGTAGAATCCCACCCCTGCCTCTTAGAAAAGGGGTGAGGTCAATAGTTGACAGTCTAAGGTTAAAGTTTTTGGGGTTTGGGGAAGAAACCACAGAGTCAGATAGAGTATTCCAGACACTGACCACTCTGTTGCTGAAGTCGTATTTCCTGCAAACAAGTATGGTGCGGTTTATCTTGAGTTTGTATCTGTTGTGTGCTCTTGTATTGTTAGGGTTGAAACTGAAGTATTAATTGACTGGTACGACATTGCAATATATAATTTTATATGCTATACTTAGATTGGACCGAAGGCAGCATAGTTCTAGGTTTTCTAGGTGTAGAATTTCAAGTCTTGTGGCATAAGGTATTCTGCAATGATTAGAGGAGTGGAGAACTCTTCTTGTGAAATATTTCTGGACTTTCAGTGGCAAATTGACATATTTCATGTTTCTAAGGGGACATGCCACCTGTGGGTAAAATAAGAATCCTCTTTTTGTATGTATGTATGCATATGGAGGATGGCTTGATGTTTTTATATTTTGTTTGTTTACGCTTGTTTTTAAAAACCAATAAAAACTTTTAAATAAAAGAATCCTCTTTTTGCTCACTTTTTCTTAAACTTTGTTTAGCCTATTTGGGGACTTGGACTTCATCTCAAAAGAGCAGCAAATTCCACAAATAGACTCCAGCTATTGCAATACCAAAATTCAGTAGCCTGGACAGGAGAGATCCAGGAGTAGAAAAAAAAGAAATCTTTGGCAGAAGTGTGTGTGCATGAAGCCCTAGGGTCATTGCACAAACCCAAAATTCCTTGAAGAGAAAGGTCATCTTTATGTGGAACTTAAAAAGTTGTAATGCTGCCTATTAGCAGTTTCTTTGAGTTTAGTGTTATGACTTGTATGCACTTTCAACAAAACAAATTATCAGATCCGTGTACCTGTCATTTCTTTGGTGGAAGAAGAAAAAGGGGGGGGGGCACTGATGGAGAAATCCTTTCTTGATGTAACCTGAATATATTTAATCTTATATCAAATTCGTATAACCTACACATGATACAATGGAGGGAGGAAACCCAGATGGCTGGAACCTATAACCTCTGAGAGGCACAGCCAGGAAATGAGAAGACCATAAAAATTCCACGGTGAGATGTGTCCTGGGAACCTCTGGAAAAGTTCATTCTGAAAGGGGATGGGGGAAAATTAGGTATGCCCTGGGAAACTGTGAAAAAGATCATTCCTTACAAAAGAGGTGTGGGGGGGAATTAACATACTGGCGTTTGTTTCACTAAATACACGTCGAGATAAGGGGAGGGATTCTAAACTCCCTTATCTCTCCCTGTATGCCTGAGAGACCTTAGATGCCACTTTGAACCACTACATAAAATTGTCTCATCTCAATAAAGGATTCCTTTTGATACGTTTGGTTTTCAGAAGTTCATTCTTGTTAATTGAATGGAAAAAAGTTCTGTAGCCTGACACAAATATATTTAGAATCAGTTTGGATTTAGAACACTTTCCAGGTACTGTTGCATTTCTGTTGAGGTAATTCCCCATTAGGAGAATGAGCGCATACAGGGAGACGTATTGAGAGATGTGTTTGAATAATACACACACAGCACACAGATACACTGTACAGTAAATCTAGGTTTTTACTTTCAGAAAGGTTTAAGCAAAGTTCAAGATAAGCAGTCTAAATCAGTCAGTTTTCAGTCCAGGGATAATCTAATATCAAAGTCCAGTGTCAAAAACAGTTCAGTATCAGACTTACATCAAATCCAAGAATAGCAGTCAATCAGGAGGAACGGCAAAACTCTCCAACAGAAGGAAACAGAGACTCACTGAGACACACACTCTTCTGAGACTAAGACTAAGACTAAACAACCCAGATTTCTGGCTCCATCTTATGGCCGTTTGAGAAACCACACCCAATTACAGTTTTTTCATTTTCTTAAAGATACAGTTTTAAAATGTTTATCCTGGTTTATATATTTTCAACCCAAATACCTGTTAGGTGACTTATATTCCTAACAATTTCTCCATTTCTGGCATGAGGCAAGCAAAATTCACAACTGCTTTTCACAGCATTAGTAATGACTTAAATAAACTGCCCACCCAGCATTCCCCTTACAAAAAGAAACTGGCTTACACCCACTTCTGCCTAAATAGGGGGAATTCAACAAAATTCAACAAAAATATTTCAAGGATAGCTTTATTAGCATGGATTGGATGTCAAGGAAAGCACAGATTCCTTCCATCAAGTCATGGGGGAAGCAATGCATCTTCAAATAATAACTAAAGAAAAAAATGGCAATGAACTCACTTCAATCATATTTCCGACTTCTTGCTAACAAGTTTCTCCTTCAGAGGGTTGAAGAAAGGACAAGAAGATTATCTATCTTGACAGTAATCAATAAGGAGATTAGTTGAGGTAATGGAAGTAGCAGAACCATTGGGGGAATGTGACCCTTGTAATTCTTGATTTTAAGGAAAATTAAGGCTAAAATTATTATTATTATGGTTCATTGCACAATCAGCCAGAAGTTCAGACTAGATTTGGCATTATCAGATGTTTAGACTGTACATAACATTTTAATCCACTTATCAACACATTATCAAGGATCTGGGATAGGCAGGTGTTGTTGTGTGATGATGTTAAAGGTATCATTATTATGGTTGGTCTCACAGTCAGCCATATTTTTGGACTAGATTTAGCATTTCCATTTATCAAGTTCTTCTCAAGGACCTGGAATAGGTAGACTTTGTAGTTCAATGGTGTTAAAGATATCATTGCAGGATATAAACAAAGGTTTGGAACCTTTGTTCCAAACAAAGGTGCTTTTTGCAATTGACTGATGATGATCCCATTTTCTTGTCAGTGTTAAGGATGTGGGTTGCCAGATGTACATAAAAAACTGAAGGTTTTTTTTAGTTAACATCCCCAAAACTCCTAGGAATTGTATCATCCAAACATTAATCAGGACCAATCTTGCTTTCTTCTGTGATTAACTGATTTTAATCTACTGCTACTTGTAGGGATTGCAAACATCACATACTCATCGCTGTCTTGACTTTAAGGATGCAAACTAGAGGACAAGATTCTCCTGCTGCTTTCTTGTCATAACTACCCTGTGAGGTCCTTTCAACAAGAGCTACTAGATTTTTAAGAAGATGAACAGGAAGCAACCGTTTGAATGAAACATGGAGTGGCTAAATGGCTCAAACTGGGAAAGGAGTGCACCAGAGTTGTATACTGCCAGCTTGTTTGTTTAATTTAAAAGTAGAAATACATTTTGAGAAATGCTGGAGTTGAAGTAATAGAAATAGAAATGAAAATTGCTGGGGTGGTGTGGTGGGGGAGTCACAACTCAAATATGTGGATGAAGCCTGGCTGGAAATAAGAAGGATTTATAGAAACTCTTATTAAAGTAAAAGAACAGTGTGCAGAAATTAGTCTTTTGTGATGACACAAAACAAAACTTCATTACCATTATGATAAGAGGCAATGCCACTTCAGTGCAAATAGTTGATATTTTCCTTGAGTAAAAAATCCACAGAGGCATTGATTAGTAATGATAAAATGAAGAGAAAAGCTATAACAGATCTAAACAAAAATCTTAGTGTGGAGACATCATACTGACCATAAAATTACATATTCTTCAACTCATGGTTTTCCCAACTGCAACATATGGCTGTGAAACTTAGATAACCAAAAAGAGTGTAAGAAGAAAAATCGATGCATTTTGTGCCTAGAACTGCAAAAAGTACAATTTATTTATTGACTTAAAGTCAAGTAGATTATTTTGGACATATAACATGAAGGTAAGAATGACTAGAGAAGCCCCTGAAACTTGGAAAAATGGAATTCAGTTGAAAAAAGAGGGTGAGGGAAGACATGGTCACAGTATTTTCAAGCCACAAGAAAAATCTTAGAAATACTAAAAGAGAAAGTTACTGAGAGACAATCCTTGTAGAACGGTGTGTCATCAATATCCAGAAGTTTAAATAACTGAATACCAAAATCAGATCAGGACTGCATGCACAAATTGGGGTGGACACTAGATGTCAGCAAAAAAGAATGCACAGGAGTCTATCTGTTTGCTGACATCTAATGGTTGTCCAGTATTTAAATACTGCAGTAGAAATAGGGATTGTTCTAAAATTGTTCAGAAATTTCATGGCTGAGTGAGTATTTGAAGGTGGTTGACAAAATCTTAGCTGAATTTGGTCTTTGTTTAACTGACATAAGTGCATTTGATACATACAGTACATACATTCTAAATAGCTTGAGGAAATAATAGTCCAACCTATCAGAAGCAGTACCATTAAAGACAGTTTAGGAATACAGGTGAAAAAAGGCAAGAAAATGGTAAGACAACACATATCCACTCCAGATGAGTTCAAACCACCAGGACTAAATGGATTACATCCTGGAGTTCTAAAGGAGATGGCAGACATGATTTTGGAACCATATCTTTCAAAGACCCTGGAGCAATGAGGAGCTAACAGAGGATTGGAAAAGAGCTGATATGATTCCCACGTTCAAAAAAGGAAGAAAAAAATCCAGATCAAGGAAACTACAGACCAATCAGTCTGATATCAATACATGGAAAAATCCTGGAAAAGATAATCAAGCAACAGATCTACGATCACCTAGAAACAAGCAAAGCTATTACTAGAAGCCAACGTAGGTTTGTGGTGGCAGAGTGGTTAGAATATAGTACTGCAGGCTACTTCTGCTGACTTCTGGCTGCCAGCAGTTTGATTCTCACTGGCTTAAGGTTGACATCCTTCCATCCTTCTGAGGTCAGTAAAATGAGGACCCAGATTGTTGAGGGCAATATTATGCTGACACTGTAAACTGCTTAGAGAGGGCTGTAAAGCACTGTGGTATATAAATCCAAGTGCTATGGCTATTGGTATTGCTATTGTCAAAAACAGATCATGCCTGACAAACCTTATTGCATTCTTTGACAAAGTGACTAAATTAGTGGACCAGCAAATTGCTGTGGAGATAGCAGTAAGGCATTTGACAAAGCAGACACAACCTACTTCTTTGTAAATAGCATCCCTGACAGATGGATTCGTGACTGGCTGATCAACCACATTCAATATGTAGTCCTCAATGGAACTGCATATACATGGAGGGAAGTATGCAGTGGGGTATCCCAGTACTCTTCAACATCTTTATAAACAATCTAGATGAGAGGATAGAAGGGGAACCTATCAAATTTGCAGATGACATTAACCTGGGGGAAAATAACCAACACTTTGGAAGATAGACTAAAAATACAGAAGGGCCTTGACAGCCTTGAACTCTGGGCCTTAGATAGCAAGATGTAGTTCAGTAATTTAAAGTAAGGTTTTACACTTAGGCAAGAAAAATCAAATTCACAAGTATAAAATAGGTGATAACTAGCTCAAGAGCAGTAACAGGTATCTAGGAATCCCAGTGGACAACAACTAAATATGAGCCAGAAGTGTGGTACAACTGCCAAAAAGCAATGCAGTCCTAAGCTGCATCAACAGAGTGATAGTATCACTCTGATCTGATATTCTACAACCTTTGCTCATTCTTTTCCAGGTTGGTGTTAATTATCTTCTTCTTCTTCTTCTTCTTCTTCTTCTTCTTCTTCTTCTTCTTCTTCTTCTTCTTCTTCTTCTTCTTCTTCTTCTTCTTCTTCTCCTCCTCCTCCTCCTCCTCTTCCTCCTCCTCCTCCTCCTCCTCCTCCTCATCCTCATCCTCATCCTTCCCCCCTCCTCCCCCTCCTGTGTGGAGGGAGATACAAGTTCTGGCACTAAAGTTTTAGTTCTGACACTAGCACTCTTAGAGTAAAACTTTCTTTAATCTGATATCCTGTGAATGACCTGGAGTGGAAGAAAATACCAGTGGCCTTTTAATGTAACCTTCAGCAACTGTCTGGAAGGCAAATGCCAGTTATGACATTTCTAGAATTCAGCACCTACCACTTTAACTGGTCATGAAGCTTTGATGTTTAACATCTGCTAATAATAAAGCATTTTATTGATACTAATAAAGGAGAATATTTGTAGCTCAGGGTTGACAGGAGGGCTCCTTGGTGCTCTCTGAGCTCGCTTAAACCCATAAAATAAACCGACATAAAACAGTGCTCTTTACTAGCACTGATGATATTGCCTAGTTTGGGTAATGAACAAAGAGAGCACCAACGAGCCCTCATTTTATTGATGCCTGACCTTCCCTTTCTATTTACACCTGATGTACGCTATTGCAACCCTCCCATTCTTCTATTCATTTCCTCTTGATTTTGTCATGGTGATGCAGTAGTCAGGTGTGAGATATCGGTAAAATCTTTCAAGGACTTGCCACAAGACAGGATGGTGGAGGTTTTCTCCTGAGGCTATTTAGAGTTCTAGAGTCACCTATGCCTCATCATCTCACAAGCTCATGAGCGCAAGAACACAGTTACAGCATAGAGACCTGAAATAAATATTTATAGGAGGAAATACTTAGACGTCATTATCAACCTTGATGCTGACAGTGGGTTGAACCACATGAGATAATTGTAGTTTGTTCTTCCCTACTTTACAGCTAGTGCAGCAGCAAATGCCGTGTAGATGCAGTTCGCAAAGTTTAGCTGTAAGGAAAGGCCAATAAAATGGGGGAAATCTAATGTTATCTGTTATCTGTATGACACTTTTTTTCCTTTTTCTTTGTAAGCAGCTGGACCCTGAACTTTTGAAAGCTTACTATAAATAGTTCAAATGACTCTTTTATGGACTAGGCAGCTCTAGGTCTCACTGTCTTAGCTGCACCCATTTCCAGCATCAGAGTAAAACCCTTTTCCGGCATAGAAGGCTTTCTATGTCATCGCCTCCTGAGGCTGTAAAATAGGAACAACCCACCTGCATTGCTACCACACACAAAGAACAGCACGTCAAGTCGCTAAAATAAACAGAGAAATTCAGCTACCATGGGAGGAATTTTGAAGTACCCTTTTGATTAAATTCTACTATTCATTTGATTGGGGTCACATTGGGTTTAAAACAAAAACAAAAACCCTTAACCCTAAGTGATAACTTTAGTTTTACTATCTCCTAACTCAAGAGTATTCAACCTTTTCTATGCCTAGTGCCCCTGGGATATGTTTGATTAATGTTTGCACCCCCTACAAAAGCGATTGTAACTTGACTCATCATTAAGGGATACAAAGGATACTTTGTTGAACCCTCTGAAATTCCATCTCATACCCCAGGTTGGGAATCCCTGGCCTAATTGATGTAATGAGATCCAGTTTGGTGTAATGGCGACAGCACGATCTTAGAAGTTGACAGACCATGAGTTCTAGTCCCACCTTAGGCACAAAGGCATCTGGGTGACCTTTGGCCAGTTACTTTCTTTCATCCCTGGGAAACAGGCAATGGCAAAAACCACTTCTGTAACCTTGCCAAAAAAACCTGCAGGAACTTGTCTAGCCAGGTTCTAAGAATTGGACACGATTAGATGGAAGAAGAAAAAAAGCCCCTGAGATGTAATGGATTAATAAAGAAGCACATTTATTACTACATTATGCATTTATAATTTAATTTTTTTTTTCACAATTGTATTTGAGCATAACCGCTTTTCTTTGCAATACAATCTAATGTATTTTATTTTATGTGTTCAGATAGAGCCTGTAAGTTTAACCAGCCTCTCAAAAGGGTTCATGGCACAAAAAGGTTAAGGATTTCTGGTTAGAAGCCAAGTGGATTGGCAGGCACATTATAATAAGCCAAGGCAAATATTAATGCATAACATTGTTTGATAATAAAGATGGGATGAATAATTTGCAGTTCTCAAATCCTTTTCTGTCCTCCTAATGTTGCTCTCACCATGTTGTCAAATGTTGATGTATCTGTTTCTGAAGATCAGAAACTTAAAAAATTGGAACTTTTTAAATCCAGAAACATGCAAAAATTCTGGACTAGATCCTACAAAGCATAATATAAGGAGGGGGAGGGGGAGAGATGGAGGGAGGGAGGAAGGGAGGAATGAAGGATTTCTCTGTTCACTTTGCATCTTCGTGCTTCATGGTCTGTCACCTCCTGCATCTGTTAACCAGCAGTGATGCAGAAACTAATCTGCAACCCTCATAAATATGAGTCCTGAGGATGCTGCAATGGTTGTAAGTCTGAAAAATGGTTGTAAGTCACTTTTTTCAGTGCTGTTGTAACTATGAATGGTTACTAAATGAACTGTTGTATGTTGAGGACTACCTGTAGAGTTGGCATCAGTTATTATTCCATTCCAAAGGACAATGCAAAGTTAGAGAGAACTGAGAGAAAGATCTCAGTTTTGGAATCTATAATGGGCTTTCTGCTAGCCATGGAACAATGAACAAGGCTTCTGATGGGAAGGAAGAGAGGGAGGGAGGGAGGAAGGAAGGATGGACTTCTGGGTTCCCTTTGCATCTTTGTGCTTTATGGTCTGTCACCTGTACAGACCTCCTGCATCTGTTACACAGCAGTGATGCAGAAAAGAAGCAGGCCTAGAGTTTGTCAGTATGTGGAACAGGCTAATTACCAGAAGAGGGAAACACTTTCTTCATAGATTTGTTCTGGATTCAGAATTCTATAAACAGAATTTAATGTTTGTAGAAAAAAAAAGTTTTTTGTGGACTAACTCCTTTTCCCACTTCTCCCAAACCAGTTTGCCCTGAAAATCTACCAACTGTACATTTTGTTTATTTGCTGTAATCCTTGCCATTCTTTTAGGAGCTCACGATGACATGCTTCCTTTTTGCATTTCAAGCTCACAACAATATTGACATGAGATAGATGAATCTGAGAGACAGGGACTATGTGTGAGTGGCCTAAAATTATCCCCTTTGTGTCTATTTGAACATGGATCTCTCTGGCTACACAGCACCTTAATTATTCTGCCACTGGGAGAGAAAGACAATAGGAATGTTGCATGACTCCTAGCTTTGCCCAGATCAGCAGTGAGGATTGAGGTGCCAGCTGCTACCTAAGATAAAACAATGGCAGGCCTGGCCTTTTGGGAATAGTGGTCTTTTGTTCAAAGAAGGTGCATAATTAATGTACATTTGATTCTTCTATTGTCTCAAAATAGGTTATCATCCTAGAAAACAATAGAATTATTGATATATTCAAACTCTGATTGGGTGAAAGCTACCATGCTACTTGCCAGCGCTGATATTGAGGAGGGAAGCAGTATTGTTTCTAGAATAGATACTTTATAGATCAGAGAGGTCCAGTTGTCAAATTGTCCCAATAAGAAGATGCCCATTATGTTCCTGGACCTTTTGGCAGGTAAGGAATAATTGATGCACGCCATTGCCAA
>NW_020769311.1:25345756-25593174 GCF_900518735.1 Pseudonaja textilis | reverse complement strand
CTGGACCTTTTGGCAGGTAAGGAATAATTGATGCACGCCATTGCCAAGACTACTAAACTGGAGGACTGTGTGTGCCTGGTTGATAATCATGTCAATGGAGAGAAGAAAAGTGGGGGAGGGAGAGGATAGAGGAGGAGGGGGGACTAGAAAGGTGGAAGAGCAATGTCTCAGAATGGCATGTGACAAGTAAAAAGGAGAGAAGCAGAAGATTTAAGCAAGTGTAGCATAAGTGTAACACAATCCTTTGTGTTCTTGAAATCTAATCTAAAGATCCCAACCATTGTAAGGTGTTTTTCTGGGGAATGCTATGTGCTAAATGTGAAATGATCTAAACATATTCCTTATTAAAATATATGAACTCCTACATGCTCATATATATATAAGGTGAGCAAAACAAAAAGATGATTGGTGCATAAAAAGCTGCCCTATGCAATCATCAGCTGGCAAAAGTTCTACTAGATTTTAGACAGGAATGTTTCCCAGCTATTTATAGATCCATCAGGGACAAAGTCATGCAAACTTGTGTTTTACCACAGTCCTTTCTTAGACTTGGAGATATATAGGCACTAAATATTATTGAAAAACAGACAGTACTGTCATTCATTTTCCTCTTGAAGTTGTTGCTAATCCAGTCTGGCGTTGTATAATCAGGTAAAAAAAAACCCAGCCTAACCAGGAAACTGAGGCTGCCAGAGAGAACAATTAAAAAACAAAACCAAACCAGAGATGAGGCAGTGACTTCCTTGTTCTCCTTGGTAGGGAAAATCTAGTTATTACTGGAAAGGAAAGTATGTGTGGGTATGTGTTAACATTATATCTGATCACATTATCAACTAAGACATGCTCCAACTCATTTTCTTAGTATTTTTCCTCTCAATGCTTTAGTTGTTTTGAGTGGGCACATTTTCCACCAATTGCCAAATATAATGGGTTCCAATGCATCTGTTTACTTCTGGAGCATTACTAAGACAAGATCCTCTTTATATAAACACGGAATCATTTTTCATAAGCTAGTTACTGCAAGATGATGACAGATCATTAGATCAGGTTCTCTGATAATACAAAATTGGAAAATTGATGAAAAAGTGGGAAAACTGGCTAGCAGGACTACCAAAAGATAGGACACCAATGTTATTGCCAACGTTTTTGATGTGCACATTGTTATCTATAAACCATCTAATATGCTGAGAGCCTAAATAAATAGAATTCCTGTTTTGTTTTTCAAAAACCCTCCCTCACAAAATCAATTTTAGACGATGGCCTGCTTGATGAAAAACAGCCCTTTGGTCATTTGGGCTGTGTGCTCTCTCCTTTACTCTTCTCTTTCTATACCAATAACTGAATCTTGAAGGATCCCTCTGTTAAAGTACTGAAGTTTGCAGATGATACAACAATCACTGGTCTCATTCAAGATGATGAATCTGCACGTAGACTGGAGGTAGATCAAGTGGCCCTGTGGTACAGCTGGAATAATCTGGAGCTGAAGACACTTAAAACTGCAGGGATGATAGTAGATTTTAGGATGAGTTCTCTTATTCTACCGCCTATTCAACAATAGAGGCTTTTAAGTGTCTAGGTTCTATTATCTCCAAGGACTTGAAATGGACATTCAACCATCATTAAAAAGGCACAACAAAGAATGTTCTTTCTGCGTCAGCTCAGAAAGCTCAGATTGCCCAAGGATCTGCTGATACAATTCTACAGAGGAATGATTAAGTCCTAAATATTATTAATTAAATAATTTATTATTATTATTGGTATCTCAATAACTGTTTGATTTGGTGCAGCAACCAAGCAGCACAAATACAGACTTCAACGTATAGTTAGGACTACAGAAAAAACAATGACAACCAGCCTGCCTTCCATTGAGGACCTGTATACCGTACAAACCAGAAAGAGGGCTATGAAAATATGTACAACTCCCTCACATCCTGGACATAATCTGTTTCAGCTTCTCCCCTCAGGATACTGCTATAAAGCATTGCATGCCAAAACAACTAGACACAAAGATAGTTTTTTTTTCCACCAAGCCAACACTGTTGAATACTTAATTCCCACATCATGTTCCCATTTTGCTTGTCATCTTTCCTACTATTTTCTCCTATTGTTATCTTATGGTTTATCAATTATTGTTTGTAACTTAGGATTTATGATTGTAACTATGATTTATGATCTCTGACCTATAACTTGCTGTTTATGTGTACACTGAGAGCTTATGCGCCGGAGACAAATTCCTTGTGTGTCCAATCACATTTGGCCAATATAGAATTCTGTTCTGTTTTGTTCATCAAAGAATGTCAAAAGGTGGGTATAGTTATTAGATATTTTTTGATGTATTGATTAGACACAAGACACTGAAGAATTTTGTTTCAGTGTGCAAAGTAACACTTAGTATTCCATAAAAAGTGGTTTTCACTTTTTTCAACACTAATGTAGCCATTTTTTTTTTTCTGTTCACCTCTGCTGAAGAAAATTTTGATGGAGAAGTAACTGAAGGACAGTATAAAAGTTGAAAGTCCTCTTGAAAATAGGTCTAAATGATTTTCTTGGAAAGATTTGGACTGGGAAGTGTAGTAGATGATAAAGTCAGGCTGCAGTTCTTTCAGGACAAAGCATAATAATCTGAGCAGGATTTATTTCTTCTGGAATCCAGGGAAACATGTATAAATGTTTGGTTTCCATGCACCCTGCTGAATCCTACTGATATACCAAATAAGTAAACTCACTTAATTCCTAGTACGTTGAACACATGTATTCAGCTTATAGTCCAACTCATGCTTCTCACATCACTGGCACATACTGCACTTACAACAAATCTCTGAAACATATGGATTACACTGCAATATGACAATATGGAGAAGCAACTGTGAGAGCACACTGGCACTTTAGAGTGAGCTGTTTTTCACCAGCTTCTTTAGCATCTGAGGGTGCTGCTTCTACTTTCCCTTTGTCTTTTGCCTGGGTTGATGGGCTTGCAAACAGAACATTGGGCTGCATTTTTATTTTCTGTGTGAAGGACCTCTGGGGTCCACAGATCCTGTTGGAAACACAGAATGTGTTTAGGATTTGTACTTTGCAGCATCCAGCTTCCTATGCATTCTTTAAAAATAAAGGAGTAGTTATGAAATAACATAAATGGAGCAGATAGCCTGGCGAGCACCAAAAAATTATCATAAAGCATATTGTTGTGCCTGAATGTCTCCTTGAAAACCCATGCCTTAAGCTAAATGGTTTACACCAGGTGCCTGAAGAGAACCTTTAGCCTTCCTTCCTTTCTTTTTCAATCAATCAATCAATCAATCAATCAATCAATCAATCAATCAGACTAGAGCTGGAAGGGACCTTGGAGGTCTTCTAGTCCAGTTCCCTGCTCCAGCAGGAGAGTCTATATCATTCTAGCCGAGTAGCTTCTTCCTTCCTTCCTTCCTCCCTCCCTCCCTCCCTCTCTTCCTTCCCATCAGAAGCCTTGTTCATTGTTCCATGGCTAGCAGAAAGCCCATTATAGATTCCAAAACTGAGATCTTTCTCTGTTGGAATGCAATAACTTTGCATTGTCCTTTGGAAAGGAATAATAACCAATGCCAACTCTACAGGTAGTCCTCAACTTACAACAGTTCATTTAACAAGTGACTGTTCAAAGTTACAACAGCATTGAAAAAAGTGATTTACAATCGTTTTTCAGACTTATGACTGTTGCAGCATCCTCATGATCAGGTGATTAAAATTCAGATGCTTGGCAACTGACTCATATTTATGACAGTTGCAGTCTCCCAGGGTCATATGATCACATTTGTGATCTTCTGACAAGGAAAGTCAATGGGGAAGCCAGATTGTTCACTTAACGATCATGTCACTAACTTAACAACTGCAGTTATTCAGTTAACAACTATGGCAAGAAAAGTCCTAAAATGGGGCAAAATTCATTTAAGTAATGTCTCACTTAGCAACAGAAATTTTGGGCTCAATTGTGGTCTTAAGTCAAGGATCACCACAATTGAGCCTGAAATTTCTTTTCTAAAAAGTATATATTTATTTTGATTTAAAATTGATTGTTTTGTTTTACCTTAGGGTCTGATGGGTTTTATTGTGCTGATTTCATCTTTATTATTGCAGGAAGTTATATTTCTTAAAAATTATTTGATAAAGTAACAAATAAGGAACAGAAGTCTTACATACCTAATATATGCTCAAATTTAAATAACAAGAAAAAAAATCTAGGAAACAGTCGGTCCACTAAAGAGAGAAGACAGCAAGGAAGTAACAGGCAACAGAGAGAAAGCAGAACTGCTTAACTCATTCTTTGCATCGGTCTTCACGCAAAAAGAAATTATAGCTCAACCCACCAAAAACATAACTGTAAAAGACAGACCAGAAATAAAAGTTAAAATAAGCAAAAAAATAGTAAGAGAACACCTGTCTGATCTTGATGAAAACAAATCACCAGGACCTGATGGATTACATCCCAGAGTTTTAAAGGAGGTGGTCATCTCAGAACCAGTGCACCACATCTTTCAAAAATCCTGGAGCACTGGGGAACTACCAGAGGACTGGAAAAAAGCTGATGTGGTTCCCATCTTCAAAAAAGGGGGAAAAAAACAGACCCAGGAAACTATAGTATAGACCAATCAGCCTAACATCAATACCCAGGAAGATACTGGAAAAGATAACAAAAAAACATCTGCCAAGATCTAGAAACAAATAAAGTAATAACTAGCAGTCAGCACAGGTTTGTTAAGAACAGATCATGTCAAACCAATCTTATTTCATTCTTCAACATAGTGACTAAATTAGTAGACCAGCAAAATACTGTGGACATAATATATTTAGATTTCAGCAAGGCATTCGACAAAGTAGACCACAACCTACTTCTTAGAAAGCTAGAAAAAAGTGGAATAGATAGCACCATCACTACATGGACTCACAACTGGCTGACAAATCGTACTCAGTGAGTAGTCCTTAATGGGTCTAAGTCTACATGGAGGGAAGTAAGCAGTTGGATGCAACAAGGTTCGCTCTTAGGCCCACTACTCTTCAATATCTACATTAATGACTTAGATGAGTGAATAGAAGGGGAACTTACCAAATTTGCAGATGATGCTAAGCTGGTAGGAATATCTAACACCCAAGAAGATAGGCTCAAGATCAGAGGTGGTATTCAGCAGGTTCTGACCAGTTCTGGAGAACCGGTAGTGGAAATTTTGAGTAGTTCGGAGAACTGGCAAATACCACTCTGGAGGTTTTACAGTCTCCTTCCCCTGCCACACCCACCAACCCACGCCCACAGAACCGGTAGTAAAAAAAATTGAATCCCACCACTGCTCAAGAACCAGATGGATTTTGACAGACTAGAACACTGGACCATATCTAACAAAATGAAATTCAATGTAGAGAAAAGTAAAGTTCTACGCTTAGGCAAGAAAAACCAAAAGTACACATATAGGCTGGGTGAAACCAGGCTCAATAGCAGTAACTGTGAGAGGGATCTTGGAGTCTTAGTGGACAACCAGCTAAATATGAGCCAGCAGTGTGCAGCAGCAGCCAAAAAAGCTAATGCAATCCTAAATTGTATTAACAGAGGGATACAATCAAGATCAAGGGAGGTACTAATACCACTCTATAAAGCCTTAGTAAGACCACACCAAAGTACTGCATCCAGTTTTGTTCACCACTTTATAAAAAAGATGTTGCGGCTCTAGAAAAAGTACAGAGAAGAGCAACCAGGATGATTAGGGGACTGGAGACTAAAACATATGAAGAACGGTTACAGGAACTGGGCTTGGCTAGTCTAGTGAAGAGAAGGACCAGGGGAGACATGATATCAGTCTTCCAATATTTGAGGGGATGCCACAGAGAGGAAGGATTCAAGCTATTTTCTAAAGCACCTGAAGGCCAGACAAGGAATAATGGATGGAAACTGAACAAGGAGAGATTTAACCTGGAAATAAGGAGAAATTTTCTGACAGTGAGAACAATCAACCAATGGAACAGCTTGCCCTTGGAAGTTGTGGGAGTGCCATCCCTTGAGACGTTCAAGAAGAGATTGGACTGCCATTTGTCAGAAATGGTGTAGGGTCTCCTACTTGGGTGGGGGGTTGGACTAGATGTCCTACAAGGTCCCTTCCAACTCTGATTATCTGTTAAATCTGTTTTACAGAGACGTTTGAAGCTGGTGATATATGAATAGCATATATTAGATTTCATCTGGATTCATTGGGCTCTGTTTAAAATTAATCTGAATCAAGCGTATCATTCAAGTGACTGTATGACCATAAGTGCTCAGAGTCACGTTGTTCCAGAGGCACCACTGGAATTGCTTGCTTTAAAGAGGGTTGGTGTGCATTCTCAGATCACCAAAATGGAGCAAGGGTGTGGGGTTGATGACTGGCTGGAAAATTACTAGATATTAACATATAGTCTGTTCTCTGGGGCAGTTAAACAGAAGTAGCATTTCATAATGTAAAAACATGTCAGCTGATGTCAGCTGGAAAACCAAATGCTGTATATCATAGCAACAAGCCTCACTTGCCTTATTCATCACAACAGTCTCATCCCTTTATTTCTTCTTCTTCTTCTTCTTCTTTTTCACAAAAGTCTCTGTCCCTTTATATTCTAGGAAGATGAACTTCAAGAAGAAAAATGAATCCTGAAAAGAAAAATATAATCTGGTTAGCAAAGTAGCAAGCATGGCATCTTGGGAACTTCATGGATTTTTTCCCCTCTAGGTTGTCAGATGTTATGCTAAAAAAAGGGCCATAGTGGGATAGTTGCAATATTGCAGGCTGACTCTGCCCACTATTAGGATTTCAGTTGTCACGAGCTCAAGTTTGACTGGGCCTTCCATTCTCCCAAGGTGGTAAAACGAGGACCTTGATTGTTGAGGGCAAGATGCTGACTCTGTTAACCGCTTAGAGAGGGCTGCAAAGCACTATGGAACAGTATATAGGTCTAAGTGCTACTGCTATAGCTGAAAAGAAATGAAACCAAGGTAGCTAAGAAAGCATAACAGGTTTCTAATCTAGTCTACTTGCTTAAAAGCTTATGCCTGAAACTCCTGGCAAAGAGTTGGGTGTCAAGTTCCAAGGCTCTGAAATAAAGGAACGGGTTCACGAACAACGCCTATCCAATGCTTATTCAACAGGAACCAGGTATTGTTCAGGCCTGCTGCAAGAACACAAGAACAATTGATCCTTTTCCTGGGAGTTCCCTTGGCCCAAAGGAAGAGGAAGAGGAAGGGAGGAAGGGAAGAGGGTGCTTGAAAAAAAGAGAAAAGGGGAAAATGGATATTAAAAGAAGTGGCTTGCTTAATGCCTCTTGAAAAATCCCCCTGCCACCTAGTAACCCAATTCAAAACAGACCCTGTATGGTAGGGACAAAATAAATAAAAGTATTAAAATGGCTTAAAAAAGAAGAATTGCTTGAGATGGCACTGTTCTCCCTTGCAATTTGTAACAGCAATCTTTGATTTCACTTGCACCAGTCTAAAATTAACTTTTTTATTTTTTATTTATCAATCGCTTACAAGATAATAGGTATAAGTATATACATAGTTATGAATACATGAAATGGGTATATATAAGAAAAATGAAAGAAACAATAGGACAGGGACGGTAGGCACGGTGGTGCGCTTATGCATGCCCCCTACAGACCTCTTAGGAAAGGGGTGAGGTCAATAGTAGATAGTCTAAGGTTAAAGTTATTTAACTTTATAAACTTATTTGCATGTTGGCCTTTGCTATATTTTAATGTCACTATTGTTGATGGTTTGCAAGTGCTTTTTCTACATTAGGTTTTATATTGTGTTTTAAATATGTATGAAAGTCCAGTTAGGCTGAATAGCAGATAATTAAATTATTGTATAAATATAATAGTTACTGATCAATACAGATTACAATAACTTTTTTCCTTATCCAACACATACAGGTTCAGATAATGTTTTAAGTTGATTTTCTCTCTTGATTATACTTGAAGAGGCATATATATTTATTTAAAAGAAATAAAAATAAAACTTCCTGTAAAGAAAGTCTGATAGGAAACAACGAAAAGCATCTGAAAAATCATAACCAATGTACAGTTTCCCAATTTTGTCAGCTAGAATCCCATCTCCCAGTGAAAGTAAATCTGGAGATTTCTTCCTCTTTTAATAAATGTATATAAAGGACATACTTTTATCCATACACATGTATTTTCACACATATGTAGACATACACATATAGAGCAAGACAAGACAGATCCAGGACAAATTGCTTGTGAAGAAAAGACTATATTTACAAAATTATTGCATACACACAAATGTAAACCATCTTCTTGTGAATAGACATATACACATTTGCAGTCATGAAGAGAAAGAAAAAGTGCAGAAATCTGGGCTGGCAAAGCTTAAACCTACACATGCTTACTCTATATTAATAAGTACAATTAAGAGACTCTTACTCCCAGGTAAGTATGTATAGATTACTGTTATACTGAGGGCAAAAAAATCAGAAGATATAAAGTGTGGGGGAATCAACATATATTTTTGTGCTTGGCCGCAGGCACAAAAGCCAGCATGGTGCAGTCATTAAGGGTTGGACTGTAACTGTGCACATCCTAAACTTTGCTATTCGTGGGAATCCAGCTGCAGCCTTGCTTGAATTATTCTTCATGGGGGAATTGTCAGATTCATAAAGCTGAACTCCCAGGAAGTTATATTTTACATTTTCCCTTTCATTGCTTGTGTATTACAATTCATTGTAAGCTAGAAATCTTTTGTTGGGTGCTTCCCTTTCCCTGGTGAGTTGAACAAAATGCTGCTTAGGAAGCAATAATTTGTAACATCACTTGAACTCTTTTTAAAAACTCGTGACTCTGTAATTCATGCTGGCAGAGGACTCCTGGAGGGCTAAGCTGTAATGGGGTTGGGGATGTCATAAGACCATTTTGACTTCTATCACTGTTTCTTACCAGAATGTTCCCTTCACCAGTTCCTCAATCAAATTGGTGCTCTGAATGGATCTCTTTTTGACAGATTGATTGAGCTTCAAATGTGTTCAATGACTGAAGTTTCCTGAATGGAATAGGAAATTATTGTAAAAAGATTTTTTTAAAGTAAAAAAAGTAAAAATGTTTAATAAACAACACAGGAAAGATGTAACAGAAAATGAAAGTAGACAAATGCATGAATTTTTAATGTTAAACTAATTAACAGAAGAAAATGTATACACATATGGTATTAACAATCTTGACTTCAAAAGTAATTATCTCCGTACTTAAAAAAAAAGAAAGAAAAAAGAAAAAGAATAAGAAGCTGGGAATGACAATACTTATCAGCAACATATTGCTGCTACTCAGGTGCAGTGTTCTTTTTCCAGTTTTGTGTGGTAATTCTCTGAAAATGTCTCACACCCAAAATATTTATAATTCTTGATTGATTACAAATGATTCCAAAAAGAGCACATACACTTAAAGAAAATATAACTATTTATAGACTTTGTCTAATTTCAGTCAAAGCAAAACCATTGGTTACAAGTTTGATAGTGTCAGAAGCTTGGCTTGGAAATGGATTGGTGGGACCATGCTGCATTATAGTTCACTTAAACAAACAAAAGAAATATTCAGATGCACCTTTTCTACATAACAAAACAAACAGAAGCTGGAAGAAGGCAATTTGGATGAAGAAGTAGAATCTCTGTCAGCATTGTGATTGTGACTCAAGTCTACCCTCACAGACACACCTACTTTTGAAGGAGTTAAGAAATGAGATGTATCCCTTGGTCGTATCACAGATTGCTACTGAACATTTCTGTTAGGCAATTCCTGAGAAGAGAACTCCCTTCTGTACCTGTAAATTATTGCAAATTTAGGGGGTGCTATTGTTTTTGCTATTTGCTCCTAAGCTGCTTAAAGTTAAACCACCCTACCCAAAATTCTGATCAAACCAAATCAAACCGACTTAAAGATATCTAGTTAGCACTTATTCTTTAAAGGATGAAATGGATTAAGCTTGAGGAAGAAATGCTGGATCTGCCAGAATGAAGAAATCTGTGTTACGGAAATGAAGCAACATGGAGCTGAAGAGTCAAGGCTCATTGTGATCAGCAAAGCTTTTGCCTTGCCTTGCCCTTCAGATGGCAATTCTGGCAAGCTTTGGTGGGGGCTTTACCAAGACTTCATCCAAAAATAGCACTTCCTTCAACGCCTTCTCAATCCCATAGTCTACAGGTGCTGTGGGTAGTAAACTGAAGTTATCACAGACGTGTAAAAAAGCTGGAAGTCCATTAGAGCCTGGTCTGACCACCTTTCCATTTGGCTGGTTTATCTATTAATTTTAAAAAGCAAAGTACTATTACCAAAAATGGGAAACCTTTTTTAACTTGGAGATATTTCAAAATATGTCCTGCATGCATGGCATTTGAGGCTTGGGGGCACTTTGCTGGCTTAAATCATCCTCCTTGACTCCCTTTGGCTTTAATATACTTTCCTATTTTACTGTCTTTGTTTTTTTTCTCCTCCTTTTCTTTTCCAGGGTCTGAATGGTGATTGCTTTGTGTACAGTCTACTGAACAAAGTGGTGTTGTTCCCTTCAATTCCCATAGCACCCCTTTTGTGAAGAAGCTTTGATATCTGAGTAATTCATTACCATAGCAAAGTTGTTTTCATGGCAGAGAAGCTAAAAATAGAGTCATTCAAACTGTCAGGCAGAGTCCTTGTGGAGAAAAATACTGTTATGTAACAGTTTTCAGAGCAAAACTAGGAAAATGTTAACATTAATGTTGCATCTACTCAGCAGTCATGTCTGCAGGAGGATCAAAAGAGTCAAGATGGCAGCTACAATTGTGCAGGATGATGGCTGCTTGACTTCATGCAAGAAAGGGGCAAAGCTTGAATTATGTAGTCATGGCTGCCATTTTTAATTTTCTGGCATTCCCTGCCTCAGTGATTATAACACTGTTCACCATCACCATCAGAGACAATAATGCTAAATGCTGTATAATGTGATATATTACAAAAGGAAACATTATAATGTACTATAAAAAGATATTAAATGAATATTTTGACAATAATTTGGACAAAGGGAAAATTTAATGACTGTTTGGGAAGCCATTAAAGTGGTCAAGAAGGTTTACTTTATATAATGTTTAGAGAAAAGAAATCTTGGGAAAAGATACAAAAGATACTAGATGAAATTAGAAATAAAAAATGGAATTGCAAAAGATATCAATGGTTCTAAAATCTTACATCAAATTAAACTATTATGCCAGCAATTGCCTCTGTTAACAGTCCGAAAAAGAGAAACTAAACTGAATTATGCAAACAGATATATTTTGAATGTGCAAATAAACCAGGAAGATGGCTGGCATACAAACTGAGAAAAGGAAGGGAAAATAAATTGATAAAGAAAATCCAAAAAGGTGACATGATAATAACAGACCTCATGAAAAAGTCTTTTTATAAATTTGTTCCAATCTTTATAAAAAACAAGAACTAAATTGGAAAAAAAAGATGATTACTACAAAGACAACCTTTATGTAAGCTTTCATAAGCACGGAGACAATTTATGCATGAACCAGGAACACCTTTGAAATATCAGAAGCTATTTAAAAAAATGAAAACAGACAAAGCTCTGGGTCCAGATGTTTTCATAAGTCAATAATACAAATGTTTTGAGGACCACCAATTCGTACAGCTTTAGATTTTCTATGGTTTTGATTGAGTTGCTGGTATTCGGCAATTTCCTAGCTGGAGTTGCACTGGATCAAAGATCCTGAGATAAGACACAATTGTTATCAAAGTATGAGTTGAACATTCTGTTGTGTTTGTTTGCTTGTTTAATGCATTTGTCACTTGTCTTGCCTCAAGGTGGCTCTGTTATTATGTAAAGGTAAGGGAAAGAAATCTGAGATTCATAAACTCTGAATGTAGTGGGTTGGATTATTAGATTTTGTAATAAATTATAAGTTTTCTTATGGTTTTTTTTTTGTATCTGTGATAGTTTATCTATTCATGCCTTGTTATTGACTCTTCTTAATTCCTGAGTGCGGATGGAGTTTCATTTCCCCAGCTTGATACTCTTTGGATATGTCAGATTTCAGTTCCAAGAATCCCCAATCAATTTTGATGGTCTGTATTGGGAATTCAAAGATTTATAGCCTCGACACATTTGAAAATCACATTCAGCTTCAAAGGCAATACCAGGGAAAAAAATAAAAAGAAAGACAGAACAAAAACTCAATTTGAATGTATTTTATTTATACTTAAATGAAATTAATTATCTTCAATGTATACATACACTCCATGTACCGCTCTCATTAGTGGGATGTGAGCAACAATATGTTGCTTTCCAAGGTAGGGAAGGGAAGGGATAAAATCTCTGGATTTTATCAATTTTTTTTCAACCCAAGCTTTAACCAAAATAAATAGCATGCACATATTTGGATAAAACTTTTTGTTTATTAATGTGATAATTGGCCAAAATGTATTAATGTGATACTTGGCCAAAACTGCCTTAATTCCAAACCTGGTAGAAACATTTATCTTTAAATTTACATTAAATTTACGTTTCCCCAAGCTACCTACTTTCCTATGGGACTTTTTTTTTATTTAAAGAGTGCATTATTGAAATACTGGATTCCCTTTCCACAAGTAGCCCAAATACAAAAAAAAAAAAAATGGATAGAATGAAAATAATAAATGCAGTGAGAACATTGTAAATGGTAAGGCTAAGCATGTGATTGTGTAACTGGAGAGGTGTTAAATATAGATACAGGTTGCTTATGTAGCAGCTATGTAATTTGCTTAAAGTGTATGTGAAGATTAAACTCGTGCTTGATGATTGAAAGAGTGTCATTGTCTCTTATCCAAGGGAAAGTGAGCAAAAATGAACAAAAAAATTGCAACAAGATTAATTTGTTAAGTGTTCCAGGGAAGGTGTATGGCATAACACTAACAGAAAGACTGTGAAAAGTGAAAATAAGGAAAATTTGGGTAGCGCAAAACAGTTTCATCCTATTAAGAAGACCATAGTTTTGGTTCTCAGCAAGTTGTTGAGAAATGTGTATGAAAAAAAAATATTGTACATGAAAAACTACATAGTAACTTATTTATTTATGTAATTTATTGAAACATTTTGTTGAACATGAAAAAGGTTTCAGAAAAAAAGATGTAATAGAATGAATAGGGTTGAATTATGTACCGTTTTGCATAAATATGGACTTGAAAGTGGATTGATGAATGTGATAAGAAGTCACTGAGATGTCTAGTCATATGAAGATGATTTTCAAGAACCTTTCAACTCTTACAATTTATGATTCTATGTATGAAGAAAGCTGGCCTTGGTTTTGAATCTGCTTCCCTGGTTTTTCATCTCCTTCACTGAAAGTAATTAAATCAAGTGTTACAAAGAAAAACTCTACAGTGTTACACAATAGGTGTGCATAACTTGTGACCTATAACACTGAAATAAGTGAGGTTCTTGCCAATTTTTATCCCATGCTCTCTATTTTACAGGCTAAAAAAAGCGGAAATTTTCAACATAAGCAGAAGACTCAGAGAACCCAAGAAAGGCTACCTGGTTATTTTGATATGGTGGGTCACGGTGTGCAGAGATCTCAGTAGAAAGCATTCATTCTGTAATTTCCCTTTTCCCTGTCTCTTAAAACGTAGTGCTTTCACACAGTGCAGGACTATTGGGTTTTGCTAGGAAGACAATGACTCTCTTCCCATCCTAACTTCCTTCTGGTTTCTTCATGTATTAAGTTTAGTTGATCTGATTCTCTAAGGCAGGGATGTGGAATCTCTAGACTTAAGAGGTTGCTGAATTACAGTTCCCAGCAGCTTTCACTGGTATTTAGCTGGGAGTTGCTTTTCAGCAGAATCTGAATGTCCAAAAAAACCCCTTCCATCTCCAAGTCCTTATGAAACAGGCAGTAGGACAGCAATTTCTGCTGGACTAGGCTACTGGGCAGGACTGTTTTGCTGCCATTGTTTCTACTCACTCCACCAAATCTAGTAGAGAAGGCATGTTCCAAGTCTCTTCTATCAAAGAAAGTAATTTGATTGAACTCTGGATCTGTGGATAGGATAATCCAATAAAGTATCACCACCTGGAAAATTTGGATAGCCCCAAGTTCTTAGAACTTTTTAAAGTTCTGAAGACCAGGTGTTTGGGTGAGATGGTTAGATGAACTCTGTAGCTGTTGCTGATTTTCATATATATAAAAATCTTGCATACCATCCATTGTCAGATGTATGAGATGGGTGGTTATATAAATAAATTATTTCCACACTTAAATTATTTTATCTCAAACTTGCAATGCAAATTACTACTCCACCCCGCCATATGCATACCTAAAGCATCATTGGGGAAAGCTACAGCAGAGTGATACCAGCACTCCAAACACAATAAAGGCTATTAATAATTCCAGGGCATAAGTAGTCATCATGTATCTCTCTGTTTAAAAGCTTTCTCTGTAGTTGCAACAGCTGTTCTGTGTATATTGCTTCATCTTTTTGGGGGGATAACACTTTAATTTCCCTTCTCTTTTCCTCTCATCATCTCCCAAGAATCCTTTTATTTATGAAGAATGATAGGTTCCCCCGCACCCCCTGATTACATATGCCTGGTCTCTCCTGCTTTGTTCTTGAGCATGATGTGAGTTGACAGCTCCATGCTTGGCCTTCTTACCTTATCATTATTACTGCTTGGATGGAAGTAGGAAGATTCTTGCCTTTAATTCTTAAATATAATTCTGATTAAGATTTCTTATTCAGTTCCAGCCTTATCCCAGCTGTTGCAGTCATACATTTCTGTGTATAGCTTTGCACCAGGGAGGGTGCTCTTTAATGCACTTGTGTATCTGAATCAGAATGAATAGACTAGAATAGAATTCTTTATTGGCCAAGTGTGATTGGACACACAAGGAATTTGTCTTGATGCAAATGCTCTCAGTGTACATAAAAGAAAAGATACATTCATCAAGAGTCAAAAATCATAAGGTACAACACTTCATATTAGTCATAGGGTACAATAAGCAATCAGATAATCTGATCTGAATCAGAATACCTATAATTTCTCTGAAATTAATATAGATCAGAACAAATATATATTTGTGTATATTCTGATTTTGATTTAAATTTACAAACGGATTCAACATGTGGATTGACAATTGTTTCAAATTGTTCAGACTTTCACACTGATTTGGTAAAAAATGCATTGGCACATATGCAAAATGCCTGTCAGATCTCATTCACTCCGGCTTGTATGTTTATAGATCAATTCAGAGGTATCCAATTCGATTCAACGCTTTGACTTCAGAAATTTGATTTGGAGAACTGGGCTGAGGTGCCAATTTGGTTGAATCACCTTCAAATCAAGATATTTCTAGGCTGCCCTTAAGATTGAAAGTCCACTGAAAGTAACTTTTATACTGTAATAATTTCAGAATATAAATACAATAACGCAAAATGAAATTAATCATTACACAACTATGAAAACAAGCATCCGAGTCAATATTGAAAATGAATCCACATTTGCAACTGGAAGGACTTTGAATTAAAAAGGACATGGAAGTAAAAAGAATAATACAGGGATACACCAAATGTGTGTAGCCTCTGATTACTTTGGATCAGATTTCAAAGCTGGTTTACAACTAGCTCTTTTTAATGTGCCATGGAGAAGGGGAAAAAGCTGTAATAAAGCTAATAGTCTGCCTTTAATATAATTTATTTATTTTTTATTTATTTTTATTTGTCAATTGCTTACAAGATAATAGGTATAAGTAGAAACATAGCTACGAATACATGGATACATATAAGAAAAATAAAAAATATATAAAAGAAACAATAGGATAGCGATGGTAGGCACGTTGGTGCGCTTATGCACGCCCCCTACAGACCTCTTAGGAAAGGGGTGAGGTCAATAGTAGACAGTCTAAGATTAAAGTTTTTTGGGTTTGGGGAAGAAACCACAGAGTCAGGTAGAGTACTCCAGACATTGATCACTCTGTTGCTGAAGTTGTATTTCCTGTAATCAAGTTTGGTGCGATTAACCTTGAGTTTGTATCTATTGTGTGCTCTTGTGTTGTTATGATTGAAGCTGAAGTATTCATTGGCAGGTAGGACATTGCAATGTATGATTTTATATACTATACTTAGATCAGACTGAAGGCGGCATAGTTCTAGGTTTTCTAGGTCTAGAATTTTGAGTCTGGTGGCATAAGGTATTCTGCAATGAGTAGAGGAATGGAGAATTCTTCTTGTGAAATATTTCTGGATTTTCTCAACTGTGTTAATATCAGATACGTAATGTGGGTTCCAGACTGATGAGCTGTATTCAAGTATTGGTCTAGCAAATGTTTTGTATGCTCTAGTTATTAGTGTAATATTACCAGAGAAAAAGCTATGTAAGATTAGGTTAACAACTCTTAACGCCTTTTTGGCTATGTAGTTACAGTGGGCTCTAGCACTTAGGTCATTTGAGATGAGTACGCCAAGATCCTTGACAGAATTTGGATCATCAACAAGGTCTTGACTATTCAGCCTGTATTTTATTTTCTGATTTTTTTTTTGCCGATATGCAGGACAGAGCATTTATTTGTTGAGATTTGAAGTTGCCATTTGTTTGACCATTCTAATACATAGTCAAGGTCTTTTTGAAGGATAGCAGTGTTGTCTGTGGTGTTGAATAGCTTTACATCATCAGCGAAGAGAGCGCAGTTGCTCTTGATATGATCACAGAGGTCATTTATGTAGAGTATGAAAAGAGTTGGTCCTAGAACACTGCCTTGGGGGACACCACTGTTGACACGTACAGAATTTGATAGGATGCTCCCAATTTTGACCATTTGTTGTCTGTTTGACAGGAATGCTTCTATCCAGTTATGCAGGTGTCCAGAGATACCATAAGATTTTAGTTTTAGGAGTAGTTTGTCATGTACCACTGAATCAAAGGCTTTACAGAAGTCTATGTAGATTGCGTCTATTGCTTTTCCCTGATCAAGTTGTGTAGTCCATATGTTTTTGCAGTGTAAGAGTTGCAGATTACATGATAGTTTTTTCCTAAAACCAAATTGTTTATTAGAGAGTAGGTTGTTTGTTTCTAAGTGGAGGATGAAGGATTGGTTAATAATTGATTCCATGACTTTACAGGTGATGGAGCATAAAGAGATTGGTCTGTAGGTCCCTTCTCCGCTTGCCCGGCGGTCTCTCTGGGACGGTCGCTCATGTGCAATGCTAGAGAAAAGTCGCACCCTCGGAGAGGCGGGCAAATGCCGGATGGCGAGCCCTGGCCCAGGACAGCCAGGACACCAGGTGACACGTGAGCCGCTCTGCAGAGGAGGATGGCTGTGCGCCATGGCGTGAGGCCAACAGTACACCACGGCCTGAGCAGAGAGGAAGGCAGGTGTAGAACCACCGGGAGGAGGATCCAGGCACCCGGTTACAGGTGGACGGTCACCGAAGGCAGGGAGGCATCTGCTCTACCTGAACACTGGCCTGGTAAAGGGCCAGAGAGCCTTTGACTTACAACCATTGGTTTTAGTGATCATTCAAATTTACAAGTGCACTGAAAAAAGTGACTGATGGCCTTTTTTAATGCTTATGACCATTGCAGCTTGATCAAAATTTGGACACTTGGCAACTGGCATGTACTTAGGATGGTTGTGTCTTGGGGTGATGCGATCACATGGAGATCACAAAAAGTCACTGTTGCGACCTTCTGATGGGGAAGCGAGATTCACTTAACAACCATGTTACTAACTTAACAACTGCAGTGATTCACTTAACAACTGTGGAAAGAGAGTGTCAAGCCCAAAATTATCATATGCGTAGCCATTTTAGATAGGCTTAGTATATATTCTTTTTCTTACTTTCTCTGTGGCAGTCATGGGGGGAAGGGTTTCAGGCTTGACACATTCCTAAGTGGGGGAGAAGTGAAGATAAAGAGAGTGTTTTGGCTAGGTGATCTTTCTTCCAGTGGGAAACGAGCTCTCCTTGCTTGGGCCCCTTGAGGTGGAGATTTATGAGTTGAATTACTTCTATTGGAGAATGTGACTTTTGGGGGTTGTTTCTAACTGTAATATTGTGAGGTAATTCCGGATTGTGTCAGGTCCGGAATTACCATGGACTTTGCCAATTTGATGCTTTCCCAAATAAAAGAATTTGTTTTAGAAGATGGACTTTGTTCTTTTCTTTTTAAGTGGATTTCATTACTTGGATACCTGACAGAGAGTTTGTAAAATGGGATAAACTCATTTGACAACTATTTTGCTTAGCAATGGAAATTTTGGCCTCAGTTGTCATCACAAGTCAAGGACTGCCTGTACACCAAAACCCTTAATGTTATAGGGGTTATGTCTGCTATGTAGGCAGCACTAACCCTTTCTAGTATTCATCTCCATTGTTCCATGATGCATTTCCTGTCTCTCTAGGATTTACCTCTATCTGGTCCTGTGAGGCAATTTGCATTTTGATTAAACTTCTTGAAACACTTAACTGTCCTGGCATTGATTAGGTATTGGCCTAGTCACGTGTACTTTATCACACGTAGCCCTTCCAGGCTACTAAGATAACAGGGTTAATTGGAGGTAGTGGTTTAACCCTAAATTTGGTAATGTGTTAGCTGGTTTTTACAGTCCAATCCTTTTCTTTATATCTTGATAACTAGCCCCCAATTCCCTTTGCTGTCTACTTCCTGCACTGCTCAGCTGTTTCCATAGACCATGGAAGTATTGGGATTGAGAGCTTGAGAAGACCTTTAAGATATCAGTTTAAAACCTCTCCCTCTAAGTCTTTCCCCAATGGGTGCATCATCTGCACTACACAAAACAGTTGGGAGCAAAAGAAAGAGGACTTGGGGGCTGGCGAGTGGACCGAACACAGGGAGGAATTCAGGTTTTGATTAGGAGGCTTGGCAGAGACTGCATTTGGCCAGGGGTATCCAACCCCTGCTCCAAAGGTTTAAATAAATGACTATCTGTGAACACTCTCCATTCTCAGAAATTGACAGAGGAAAGCAATAGCTTATGATATTGGCCATGTGGGGGTCCAGTGACACTTTTTGCTTCTCTTATATAATGCTTCAGGATTTTGGTCCATGTTGATTATGTAACCACAAGAAGTGTATGCCCAGAATGAAATGGAAGATTTTGATGGAACGATCCAGGTTATAAAAATAGCAATAATTGCACAGTGTCAAGATTATAGCTCTCTACTTACTGTTTATGGGATCCAAAACAAGAAAGCAACCATTAAAACAACCTGAGTGAGAAATTCTCGACTATTATGCAAACCCTTTGGTTTCTAAAATTGCTGACATTCGGTTACTATCCCCCAAGATCTATCTTCTTCTCCCCACCCATCAACCACTGTGGCTGCACAGCAAACCATGCTAGAAAACCATCTCTGTGTATTAGGAAAGATTTTAAAAAGCTATTTGGTAAGAAAACATGACTGTCAGCTCTCAAAGACCATGCAACAGATAATGCATACTTCATGCAACGATGCAAGGACAAAGTAAAAGGAGCAAGTGAGCAAGACCATTTTTTTTAAACAAAAAGAAACTCATCTTTTTCCACAGCCCCTTGCATGCTTGAAAACGGTTGCTAGAATAAGAGATTGCAAAAAAGGAGAAGAAACATAGAGAAACATGCAAAGTGCAGCTTTTGGAATTCTTTCTAGTGCTTTACCAGAAATCCCCTGAGTTTTCTTCTGTGTAACAGAGATGTTTCTGTTCGCCTCTCATATCGCAACGTGTGTGTTTGTGTGCATGTGTGCACTGGGATACTCACACTGTGCCCTGGATCTCATGATAAGCGTCAAGATGCTGAAAAACTGGAAAACTCAGAAAACAAGAACCATTTGAATTTCAATAAAGGTCTTCATTGTTAATGGGTAATACAACAGATTCTTGAAAACCTGTCAATGCAATTCTCCCATTACTTAAGGCAGAGTTGCTCTCTTTTTTGTGCTTTCCCCATTTCCTGGGCTGAAGTGTCTCTTTTGTCACCGTATGTCTCCTGCTCCATTCTTCCATGGGCTGTTGGCCATCCCATCATTCTAAGAAATGGAGGATGGGGATCAAAGAAGAGCAATCACTTATATTCCAAGTGCCTGCCTGATAGCCTCTTCCATAGGGATGAATTGAAAAATGTTTTCCTGGAATCTTTTCCTTCATAGCCCTGACCTTATCTGGACTGTATTCAAACCTGAACTTTATTCTCTCCCAGCTGGAAATGTGATCCCATCTGTTCAGGTTTTAGAGAGTTATTAAACAGCCTGTGCCCTATTGGGTCATTGTTTCAGAGTTATTTCTTTATCTAAACAGTGAAACAGAATGACCATGAGTGGATAAAAAAGCATTGCAAGTGACTTCTGACTTCCTGATGACTTTCCCATTGAGTTTCATCATGGGAAGCTGGCAGGGAACGTGACAACTCTTCTTTTCTTCCTCCACCCCTTCCTCCTTCCTTTCCTGCCTCCTTGTCTCCTTCCCTCTCTTTCTTTCTCCCTGCCTTCCTTCCCTTCCCTTCTCTGTAGTCAGGTAAGCAGTTACTGCTGGGTGCGGGAGAGAATGAGGGATTGCAAGATTGGCTGGGAAACTGTCACGGAGCTTTGAAAATAAAGATTACATGACAGCAACACCAGCACAGCAGTAGCCAGTAGCAGTTAATCCATTTGAGATACATTGGCTTAAAAATTATTGCCCTATGATGTATCAAGTTGCCCAGTTAAAGGTAAATGACAAAAGTTTTAGTAGAATATAGATTATGATGATCAACAGTTACAAAGACTTCAGAGGCAGATGACTTTATGGCTGCCCTCACATGTTGAAATTCTTTACCATCACAAACTTCTCTCATGGCATTTCATCATTGTTTTCTTACAAAACTATATATTGCAACTCACCCACAAGCTTTTTACTTGGGCATATTAAAAACTGTAAACCAAATCTTTTCTTTCTAGATTCTATGAGTTAGAAAGAAGAACGGGAACCTCAGTTAAGTGGATTCCTGATTTTGCTCAGAGTCTCAGATCTACCTCTTGCCTCAGCCTCACCTACTTCAACAAATTGTATCCAAGAGAACAACTTTTTCAATAGGAAAAAATGTTTGACAGAATTCTAAATAGTTCCTTATTCAGAGAAATCTTCTTTAAAACAGATTAACATTTTTGGAATATTTTGTAGAAATGTGTTTTAACTGACAATAGTTTATTGTTTCGTAATCCAAGGAAATATTTTGCCAACCTTCTCTGTAAACTTATTTTATAACTGCCAGTTTCATATGGTGAGAGAGGCAGTGAGAAAAACAGAGAAAGAGATATGTCTGTCTGAATGCTTTTACTTAGTAATCTGACTTATCTCAAATATTGGAGCCAATTTTTTTTAGTGTTCTGTTGAGGTGTTGATATTTCCAGGAAGTGACATTGCAGGAAAACCAGTGTTTCAAGGCAGTTTGAGTTCTGCACTTTTTGGTGACTCACTGAACAGAGATAATCTTGTTGTGAAACTGCTGGTATGTCCCCCGGGTACTGCCTAACAAATGTCACCCAAACTTCCATAAAAGTGCATCCCCTGACTCATGCCATAATTGGCTAAGGCTGGCCCACTTGCATTTACTGGATTATGCCATCATTTGATATTAAGACAAGATGAAACTGGACAACTGCTCATATCAAAGGTGATAGATAATATGTTCCCATGCTTGGCAGTCAGATTTCCAGGTATTTAAACCCCTTGTTTTGCTGATGAGGTTGAACCTTGAGACCTTATCTATTCTATTATACTCTGCAATTTAGATGTCAGATGCTCATGTGACAGAAGGCTTTCCCAGGAATTTTATTTATTTATTTATTTATTTATTTATTTATTTATTTATTTATTTATTTGCTTGCTTGCTTGCTTGCTTGCTTGCTTGCTTGCTTGCTTGCTTTATTTATTTCTATGCCGCCCATCTCACCAATGCAATATAATAAAAAGTTTAAAAGTACTAAAAATGATTAAAATTAGAAAAATTGAACAAAGTTAAAAGTTAAAAACCAAGACGATGGCTGGGCTAGGGGTGAGTATCTTCTCTACCCTATCAGCCACCCCACCCCACCCCCAATACAGAAGGCCCATGCTGGGACTCAGGCCAAGTGGCAGAGCCAAGTTTTTAGATTCTTCCGGAAAGTCAGGAGTGTGCAGGAGGACCTCACCATTAATCATTTCTCCACAGAAACGAATCAGGGAGAAGGCTAGGCTAAAAATAAATGTTCTCTAGTCTGCTTATCTTCTCATTTTTGTGTGGTAATGTTTGTGAATCTTCACATGCAATGTTTATTAGGTTTTTTTTTAATTTATTTAAATAAAACAGTTTTTGTCAGACTAAGCTCAAGAACAACCTGTAACAATTCAGCCAAAGTTCAGTTCTTTTATTTGTTTACTCATAATAGACAGGATCTTGCCAGACTAAACCATTTCTACACTTAGCCTAATGGATGTACTCTTGGAGATTCTAGGGAGTGACTGTCTTGAACGTCTATCCATCTCTGGACCAGGCTGCCTCTTGTCTCTGCCCCCATCCCCTTTTCTGGAATGTGCTGTTTCCTTCCTGGGAAACTGCCCCTCACTGTAGTACCCCACACCATGGGCACCTCATCTCTCACAATTTTGGTGATTCAAATCAAGATAGTACAAACAAAAGAGGAAGGTGGTCCAAATGTCTTCTACCATTTGTCCAAATAAAACCACCCTTTCCTTTTCCTTTTCCTTAAACAAGGCAGGAATCCAGGGTCTTTATCTTGTTTACTGTAAATACTAGTAACTTCCTTGTTTACATTGCCTTAAAGTTACTTTGAAGAAGCAGAATAAGAAGTGTATTGACTCTTTCTAACTTTGGTTTTTGAGAAGACTCCTGAGAATAATGTAGAAGAATAAGAAAGGCAAAATTACATTAAATATACATTAGATATGATAGCCAGCTAGCTAGCTAGATGTTAGATAGATAGATAGATAACCCAATCCTGCGTAGCTTTTTCTCTGGTAATATCACACTACTAACTAGAGCATACAAAACATTTGCTAAACCAATACTTGAATACAGCTCCTCAGTCTGGAACCTGCATTACGTATCTTACATTAACACAGTTGAGAAAGTCCAGAAATATTTCACAAGAAGAGTTCTCCACTCCTCTACTTGTTGCAGAATACCTTATGCCACCAGACTTGAAATTCTAGACCTAGAAAACCTAGAACTTCACTGCCTTCAATCTGATCTAAGTATAGTATATAAAATCATACATTGCAATATCCTACCTGTCAATGAATACTTCAGCTTCAACCATAACAATGCAAGACCACACAATAAATACAAACTCAAAGTAAACTGCACCAAACTTGATTGCAGGAAATATGACTTCAGCAACAGAGTGGTCAATGTCTGGAATACTCTACCTGACTCTGTGGTTTCTTCCCCAAACTCCAAAAACTTTAACCTTAGACTGTCTACTATTGACCTCCCCACCGCTTCCTAAGAGATCTGTAGGGGGCGTGCATAAGCGCACCAACGTGCCTACTGTCCTTGTCCTATTGTTTCTTTTTATTTTTCTTATATGTATCAATTTCATGTATTCATAACTATGTTTATACTTATACCTGTTATCTTATAGTTGCTTGACAAAATAAAATAAATTAATTAATCCTTCAGTACTAATTATTTTAGATTCCTATGAACTTTCCAAAATAGTTTTACAACTTCTAAAACAATCATTTGCTCCACTGCTTTACTAAATTTCCACTGCTTCTATTATTCAAGAAGGAAAATAAATTATTGTCCAAGTTGAAATGAGAGGAGCAATAATTTCAGCAAAGCTGAACAACAAACTTTGAAATGTTTTCAAGGACTTGAGTTTTCATTGACCTGCACTGCAAAGCAACATGTTATTTATTGAACTTTGGCTGATCTCCTTCGTTACAATGTTTCAGCAGTAGGTGCCCTAAATAAGTGCAGTTGCAAATTAAGAGAAAGTTACTCTTTTCCCTCACTAAGCTTTTTTTAATCTGTAGAGATGCAAAGGTTGCTAACGTCAAAGCACAACTGCTTCAGCAGTTTAAGTCACAATCTGTTGATAATGGTACAATCATTATTACCCATAATAAATCTCAGTTTGTGGAAAAGCCAGTAGTATATCCATCTATATTGTTTTGGAAAAGGTGATCCAGAGATATATAGAATAGATTTGACTGGCATCATATCACATTATTGTCATGGCCCCATCAGAACCCAATTCGGAGGAGGAGGAATTGGAACTGGAACTGGGACCGTCTGACAGGGAAGGCACACCAGGGGCTGAGGACGATGCTGCCTTGGGTCCCTTAGGCATTGGGGGAGGTGGTCCACCAGATGGAGAGATGCCTGCCTGCATAGATACAGGGGAGGAACAGCTGCTGATCGGCAGAGAGGCTGATAGGCACTGATCTCCTCTGATGGGCAGCAGCTGTCTATTCCACTTGATCCAAGAGCAAGGAGAGTGGAGCATTGGCAGGCCCCGAGAAGGGTTGCAAGGCTACTCCTCCTCACAAGGAATACCTGGAGGGAAGTAACTTAAGGAGAGGCCATGGGGAGTTAGTCTTTGCCAGGCACAATTGTTTGCTTTGACTTTCACTGCCCCAGCATTTGACTTGTCCCTGTTGCTGTTTGCCTTGCCTTGCTTGGAAGACAGCTCTTCACATTTTGTTTTGGATCTAGCCCATCTCTTGTGGCTTGCATTTGACCTTTGCGTCAATATGCCTTTGGAATTGCTTCTTGTCTGGGCCTTTTTCTTGTCCTACTCCTACTCTGTGGCTTTCTTTGTACTAGAGGGGCTATGTTTGGGAGACTATTGGTGGCTGCCTTTATGGTAGTGTAGGAGTGGAGCCTTAACAGTCGTTGGAGGGCCATCGGCTGGAACATGAAGAACTCTCTAGAGGCTTATCTTGTGTTGACCACCTGGGTCATAACAATTATTTCATTTTTTTAATTATTGTTCAACCTGTACATAACCATGTTGAACAATATCTTGAACTATTGGATAGTATTATTTAGCAATGTAGAGGACAGGGAGTTGTTAATTCATAATAAGCTCTCTATCCTCTGCACCTTCTCTGTCACTGCACCTGTCCTTGGATCAGAATCCTTCCCCCAAAATGTGGATGAACTCCAATCCTGTTGGTCTTCTGCAAGGCACTGAAGGTGTGACTTTTTCCTCCCTGGGGCCACGTGAATAAGTGAGCCTATTGGTTGGCTGTTGCTATCTTTATAAGACTAGACCAGGGGTCGCCAACCTTTTGGATCTCAGGGACCACCAAACTCATCATTTTAAAACCCAAGGACCGCTAATTGGTTCTGTGGGTGTGGCCTAATTTGTGGGTGTGGCTTGGTGGTCATGTGACTGGCTGGGCATGGCTTGTATGTAAATATTATAAATATTTATATAAATATTGAATTTTTTTATTAAAAAAGAGCAACTTTTACCCAAAATCGGCAAAGCAGGCAGGCAGATTGAGTTGCTCACAGAATCATTGAGTGATCTATCTATCTGCCATCGGCTCGCTCAGTCTCTCAAATTTGCTTGCTGTGAGTCTGCACTGAATAATAGAAGCTTCAGTCCTAAGGGAGGTTCGACTGTGCTTAAAAGCAGAGCCAAAGATCTAAAGATTAGCTAGAAAGCAAGAAATCCAACCATTTCCTGCTTCCTAGCTAATCTAAATCTCCCGGCACAGCAAAACAGCTGATGGTCGGAAAAAGGAAAAATAGCAATTTTTCAGGCAATTTTTGCTGGGTAAGGAGTGAGTGGGCAGGGAGGGTTCCTGCGGGCTATGTGGGTGGCACAGCCTTGTGTTTCTGCGCAGCCTGGATTAATTGCTTTTGGGGGGTGCTCTGGGGGTGAGATTTCTCTGCAGCCCACCAAAATTTTCTCATGGCCCACCAGTGGGCTGCAGCCCACCGGTTGGTGACCGCTGGACTAGACAACTCCTGACCATTGTTTCAAAAGTAGTTTTCTTATCTAAACAGAGAAACGAAATGGTGGGTAAAAAAATCTGTGGGAGCAGGAGTGACTTCCAACCTCCTGCCTGCTTTCCCATTGAGTTTCCTGGTAGGAAGCTGGAAGTAAGCACTGGAATTTTCCCCCTCTTCACTTCCCTTCCCTTTAATTCCCTTCCCTTCCCAGCTGACAGGTCCATGGCTGCTGATGGTTGGGGGAGGGAGTGGGAGATATTGTGCAAATGGATGAGAAAGTTGTAAATGGGGATCATGAGACCATGGCAGTACAGCAGCTGTGCTGGAGCACCAGCAGCCCACTAGTGCTGAAGCCGCCACAACTTCCCCAAATTTCATTCTCTCAGCAGTAATGGGCCCCAGCATTCTGTTATTAGCTCATTTGAGGTACCTTGGTCGAAAAGGTTTTGCCCTGTGATGCATGAGAGTATACTTTATAGGCAGTAGGGTTTTTTTTTTTCATCAGTGACCTAATGTGTCTTTATTGTTATTGTAATGGGTTTTAATTATTTTGGATTGTTATTATTGCTTTATTACTGCTTGCTATTCAGAGTCATCGTAGAAAGATGGGTGGTCTTATAAATTGTGATGATGATGGTTATGCCATCTCTTAAGTCTCTTCCATGAGAAACAACATGTGCTTTATCAGTTAAGTGCCTCTTGAATCCCCTTTGATGAAGGAGAAACACAATACTGTATAGCCCTTTTCTACCTGCTGGGTCTGTTTGTAAAACCACTTGTGCATGCCAGCTGCCTTGCCCAATCTTTGCTGACATGACATAGCTTCTCACGTAGCCTTTATGCTCTTCCCAGTTTCATCTTGGCCACAGAGCAACAAAGCTGCTGAGTTAATGATTGTAATGATGTTAGCAATGGCCCAGTTTTGGGGATGCCTGATGACCAAGCAGAGAGAGAAATCTCAGGGTATATTCCCAAAGCCTGCTCCACAATTTTGCTAGTTGGATTTAATTAAAGAAAGGCATGCACTGTATTGCATTTGTTATTCCTATGTTAATTGTTACTAATCCTACCTTTCTCAGAAGCACTGCCCTACCTAAATGTGAACAGGAAGACTAGCCCTTGAGTGTCTATCTGTAATACTTCTTCCAGTATATTTTGAAGCTTGTTTCTTAGCTACTTTGGACCAATTTCATCATGTATCAGATACTGCACGGGGAAGATATATTCATATATGAAGTTGAGTGCTGCTAAGACAGCACCAGATTATCAACTGAACTCTACTTCACCAGTGACAGTCATGAAATCAGACCCATACTCTGTAGAGTAACAGAGTTTATATACAGGTACTCCTTCACTTACAACAATTTGTTTAGTGGCCATTCAAAGTTACAACAGCACTGAAACAAATGACTTAAGGCTGTTTTTCACACTTATAAATGTTGCAGCATCCCCATGGTCACATGATAAAAATCCAGATACTTGGCAACTGACTCATATTTATGAAGGTTGCAGTGTCCTGTGGGGATCAAGTGAACCCCTGTGATGTCTCCGGGCATGGCACAAAGACAACCCAGCCAGATAATAAATAGAGGTCCTTTTATTAGCTCCTCTTTGCCCTCAGTGTCCCAGTGACCTTCTGGTCTGGAGAAAAACTCTCCCAGGAACCTGCAACCACCTTTGGCTGCAGATATTTCAATCCAAAATGGTATAAACAGAAAACTTGAAACTATAAACCCAACAAAGCAAGACAAGGTAATAAATCCGGCAGGGCAGGATAAGGAATTCCAGAAGTCTCCAACCAGTTGGGAGGATGCCAGGATCTAAGATAACACTAGCCAACATTAGATAAACTCAATGTTTGTTCCCGACAAATGCCCCTCCCAATTGGTTCTCCTTTAAACTCCCTTCCCAGGTGTGCCTTGTGAAGGGAATCAGGGCCCTTTCCTCCCTTGTAAACCACACAACCCATGTTGCTCTCTTCTCCGTTCACCCCTGCGTGCCCTAGGATGAAGAGGGCATGGGCCTTGGTCTTCCTCTGAACACCTTCTCCCTTGTTCTACTGCTCCGTGCTCTGCCCAGCCTGACTTTGCTCTTCCTCCACAGTTTCCTTCACAACCAATGGAGCCATTCTCCCTCTCCCTGACCACTGTTCATCTTCCTCTTCAGATTCAGACTCCAACAGGGGCATTACACCCACCCTTTGAGACCTTCTGACAAGCAAAGTCAATGGGGAAGCCAGATTCGGTTAACAACCATGTGACTAACTTAACAAATGTAGTGATTCACTTAATCACTTTGGCAAGAAAGGTCATAAAGTGGAGCAAAGCTTTGAACAAAATTTCTCCGTAATCACTGATTGGAGTAAGATAGTAGACAGTTGAAACAGGACAGACAAAGAATATAAGTACAATGATTTGAATTGAGATGAAATAAATAAAATAAAATTAAGAAAGTTAAAAGAGGGGAGAAGCTATATAGAAAATGTAGAATAATAATAAGATATGGAATGGAATATAAAAATGAGCATGAACTTGAATTTGTGTCTGTACGAAGAGATGTAACCCAGAATTATGCTGCTTTCAAAAAAGATGTTTTATGTTTTTATGTTTTATGTTTTCTTTGTTTATGTTTGTTTTTAAAAATCAATAAAATTTTCGAAAAAAAAAAGTGAAGCAAAGCTTAATCACTTTGGCAAGAAAGGTCATAAAGTGGGGCAAAGCTCACTTAACAAATATCTCAACAGAAATTTTGGGAGCAATTGTAGTCATAAGTCCAAGTCTACTTGTATAAAATGTATTCCTATACATACCAAAGCACCTGCAGATCATGCTGCTGAAATGATTGGATCTGATATTCAAGTTAAACATGCTTTATACCACCCTCATTCCACCCTTAAAACTCCTCAAAGCCTCACAACAAAGAATCACCAAAAATGGGCCTAAAGATTCCCTCTGTTTTTTTCTAGACTTCTGCTGTTAAATTCTTGAAACTCGCTATCCATTGGGGAAATTACAGCTTCAGCCTTCTGACCTGGAAAACTTGTTCACACCTGGATCATTAAAAAGTGCTTGCAATTTATTATATAAATATAAAATTGTTTACAATTGTTATTATATATTTATGTAAATATAATCCTAATGATGATAACAAGATTCTTAATCATAATCATACTAATCTAAAAGAAAATTCACATTATACTGGGCTATACCAGCACATTATACTGGGCTACAGGGGAAATAAAGCTTCATTTTCCAATCCTTTCTGGTAATATTTTTTAAAAATAATGGAGTGGGAAATAAAGGGTAAATTTACAAAAAAAAAAAAAAAGGAAATTGAAAATAAAATCTAATAAAGGGCCCCGGAAAAGAAATGAAATTGCCTTCTCATTTTGTCTAGGTTTAAAAAATGCACCAGATATTTTTATAATGTAGTGTTCTTTAAACTAAGCATAGGATTTAAGTTAATAGAAGGCAATTCTAGAAAAGAGACCCAGGAAACGCAAGCAATTATACGTGCCCTTTAGCAACTAGTGAGGAATTGGAAACATTTTCTGACTGGCGACTTTCCCTTGTGCTTGCCTGAAGTCCTCAGAGAGGCTACATTTTCTCAGTTCCACTAGGAAATGGTATAGTTTACAGTCATCCCCGGAACTATCCAAACAGGAGGAATGGAGCCATCTGGTAATGAGTGACTGGATTTCCAAGCATGCAGACAGGACATTTGCTGAGCTATGGCAGCTAACATCTTGCAATGACCTCAGGCGATGATGACATGAAACAGAACATTTTATCAAAACATTTCTTTCTGCCCCTTGAAGTCATCTGGTTCTTTTCAAAAGACAGTAAACAGTTGATCATGAAATGGCAAGGAGTCAACTCACTTATTTCTCATGGAATTCCCATGCCAGGCAGTTGTCAAGGGTGAACTCGCTTAACAGAATATTCAATCCCTAGTAGGAAAAACTCTTGCCTGAAGCCCTACAGGCCTATTTTTCATTTGGAGAGAAAGCAATAGGTGCAATGACTGAAAAATCAGATAATATGAGCAAATTTGGATGCTCCTTTGAAAAAACATAATGAATCTACCCTTGGGCAGCAGAATTTTATTAGCTAAGCTTTGTACATCATTCCAGGCAGGTATCCTCTCTAATTTGACGACTTTGCTACATCTCCTGTCTCTTGATGACTTGTATGGAAGTTGCATTTAGTTTTGAGGCATTTGGTTGTACTTTATAAAGGATAATGATCATTGTAGATGCTTCTGGATCTGTGTGATTATCTTTGGAGTTTATATTTTTGGATATATGTTAGTTTTCTTTTAGTAGATTAATGCAGAATATTTATATAATGAGCAGGTCCACTGAATTTATTTAATTCATGACCAATATCTCATTGACTTCATTGGGCTTACAAACTCAATTTGTAATTCAATTGGATCTAACTTGTAGATCTGTCCTTTCCTACTTCTATTGATTAAGCTTTTCTTAAGTCATTTCTTAAGATACGAATAAAACAAATATCAAGCAGAGGTATATAAGCACATGCATAATTATCAGACCCATGTTTAACTACAAGTTTTAAAATTAATCAAGAGTCTTTATTGGAAAGCGATGTCATGTGCATTTGTATCCATAATATGTGGTTTATTTGTCCCTTAGGATCTAGGTCCGTATCAGTAGCAAAGTAAAACTATTCCCTCTCAAGATTGACCAGGATTAACATGAGAAAAAACAAAAGCTTAATCAATATATATTGATTTGCTGAATTTCAACTAGAAACATTTGTTTTTAAGAAGCTTCCTTACTCACTGTATTTTTTAAAAACAATGTTTTTGATTTCCTCATTCTAACTACTACATGGACTTCCTGTTTCACTGGTGATCAAGTGATATTTTATTACAGCTGCTCGCCCATTAGTGACTTTATGTGTAGAGCTCTGTCATTATTATGGGAAATTTGTGAAGTCCTTCTTTGCTTGGCATTTTACTTTTGTTTGACCACCTGTTCCTATTTTTGCAGCACATGACTGTTTGCAAATTAAGGTCATCTGTCTGGTGATTTATCACATATCACTGCACAGAGAACAGAATGCAGAAGGAAACCTAAATAATAGAGAGATGCCAAGGAGGAATTTGTTCTGTATGGACATTTACATTCTTGAAATCCGGCAACCCGGATTGGTCAAGCGCGCAGACACCGGATTGGTCGAGCACGCGGCACTGATTGGCCGTTTGGAATCGACCGCGATTGGCCGAGCCGATCGCAGGCGATTCGAACGGCTGTCATTGGCCGCAGCGCCCAGCACCAGATCCATATAAGCCGCGGTTTCACCCAGCCGCACCCCACTTGTTTTTCCCTTAATAAATGAGCTGAACTCAAGTCACTGCCTCACGTCTTTTGTCCGTATCGGCCGATACGACAGAATTGATCTAACAACTCAAATGCCCAAGCAAACATATTTTCTTAACAGAGAAAGCTTTCATTGCCACTACTATAGCATTCATCTGAATAATTGCATCAGTTCACAGAAACCATTACACAGTATCTTTAGTCACTTCTACTTCACACAAGCAAAGAAAATCACATTCATCTTAGTTCATGATCTATATTGTAAGTAATGTGAATGTGCTCATTAACTTTCTACTAATTTGGTTAAATCTATTCTATTGCTTTTCCCAGGATGAAACTGCATGATATAAGTTATTATTCTACCAGTTAGTCAAGTCAGTCAGGTTTTTAGACTGGTTTTGGCATTTTTGTCCACCTATAGAATCCTTCTCTATAGGTATTGGGGTTTAATAATATAAGGATGTAAGCTCTTTCTTCCATGGTGGTTCCACTGCCAGTGAAGACTGATGGCTGGTGACTCTAAATTATCAGTGTTAGTGTAGAGGTGACCCTTGACTTCCTGGCAGTGACCCAGCATGCTTGGTGGAATTGTATTTGGATTGCTCTTAGCTGTTTTGCTAACCTGCGACACCCTAGCCTTCAATACCACAGTTGCTGCCTGCTGAAAAGACTCAAGAAGGCTGAAAAATCTCCAGAGAATCTAAACTCCATCTACAACTGAGATTTCCCCTCTTTCCCCAGGCCGAGTTTCCAGTCCAATGAAGGATTTCCCCTCCCTTCTGTCCACTGGGGGAACAGCAGGAACTGAGTTAAATTCGTTCAGTCTATGAACTCTGTTCCTGCAGCCCAACAAAAGATTTTCCCCCTGTGGATGAAGGGAAAGGGGACAATGAGCTATAATGTCAGTTTTGACTCCCTACTGTTTTCCCTACAATTTCAGAACTGATTTGCCATTGCCTCTTTCCTAGGGCTGAGAGTTAGTGACTGGGCCAAGGTCACCCAGCTGGCTAAGGGATGGTTTTTAGTACAGCAGATTCATTGGTTCTCAAGTTTCCCTAAGAAATTAATAGCTACTCAGTCTTTGCTGAGCAACTTTTCACTGGATGATAATAGGATAGATTTTCAGCTCCCTGAATGAATTTTAATGACATATCAACTGGCCCCATGTCAGATTCATATGATAGACAGTGGAACTAAATATGGCATCACATTTGTCAGCTGAAACAGCTGTTTACCAAACTTAGAATGGGAAAAGCCCTTACAGTCATTCAATTCTACCATTTTAACTCCATAAATGCTAACCAGAAATGCAATCTTTACATGTAGTTCATTGATTCTCACACATAATATGAGGCCATGAGAATCTTGCTTCAATCACTTCAAGGAAAAAATGGTTTTCTTTATATGCAGCCTTTACCCAGTTAAATATATATTTTAATATGCAGCTGATATGGAAATTATGATTTCCCTATACTTTCAGATGCATTGGGATGAAGGGTTTGTCACTCCTTTGAAAGGAGCCAAGTTTTCAAATTATTTCTACTGATTAACCCATTTTTAAAATGTTAAAATGTAATATTTAATTCAAAACATAGTTTTTGTAGCAGATTACAAAATTATTTGCCTTTTCAAAAGACAAAGAAATTGCAATAAAAATGATTGATTTAAACCATACATTACATATGAAACAGACCCATATGGAGATCAATAATGCTCATGAAAATGTTCATTTGACCCACAATAAAAACAAACCAGGGTATTTATTTAGACAAAGCCCGGTATAGCATTTTGAAATAGCAATACTGCTTTGGAAATACCCCTGGATATCCAATCCAGCTAAAAGTTTCTGACAAATGAATGGGAGCCAATCGCTCTCTCTTAGCTCTAGGAAACAACCAATGGCAAACCACTTCCAAAAAACCTTGCCAGGAAAACTGAAAGGATTTGTCCAGTCAGCTACTCAGAATAAAAACTGACTTAAAGGAACGTCCCCTCCCCAAAGGGGAGTGGGGTGGCAAAGAAGAACAGAAGATTTTTATGAAGCCTCTTTTTAGAATTCTAATGTTATATTATTATTGAGCAGTTGGAGCTGGTCAAATGACCCCAAAGGGCATCTTTTTACTTGTAACACTTCAGTCTTATATTTGTGGGAGCTGAACAATCAGTTTTTATTTCTTGTAGCAATTTTATCTTCAATTCTCAAAAAAGGCACTTAATGGACAGGATTGTGCTGGCATTTGAAATCTTTAATGATGGCAGTAACATCTTGTTAAATTCTCTATTGATAGTATTGGTGATGTTCTGACATCATATTACACATTCTTCCCTACTTCACACTATCTGGTGAAGTGGTGCCAGCAGAGAAATTTTCAGCATGATGCTATGAGGTATATATAGGTTTGCCTAACTGTTGGGAGTACAGGGAGGGGAATCTCATTTAATCCAGAGCTACAGGTGGATAAAATGCCAAATCCAGTGTAAACATCTGGCTGAATGTGCAACCAAGCATAACTACCTTGACATGTTTGGTAGACTTGCATGCTTTTAGAAAAATGAGAGCTATGCCAGAGGTTCAGCCATGCTGAATAAATCTCACCAGAGGAGTCAGACAAAGAGTGTCTCTCCTGTAAACAATATGGTGAGGTATAACTTACAGGATTAGTTTACATACTATATTGGATCAGTTGTCATCTAATAAACAAGGACTGCTCTAGATATTGAAGTTACTGAATGTCTGGTGACAACTGGACTACAGAACTCTGGACAATTGGCTCCTGTGGAATTACTAGAAGAAAAATTGCATATCTATTGATAAATATACAAAGAAATCAATATTTTCTATTATAAATCAAGTCCAGGGAGAAAAGAGAGTATCTGAAAAGAATATCCCAATATCAGAAAGAACATCATCCAATATCAGAAATAACAGAATACAGACTAGCAGATCAGCTTTGATTAATAGTACAAAACAAAGTATTCACAGAAGTAGAATTGGAAGAATGGTGAAGGTATACCCAGGGCAAAGAAATTAAAGTTGTGTCAAAAAGAGTTAAACCATCGAGAAGGAATTGGTAGTAGAAGAATCCAGTATTGCTACTGAACTGTTTGCATTCTCAAACCCAGTAGATTCTTTTCTACCTTCTCTTCAGAAAGAATGAAATCCTCTAACTGAAAAACAAGACAAATTGAAAGGATGACTAACTGAGAATCTAAAAAAAAAAAAAAAGAATAAGATTGTCTGTATTTTAGTTTATTACAAAAAAACAGCACAAGTATTAAAAGATGGCACTATTGTAATAAAATCTGGACAGCAGACAATGCAGTACCAGGAGATAGCAGAATGCAATAGAAAGAACTGGAGAAAATCACAAAATATAAAGACCTGCAAATAAAAATAGAATTATTGTGATAAAAAAAAGGAAAGTTAGTACCAACAGTAATATGCACCTTGGGTATAATTTCAAAAATATTTGGAACACCATTTGAATATTGTTGGCATTGACAAAATCATGAGCAGTCAGTTGCAAAAGGCAGCTTTATGTGGAACAGCTCACATCCTTACATTATTAAACCCCAATATCTATAGAGAAGGATTCTATAGGTGGACAAAAATGCCAAAACCAGTCTAAAAACCTGACTGTCTTGACTAACTGGTAGAATAATAACTTATATCATGCAGTTTCATCCTGGGAAAAGCAATAGAATAGCTTTAACCAAATTAGTAGAAAGTTAATGAGCACATTCACATTACTTACAATATAGATCATGAACTAAGATGAATGTGATTTTCTTTGCTTGTGTGAAGTAGAAGTGACTAAAAATACTGTGTAATGGTTTCTGTGAACTGACGCAACTATTCAGATGAATGCTATAGTAGTGGCAATGAAAGCTTTCTCTGTTAAGAAAATATGTTTGCTTGGGCATTTGAGTTGTTAGATCAATTCCTGCTTGGCATCTCTCTATTATTTAGGTTTCCTTCTGCATTCTGTTCTCTGTGCAGTGATATGTGATAAATCACCAGACAGATGACCTTAATTTGCAAACAGTCACGTGCTGCAAAAATAGGAACAGGTGGTCAAACAAAAGTAAAATGCCAAGCAAAGAAGGACTTCACAAATTTCCCATAATAATGACAGAGCTCTACACATAAAGTCACTAATGGGCGAGGAGCTGTAATAAAATATCACTTGATCACCAGTGAAACAGGAAGTCCATGTAGTAGTTAGAATGAGGAAATCAAAAACATTGTTTTTAAAAAATACAGTGAGTAAGGAAGCTTCTTAAAAACAATACAGCCAAAATTAGGGAAAATATTTACTCCTTTGACAGAATGCAAGAAAAGAGGAGTGCTTTTATACATTAAAGATATTATCCCAGCGAACTTGATTTATACTGACAACGACGGAAGAATACTAATGGTGGAAATAATGGACAGTAATGCAAAAACACTCCTGATTGCAATCTATGCCCCGAATGACAATCAAGAAGAATTTTATAAAAAATTACATATGAAAATAATTGAACTGGACTATGCTAATATAGTTATGATGGGAGATTTTAATGGAATTGTAGACAATAAACTGGACTATACAGCACAGAAAACAATAAAGCAAAACAGAAAGATCCTCCCTAAATCTTTTTTTAAAATGGTAAATGAAATAAACTTAAAAGATACATGGAGAGAAAGAAATGCTAAAACCAAACAATACACCTTCTACTCAAATAGACATTTATCATGGTCCAGAATGGATGTCAACAGAATTGTTAACTAATATTCAAGAAATAAATATTGAAACAAGTACTTCGGCAGATCACAATCCAATGACAATTAAATGGAAAGGAAGAAGAAGATCTAGGACGTTAAATAATACTATTTTAAAGGGAAAAGACTTCACACAGTGGATGGAGGAAAAACTGGCTTTTTTCTTTAGAGAAAACAAAAAAGAAGATACATCAATCCAGAACGTATGGGATACAATGAAGGCATATGCCAGAGGCTTGATAATAGACTATACAAGGAAAAGAAATACCATGAAAAGATTAGCCTCTAAGGCATTAGAGGATGAGTATAAAGGACTTGAAAAAGAGTTACCGAAAATGCCACAGAAAAAGAACATTAAGTTAAAAATGGATATAACCAAACATAAAATGGGTCTAATAGAAAAAGAAGAACTAGCACAGAAAATTAGAGGTGCTAAATAGAATTACTTTGGAGATGCAAATAAACCAGGTAGATGGTTAGCATATAAATTGAGAAAGGAGAAAGAATCAAGGAAAATACTGCAATTAATAGACGACCAAGGCCAAGTTTGCTATGGTAGTAAAGAGAAGAAGGAAATCATACGAGACTGTTATGGGAAACTATACACACAAGAGAATATTGATGAGGAAAGAGTTAAACAATATTTACAGAATACTAATCTACCCCAGATACCTAAAGAGATTGAAACAATGTTAGAAAGCAATATAACAATGATGGAGTTAACTGAAGCACTCAAGAAGCAAAATAATGGAAAGGCACCAGGCTCAGATGGACTTCTGGCAGAATTTTACAAAACATTACAAGAATCGTTGAACCTTCCATTGCTAGAAGTTATGAATGAAGTTGTGTTAAAGAAGAGGATACCTAAATCATGGTCAGAAACTTATATTACACTTATTCCAAAAGAGGAGGCCGATCCATTACAAATCAAGAACTATAGACCGATTTCCTTACTAAACACAGATTATAAAATTTTTGCTTCAATATTGGCAGAAAGACTTAAAAAATACTTAAACAATTTTATCAATCCTGATCAAAATGGATTTCTGCCAAAGAGACAAATTAAAGACAATATGAGAGTAATCTTGGACACCTTGGAATACTACGAGGCACACTCTGAAAAACAAATGGCTTTGATATTTTTAGATGCACAGAAGGCATTTGATAATGTGAATTGGTGATTCATGTTATTACTGCTGGAACAGATGGGCTTTGCTAAAAAATTTATTCAAGCAATAGAAGCTATATATAATAAGCAAACGGCAAAGGTAATGATAGAGGGAGAACTGACATACTCTATTGATATAAGAAAAGGAACAAGACAAGGGTGCCCACTGTCACCTTTGTTGTTTGTGTTAACTTTGGAAGTGCTAAATAGAAATATTAGAGATGAAAAGAATATAAAAGGGATGAAAATTAAAAAGGGAGAATTTAAGTTGCAAGGATTTGCAGATGATCTGGTTTTTATTTTAGAAGACCCACTAGAAACAGCATCAAAATTGATAGAAAAGATAGAGACATATGGAAAGGTGGCTGTTTTGAAAATAAATAAAGATAAGACAAAGATCTTGACAAAGAATATGCTATCAAGACAAAAGGAAGAACTGGCAGACCTACTGAAAATTCAGGTCACGAATAAGATCAAGTACTTGGGGATATACTTGACAGCAAGATGCAGTACACTAAAAGAAAATAATTATATCAAACTTAAACAGCAGATAGCGCTAGATTTGGCGAAATGGGAAAATTTACAACTGTCATTAATAGGGAGAATATCAACAATCAAGATGAATATATTACCCAGAATTTTATATTTGTTTCAAACAATTCCAATTAGGCTTGGAAAGGATTACTTTGAAGATTTAAATAAAATTGTGTTGAAATATATATGGCAAGGTAAGAAAGCGAGAATAAAGTTAAAACTTTTGCAAGATGCTAGAATAAGAGGAGGATTTGGTTTGCCTAATTGGGAGTTGTATTACCAAGCTACAAATTTGATGTGGGTTAAGGAATGAATAACATTAAGAAATACCAGTTTGTTGACATTAGAAGGACATGATCTGTTGTTGGGGTGGCATGCTTTTCTATGGGATAAAGGAACTAAAACACAGGGTACTTTAGAAGACACTATATATGGGAGTCTCTGTGGTTAAACTGGGAGAAGATTAAAAGACAATGTTATTTGAAAATTCCAGTCTGGTTATCGGCTATTGAAGCATTTTCTTATCCTATAATATACAAAAAGGAACAAACAGTTAGATATGGTGAAATATTGAATGAAAAGGGTGAACTTAAATCTATGCAAAAATTAGAGGAACAAGGTATAAAGATGAATTGGTTTTCATATGCGCAAATACATTCAAAGTATAATAAAGATTCTAAAACAGAAGGTTTCTATGATAAACTGACTGATTTAGATAAGATTTTGACAGGTACTGATGAAAAGGTGATTTAAAAAATTGTATGGATATTTATTAGAAATTAAACTAGAAAAAGAACAAGTTAAAGAAACTATGATTGCTTGGGGGAAGAATTTTGGATATGGGATTGATCTAGAGAAATGGCAAAAACTGTGGTCTCAAAATTATAAAATGACAATGTCAACAGCATATAAAGAAAATTTGTATAAGATGTTTTACAGGTGGCATTTTCCCCCGACAAGAATAGCAAGAATGTTCAAGAATAAATCCGAAAAATGTTGGAAATGTCATCAGACACCTGGCTCATATTACCATATGTGGTGGACTTGTGCGAATGCTAAAAAATACTGGACTAAAATCCACACGTGGTTGGAAAAAATGACAAAAAAACATATAGATTTGAAACCAGAGATATTTTTATTAGGAATTTTACCTGAAATATATAGTAAAGACTTGAAATACCTGGTTGTAAATGTATTAACAGCAGCTAGGATTGTATTTGCTAAAAACTGGAAAAATGAGAAAACACCATCACAGGAGGAAATCATTAAGAAAATATTGGAATGTGCTGAAATGGGTAGATTGACATTTGAAATTAGAGAACAAGATGATAAACAATTTTATAAAATTTGGGATCTATTCTATCAATGATTAGACAATAAAACATAGTAATGAAATATGTAGATTCTTAGAAAATAATAAATATATAAAGATGTATTCTTTTCTTGTTATATTTACAAAATTATTTTAGGATAGATTTGGGATGATAATATGAACCGTTATAAAACAAATTAAGTAAAATATGATTATTTCATAAAACATGAATGAATAAAAGTATTGTCGAATGATTGATTAATAATGATATTAATGTAAATATTTGATTGAAAGTACGAGAGAATATAAAATGTAATTGTAATTGAAGACTACGAAATGGAAGCACAAAACAATTTGTAAACCAAGCGGCACACTGTATGTATATATATGGAAGATGGCTTGATGTTTTTATGTTTTGTTTGTTTATGTTTGTTTTAAAAATCAATAATTTTTTTTTTTTAAAGATCATGTGACGTGATAGTACTGATTTATATCATACTACACTTGAAATACTGCATTCAGTTTTGGTCATCACAATATAAAGATTTTGAGACTCTAGAACATGGGTGTCAAACTTGATTGCATCACAGGCTGGATTGTGATGTATCACAATGCTTTTTGCCTTTGCGGAGCCGGAGTGGGCGTGGCCTGTGCATGATGTATCTGGCCCATGGGCCACCAGAAACTCTGGTGACGCTACAAAGAGTGTAGAGAAGAGCAACAAAGATGGAAATTTTCTGACAGTTAGCACAATTAATCAATAGGACAGCTTCCTTTCAGAAGTTATGGGTGCTCCATCCCTGGAGGTTTTCAAGGAAAGATTAGACAACCATTTGTCTGAAGTGATATAGGGTCTTGTGCTTGAGCAGGGAGTTCTAAGGTCTCTTCCAGCCTTGTTTTTCTATGTCAGGGGTGTCACAATCAATTTCATTGAGGGCCACATCAGGAATGGGTTTGACCTTAGAGGGCTGATGGGGGCATGGCCATAGTGGGCGTGGCATGGGACTGCCGCAGACATGGTTTTATAAACTTATAAAAATAGGGAGGAGTACATTTTTGTGATTCTATTTTTTTAATACTTACTTGATCTATTTGATCACCTTATGAGAGAGAGAGAGAGAGACCAGATCAAAGAACTGACTCCATAGGAACACTAGAACTACAAAATCGCTGAGATAGGTTACAGTAGCAGAATCCTGCCATTCTGAAAGATACATACTTTGCTTTTCCTCCCTTTTATAACTTTCTGAGTCAAGGATGGCCTGGAGCACTCAGGAGGCCCCATTTTGGGCCTGGACAGCCTCCTGGAGGACTCTGGAGGCCAAAAGTAGTTGCAGGTGTGTATGTGTGACCCCTGCCTGCACCAGAGGTGGTATTCAGCAGGTTCTGACCAGTTCTGGAGAATCGGTAGGGGAAATTTTGAGTAGTTTGGAGAACTGGCCAATTCAACCTCTGACTGGCAATGTCCCCATCTCTTCTATGCCTCCCGAGTCCCAGCTAATTGGCTGGGTCTTCTTGTGTTGCCCTGCATGGGAGAACGGAGCTGGAAACCAGATTAGTGGGGTGGGAGGGAATGGGGATTTTGCAGTATCCATCCCCTGCCATGTCCACCAAGCCATACCACACCCACCAAGCCACGCCCACAGAACCGGTAGTAAAAACAATTGAATACCACCACTGGCCATTTTTGCTAGCAGAGGCACAGTGGGCTGGTCCTTTGCTATTTCCAGTCTGGCCCAGCAGGCCGGATCTAAGCACTTAATGAGCTACATCCAGCTCACGGGCCTTGAGTTTGACACCCCTGTTCTATATTATTCTCTGTTCTAGTTTACCCTTCATTGCATTATATGAACCCATGCTTGAGCTTTGTTCTCTTACGCTTATACTGGTAGCTGCAATTGATTAATTCCTTAGAATTCACTCAATGCTTATGCTATCCAATGTACATGCACATGGGATCAGGGATTTGAAGTGTATTTGTTATATATAGACATTTGCATACTCGTAATACTATGTTCTGATTGGACAACCACTGCCGCCTGCGATTGGTGGTTAAACAACTGTTGCGATTGGGCCGCCAAATGGTGGGAGGTTTAAAACAATGCCATTGGCCACAAGCTGCAAGCAGCCACTATAAAAGAGGCTGTCATGGCTCGAGTTTAGTTGAAGTTACTGACATTTAATAAAGAGCTGAATTCAACTCCAGTCTCGAGTCTGTCTTTGTTCCACAACAGAACACTGGCGACGAAGGTGGGATTGAGAGGAAAAAGACTGGAAGCACATGGCAACGAGAACTGAGCAATCGACAAGATGGCCAGGAATAACTCGCCACCGCACCGTTCAACCCAGCCGAAGAAGACTGGGAGTCATATATCGACAGGTTCCTTATGTTCTTAGAGAGTAATGAACTGCAAGGAATCACTGCCCAGAGGAAGAGAGACGTATTCCTGATGCATTGTGGCCCTACCATCTTCAAAATGGCCAAGGCATTGGCCAAACCTCATGATGTCAAGCAGATGGCATGGCCAGATTTGAACCGGATACTGAGAGCCCATTACGCACCGGCTGTCTCCAACCTCATCCGAAGACACGAATTTTATAAACGAGATCAACGAGAAGGCAAAAGTATCAGGGATTTCGTAGCAGCACTGAGGGACATTGGAGGAGCATGCGAGTTTCTCAACATGGACGAAGCCATGAGAGACCGCGTGGTACTCGGATTGAGAGACCCTACTTTACAAAGCAAATTACTGAACCGACCCAATATCACCGTGAATGAGGCTATCGCTGAAGCCACTGCAGCCAAAGCAGCAAAGAAATCAGTGGCTACAATGCGACAAATGAATACGTCTAACCAAGAAACACAGAACAGCCCAAACCTAAGCCGAGAAAAGAAAGCAGAAGGTACCCAGAAACACACTACTGCAACCACCCACCATGAAGACATCGATTCCTCGTCCAACACCGAGGATGAAGACGAGGAAATACATAGGCTCCAGTCAGAATGAAACCGGCGAGAAAAAAGAGGAAGGAAGCCTGAGGTTCAGTGTGCCAGATGTGGAGGAGACCACCCACGTGGCCAGAAGCTACATCTGGTGGCAAGGGATGGACAAAGACATTGAAACATGGGTGACAACATGTAATAAATGCCAGAAGTCCAAACCTACCCCCCCTTTAGCACTGGTCCTTGACTGGGAAATACCCAGAGGCCTCTGGTCGAGGATCCACATAGATTTTGCTGGACCCACAAAAGGATATACATTTTTAATCGTTGTCAATGCCTACTTGAACTGGTTGGAGGTCAGCATCATGAATTCCACGACGACTGAAGCCGTCACCAAACAACTAAGAAAACTTTTCGCCATGCATGGGTTACCAGACTTGTTAGTTTCGGACAATGGTCCACAGTTCACAGCCTTAGCCTTTGAACAATTCCTCGCAGAACAGGGCATACGACATGCCCTGACAGCGCCAGCTCACCCGGCTTCAAATGGAAGGGCGGAACGCATGATTCGATATACGAAAGAGGCATTGGAAAAACTTGATGCAGGTGACATTCAAGACAAAATCAATACAATGCTCACAATCCAACTTATAACACCGAGCACATCAACAAACAAGAGTCCAGCTCAACTTTTAATGGGCAGAAAATTGCGGACACATTTGGATAGGTTGCACCCCACCTACAATCCTGAAAAGCCGCCAGACTCCTCCAGTAAGTACTGCACATTTATACCAGGTGACCTGGTATACGCTAAAAATCTTACTGGGGATCCATTGTGGCTGCCGGCCACAATAATGCAAATAACAGGGCCCCGGTTGTACCGATTGGAAATGACGGACGGCAGAACCTGGAAGAGGCACATAGACCACCTACATCTCGAACTCTCGAACAGACCACCGACACACCCCGCAGCATAGAACATGCCCACACAGAAAATCCAATAAATAATAATAAAACCAGAGGGGGGGGACCCATCAAATAATAAAGAAAGGGAAGACCCCCCCATTAACATGACAAAAAACAAGTCACCAACCAGTACCAGAAAGCCCAACAAAAAATAAAAACTACTTACCTGCAGGCAAGTTTGGAAGAAAGGAGCTGGAAGACACCCAGGGAAGAAGCAGCCGAGCCAACTCAACCTGCCCGAGTAAGCCAGGAGGGAGCGGCAAAGCCGACTCAACGAGCCCGAAGAGACCAGGCAGGAGCAGCATGGCTGACTCACCCTTCCAAGAGGTTCCAGGGAGAAAGACAGGAGAGACAGCGATCCCGTCTGAACCGACTGAAGTCAACACAGAGATTGAACTGCGCAGGTCAAGTAGGAACCATAAAAGCCCGCCTACTTACGTGACTATGTAACGTAGCGTTGGACTGAACCAAGAGGGGAGGGGTAGTGTATATAGACATTTGCATACTCGCAATACTACGTTCTGATTGGACGACCACTGCCACCTAGCGATTGGTGGTTAAACAACTGTTGCGATTGGGCTGCCAAACGGTGGGAGGTTTAAAACAATGCCATTGGCTGTGAGCCATGAGCAGCCACTATAAAAGAGGCTGCCGCAGCTCGAGTTTAGTTGAAGTTACTGACATTTAATAAAGGGCTGAATTCAACTCCAGTCTCGAGTCCGTCTTTGTTCCACAACAGAACAGTATTCTCTTAGAGGAGCTGCTACTGTGTCCATAAAAAACACGCCCCCAGTTTAATTAGAACTGATGTTTTAGATCAGAGGTGTCAAACTCACGATGACACACGACGTATCGCAACTTTTCCCCCCTTTGCTAAACCGGAGTGGTGTGACCACCATGTGACACATCCGGCCTGAGGGCCATGAATTTGACAACCCTGTTTTAGATAAACCAAAATTCCATTGCTTATTATCAGTTTGCTGAGCCATCTCATTTCTCTGTAATTGATTTCACACAGAGTATTTCAAGGTGGTGTATCTTTTCCAGTTTGTAATTTGCAAAACAAATACTTCTTAAATTGCACATTCCATATTAATTAGAGTTTTGCTAGATATGATTAGGCCAAATTAAAATGAACTTAAAGTTAGATAATGATCATCCATTAATTATAGCCTTAAGCTCAAAAAAGTACAAATTCAACACCTGTTGATTTTTCTTGCTCTAGCTCATTGGGAACAGCAGCTGTACTTCTCTTCCGTTTAAGGGAATCCCAAAATGGAATTAATTCCAGTAAATAAAGCCCTGAAAAAAAAACATAGTTTTGCAACATGTCTGTGGGCTTTGCCAAAGAGACCTTTCAGTCTTGTGCAGAGCCAGAGTGGCATCTTTTTTCTGGTTTCCATAGAAATCTTGAAAAACAACAACAACCCAGACTACTTTAAGTAAAAGCAGAGGTGCTGTGTTTATGGCAAGGTTGGAAGCACTTAATCATTTTTGATAGGTGCATAGACTTAATCAACTATCCTTTGTCTGTGTTAAAATTCATGTTTGTTTTGTTGAATAAACTACAGTTTGCTGAGTTAACACAACATTAAGATTATGAGAGTCAGTTTAGTCTAATAGTTAAGGCACCAGGCTAGAAAGCAAGAGACAGTGTTTCAAATCTTGCCTTAGCCGTAAAAGCCAGCTGGGTGACCTTGGGCCAGTCATTCTCTCTCAGCCAAATTCACCTCACTGCATTGGTGTTGTGGAGAAAATAGGAGGAGGAAGGTGTGTTGGATATGTTCACTGCCTTGAGTTATTTGTGAAAATAATAAATGCAGGATATAAATTTTTAAAAAGCTATAATTCATGACTAGACTTAATGCATAATCCAGTTTAGCTGTATCATAGTTTGTTCAAACTAATATTCTGGAGTTTCAAAATAAACTGAAATGCTTATCTATATGGCCGCGCATAATTGATCTTTGATGAACTAAAAATGCTAAGTAGAGTTTTACCTGATTAGAACATAAAGGGCAGAGCACCAAGAAATGGCAGGTCTAGGTTAGAAAGTCAGTGGAAGAGGGCATGGCAAACTACTTCCACATTGCTGCCGAGCAAATTTCATGGCAGCATCTATGCACCCATCAGCTGAACTCAACTGAGCAAAAGGTTGTCTTACAACATGGGTGTTAAACTCGATTTCATGGGGGGCCGCGGCGGGGCGGGGTTGGCCCTGGGGGGGGGGGGCAGGTAGGTGTGGCCAGGACGGGCATGGCCAGCTCGATGTCACTCATTTTGGGGGCACCTGTGGTGGCCCAGGTGGGGCTGTAGGATTCCTTCCTTCCTTCCTTCCTTCCTTCCTTCCTTCCTTCCTTCCTTCCTTCCTTCCTTTCCTTTCCTTTCCTTTCCTTTCCTTTCCTTTTCTTCTTTTTCCTTCCACCTTCATTCTCCTTTCTTCTTCAGAGGCACTGCAGGCCGTTCCTTTGCTGTTTCTAGGGCAGCCCTACAGGCCAGATCTAAGCACCCTGCAGGCTGGATTCAGTCTGCGGGCCTTGAGTTTGACACTCCTTCCTTACAATATACTAAATCCGAACCAAACTATATGGGTTAGATTCTAGTAAAATGCCAGAATGAAAAGAATTTGGCTATATGTGGTTCAGCATTTCATGTGAACATAGCTAATGTTTCTGCACTCATTGCTGAGGAAGGATCTTCTTGTCCCTTGCTTTCAGAATGAAATCTCAGGTTTACCTGAGTTTTTCAGGCTAGCAAAAGTAATTTGCATGCTACCAACAGGTATTGTTTTTATTACAAGGCTGTTTAAGATGCATAGAGAATTCCACTTTCAAGCAACTGTGTGCTAAGGTATCAGAAGATTTTTCTAGCTCTTTGAAACAACAATTTAGCAGAGTGAAATGATCCAGAGCAATCCAGAAAAGTTTCTCCAAGCACTCAAAATAGCTAAGCATTGAGAAAAGAGATATTTGTATTTTGTAGTGGCTGTCAATTGTAGTTTCATAGGACATTAACACATTTATTTATATCCAAAGTGGCTTACTAAAACACACATAAAAACAATTTAAAAGCATAAAATAACACAAATAATATAAGCACAAAAGTGACATATCCATTAGCAAAGCAGCTCTTAAAAGGGAGTTCATAAAGCATTAATTTTGCTGAATAAAAATGCCTTGAAGACATGCCTTAAGAGTACTTTAAATCAGCATTGCAATTATACAAAGGCAAGTAGTCAAGCATTTACAAATACAAAGCATTGTAATTATAATCCTTTCAATGATTCAAGCACTTAATGTGCTTTACTTTATAGTCATCCTTACAAAAACTCTGAGAAGCTGATAAATATTATCTGCCCCACATTGCAAATGTATAGCTGAGGAAGGATCATTCACCAGGTGTTATGAAGTGCAAGTCTAATCACCCCTAACCAACAGCAGAAGACTAAAAGGGTGATAGAAGTTGTAATTTATCTGGTTTGATGATTATACTTGCTAAAGACACTTAAGGTCTTTCTCTACTTGCATTTAACCAAAGCACAAGCCCCCTTTTTTTCTGCTGAATCCCCCATGGTGCTGCTGCCATCATCTTCACAGCCCATAAGCGAGACAGTCTCAAGTCATCCTTAGCTGCAGTGATATTATAATATTATTTCCCCCTACTGACAGTCACAAGGTGTGTATGATTGGTTATCCTTGGCCACCCATTATGAAGTGAAGTCAGGTGATAGGTAGTATGTGGAATCACTGGTAGTTATAGGCTGTTTCGGACTCTCCTCTGGTTCCCAGTCAGTTTAATCTAATACTATTCTATTTTCTTCCTAAAGACCTAGATGCAGCAGTGATCTTCAGAATGGAGCAGCATGGCTAGACTGCTTACTAGCAAGTCAACATCGCCTTTTTAAAGAGAAGAAGAAAAAAGGAAAGAGAAAGAAATCCTAAATAAGAATGCTCTTTGTGACTGAGTCCTGCAGCTAATTCATGGCATTTGATGTCCATTTTTGAACAGAACAGTACATAATTCTTTATTGGCTAAGTGTGATTGGACACACAAGCAATTTGTCTTTAGTGCATAAGTTCTCAGTGTACATACAAACATGTAGTATACATACAAGATACACACGGTGTACATACAAACATAGACTTCTCAGTGTATGTACGTGAAATCTCAGTACACATACAAACAACAAAGGGATAAATCATAAATTGTAAACCATAAGATCTTTAATCTTAGATTACAACACAATGGGGTACAACAGAAGCAGGGGCATAGGTACCTAGAGATGACAGAATCCGGCCACTATTTGTCTTGTGACTGGTAGGTGCTTCACATATCAATATGTCAGAATATTTCAGAGGCAATAAAGGCAGGAACCTAATGTCTTGCCAGAGTAATTTTCTGTGATCTTAAGGAGCTTAAGGAAAGGCCCCAGAGTAGGTAAGTGAGAATATATTATACCCCTTAGATAGACAGGCATGTACATACAGACAGACCAACATATTTAGCATTTGACACCATTACACTCTGCTAACCATAACCATAGACCAGTTTGAGCATTCCAGGAGAAGTATATTGATAAGCCCCAAGGGAGATATAGGGTTCAAAGTTAGGATGCTGAAAGATTATTAATGCAGTATCATTCCATAATTACCCTGTGTGTTCAAACCTGGAATGGCTAAGTTTTGACCAATCAGCCCAACTGTTCTAGGAGAAAGAGGGTAGCTGTTCAGGGAAAGGAAGCACAAGAAGATGATGGGCAAAATGGAAAGCATGGCGATCTCTGGACCAAGGGCTGACTCATCTTCTTCATTCCAGCTATAGCAGTAGATAAACTGACCATCAGTAAGCATGGGAGATCAAAGCAAATGACCTTCATTAGCTGGAACTGAATCTCACCTTGTTAATTAAGAAGAGCAGGGGAAAAAAACACCCAGTAAGGTCTGAAGAAATGTAATATGACTATAATAATGTGATCATTATCATAAGCCATATGGGAGAGTAAGATAATCACCTATCTTCCAATAATGGCTTCAAAGGGCTATAACTTAGTGCTCACCTTCCACTAATTGCTGAAGACAACAAAATGAATACTTTGGGATCATTACTTAATTTATAGTTTTGTAAAGACAGGATTATAAACTGGGACTAAGAGCTTACGCAGAATGTGAGTGAATGCATGTGCCCTCACCTCATTTCAGTTTTGGCTCAGTAAAGAAAGATCTTCGTATTCAAAGATAGAAACAGAATATTCACAGCACAGGTTGTTATGCAAAATTTGAAGCAGAAAAGAGAGTCTTCAAAAAAAGGTCACAGCAGATGTCTACGGGATAAGATCTCGTAATTTTCAAAGTAAATTTACTGACCGTTGGTTCACCTCTTCCACAAGAAGCTTTTGCTGGGCCCCACAATTTTTGGCCAGCATCTACCCTTCCAACTTGGGAGAAACTGGTCAAGCAGGCGGTTGCACAGCAGCTTTAGAGGACCTTGGAAGAATTAGATTTTCTAGATCTCTTTCAGTTGGGATTTAAGCCTAAGTATGAGAGAGAAATGGCATTGGTTGCACTTTTCAATGACTTCTGGCAACGGTGGGCTGGGGATTGTGCATCTATCCTTACCTATTTGACCTCTCAGCAGCTTTCAATACCATTGAACATAGCATCCTTCTGGATCAGCTCAAGGGATTGAGGATGGGTGGGACAGCATTGTGATGATTCATCTTTTTTCCAGGGACAGTAACTAATCGGTGGTGATTGGGGAACAGAGATTGAGCCCTCAGCCCTTACTATGTGGGGTGCACAGGGTTTGGTGCCCTCTCTTCTCCCATTTCACATCTACAAGAGGCTGCTGGGTGAGTTTATCAGTCACCATGGGATGAAGTATCATAAGTATGCTAATCATACTTAATTATGCATCTTTCCCCCAAGGAATTAAGCAGTGCTGGGAACATCTTACTCTAATGTCCGGTTGCTATGATAGTCTGTATGAAAGGGCTTCAGCTTCAGCTGAACCCTGGAAAAACTGGCTGGCTTCGGGTTTGTGGGCCTCCCAAAGACTATGCCATCTTTGGTCCTAGATGAGGTTGCATTGCCTGAGACAGACCTGGTGCACAATCTGGTGGGCTTCCTGGATTGACAACTTCTGCTGAAGAGCAGAAGGTAGTTGTAGTTAGGAGGAGGGGCTTTGCACAGCTTTGTGTTGTGTGCCACTTATACCCATTCCTAGATCAGGAATCTAAGAGTATTTCTATTACACAATTACTATTACAGGGGATACTGTGTTCAACAATGTTATTATGTTGTTATTTGTTTTTGATGACAATTTCAGCACTTAATATAGTGATTGAAAATGGCTTCATTTCTCTCATTCTGAGATTTCTAATGGACCATTCTCAAATGCTTTGTTTGATTACCAGCCATCTGCTACTCCTTCAAATGATAGATTATATGGTTTAAACATTCAAAAAATAATGTTTAAAATTTTCGAACTTCTTCCTATATCGTTTTTTTTTGGGGGGGGGAGGGGTAATCTCCATCCTGTCTTTAGTTTTGGCAACTTCTCCCCTCTCACAGGTGCCCCTGCTAGTGGATATGACAGTTTGCACATGTTTTGTGTTATTCTGGTTTTTGCTAATAAAAGTATTAACAATAGATTTGGGTGTTTTTTCCTCATGGACCAACATAGCTCTAAAATTTATTTGTTTTAAAAGACATAACCTTTTCAGCACATGCACTAAGAGTTGCAACAAAAGACACGGAGAAAAAGAAACTAACTGAATACCACACAATAAATAATTACCAAATTATTATTTTTAATACAAAATAAGGCAGAAAAAGGAAATGTGCACAAAGGTCATACAGTCAACAAGGATCAATAATAATCAGCTTCATCTCCCTGTGTTCATCTCTTTTCTACAAAAGTAGTCTAATAGAATAGGAAGATCTTAAAATAGTCTTGAAATTATAACATATTGGTCCATGACAGATGAGAGCTGGAGGTAGGGGATGTGAATATTAGAGGTTCTTGCTGGAAATAATCAGATCTACAGACATATTCATTTAAATATTTTGTAGAGTTAGGCTAAATTTTTTTTTGAACTGGCAAATGGGAAGAGCAAAGAATTTCATCTTGTCAGGAAGCCAGGAATGCATGCATGCTTCAATCTCAGAGCTATTTTCTCTAGTAGCTTCTGGACCATAGTCATAGCTGCAATCATTATTTCTGTAAATAGCACAGTCATGTGGTTGAATGCCAACAACAACAAGATGAATCCTGAGGCATGCCATAGTACAAAATGTTTCCAAATAAAAACAAAAACAGCAATCTCTTCTTTCAAAAGTTAAAAAAAAAAACTTGAATTCTGTCAGTGACCTCTAAAAAGTCTGAGATGTAGAGGGTGAATAGAAAAGTAAGGGAAAAAAAACTAAGAAGTAGCTGTGTTATGGTCTATTTCAGCACCTTCATCATTGTTAGTATCTTGATATGGATGGCCCCATGAAACAGAAGCACTTGAGAGGATGGGGAGATACTACAAAAATTTGTCTCAGGTTCTTTGATTTACAGAATAGAAGTTACATTAGATAAAGGGTACACTAATAATGTATCCTTTTCATTTTGCCCTATTGCCTCCCTGATTGCACCTCATTTAAATCCTAATCTGCTTCATATTATAGCATAATCATTCAAAGTGTACTACAATGTGGCCTTGACCAATCCATCCACCACCTTTCAGAGCTTAATTTAGCCAAGAAATTTGATTTTTCATGTACCAGAATGCTCTGCTTATACTAGACAGCCTGAAAAGCCTCCATTTTTTAAGAAGTGATCATGGAATTAACAATGTTCTATAAACTAAGCTGCCACACCTTTAACCCCTGTATTTTATATATTTTCTGAGAATCTACCAAATCATTGCATCATCTCAACTCTTCTCAACTACAAGTGATGGATTTTCATCAGCATTCATAATATATCTGCAAGTTGAAACTCTTCAGATTGAACTCTAAAGAATACATTATTTGGACAATCACAAAACATTATGGGATGGCTTGGATTAATGTCTGAGTAGTGAGATTCCAGTTTTCAGATCTTATGAAGTCAGAAGGTCTTTTGTTGATTAATAAGCTACACAAACACTCTGACTCTGGGGACTGTTAAGCAGCCCATCTTCCATCTGAAACAATCTTAGTCCTTTTGTTAGATTTCTAAAGGGAATGGCTTAGCCTTTGTTATACATCCCTAACCCCTTTTGTCCTTTATTTAGGGGTTGACAAAGTATTCTTTTGCTTGACATCTTATTTGTTGTTAAAAAGTCAGTCAGCCAAGTCATCTTATTTTTTAATTTTCCTTGGGAAAAAAACATTTGCAGTTCCCCCAGATTGGCTTCTATGGGGGCAGGTCAAGATGATGGCCATGGCCATATAACTGAAGCCCTGCCCCACTTTGCAATCTTTCATTTGCACCACACAGTGGGAAAACGGCAGAGCTTCAACTTGCATCCATGACTGCCTTCTTGATTATTATTTTTAAAATTGTTTTCCCCTGGTCATCTTGTGTTAAAATAGAATCAAAGTCACTTGAAGTATTAGTACCACTTTATAAAGCCCTACTAAGGAATAATGGAATAGTGCAACCAATTTTGGTCACCACACTACAAAAAACATGTTGAGACTTTGGAAAAAAATTCAGAGAAGAGCAACTAAGATGATCAAAGGCCTGGATACTAAAACATATGAAGAACAGTTGTTGCATTTGGGTTTGGCTAGTCTAGAGAAAAGAAAGACTAGGACATGATAACAATATTCCAAAATTTGAGGGGCTGCCACAAAGAAAAGGGGGTCAAATTATTCTCCAAAGCACCAGAGGGCAGGACAAGAAACAATGGTTGGAAACTGATTAAGGAAAGAATCAACCTGGAATTAAGGAGAAATTTCCTAACAGTGAGAACAAGTAACCAGTGGAACAGTCATGGGCTCTTCATCCCTGGAGGTTTTTAAGAAAAGAATGGACAGTCACTTTTCTGAAATGGTGTAGGGTCTCCTGCCAAAGCAGAGGGCTGGACTAAAAGACCTCCAAGGTTCCTTCCAACTGTATTCTATTCTAAAATTTGGAAACATGCTATACAGTGCCATCTCATGCTTGACTCATACAACAGTTCTTTGCAAATACTTCAAGATGTCTGAATATTGTTGCGGATCAGGTAAAAATTTTAAACCTGCCACAAGGGAGAAGGGAAATTTCTTTGCTTCAGCCTATTTTAGTCTGCTGACTTTGGAGATGTTTAATATTAGCTCACAAAGCCAGTAATTCCATGAACATGATTAATTGGGTGGAATAGGGTAATTACATTAATTGTCAAAATTCTTGCCACTTGGCAAGTGGATCTGTAATATTTGCAGCTGCTGTTCATGACACAACACCCGTTGCCCAAAGTGACAGTGGTTATAGAGAACAGTGATGGGTGAGAAAAGAAGTGCACAAGAATACTTGAATAATAGAATCTTGAAAGAAACAAACCCAACACATTTTAACAAAAGGCAATATATTCATTTTATTTCGGAGATCATGCAAACACCAATAACCAAAAGTTAAGAAAAAGAGAATTAATTATATAAACCACACAGTCTGGAAAGAAAAAAGGTGGTTGCTTTGACCACTTCTAGATTACACCTACTTTGGTTTATTGCTGATATTCCATGTGCAATTCACCTACCAACCTCTCTGGACTTGAGCACATGTTGGATGGGGAAAGAAAGTGCCTGGACTCCAGGCTGAGTTTCGAGTGTTTTTCAAGTCAGAAAAGCCCCTGGAAAGGGGTAACAGTTAGGTTTTCATTTTTTTCCCTATCAACATTTGACAGAGTTTCAACCTTGCTATTCCTTCACAAGCGGTTTTTGAAGGAAAGACAAAAATAAATAAATAAGTAGACGGAAAACAGGAGAAAGAGAAAATTGGAAAAAATGACATCATTTGGACACACAATTACACCAAGGAGACATGAAGACTGTCTATTAAAAGCTGCGCTTTGAAGTCCCCTACAACACAGGGCTAACAATACAAAGCCAACATAAACGAAAGGTAAAGTAAGCTTCCCCAATTGGTCACTGGCCATGTCAAAACCAGCCCTTTAAAAAAAGACATAATGATGTAATGAAGGAATTGAAATGTGTGGAGGCTGAATTTATCTTCCAGTCTTTCAGGGCTAGGAGGATGGGACTTTAAGAAAATACAGAAAAACACAAATTGACAATGGCTGGGCAGCATATTATATGACTGGCCCCACAAGCATCCCCAAGAAGTGAAAAAGTCAAATGGTAGCTACAGGATAAAAGACATTCCTCACAAACACATTTTTTAAATGTTTGATGGCATGGTTGTAGCCATCATCTTTCCTGTATTTTTTTTGACACCCCCGCTCTCCTATGGATTTCTTTGACTATCCCCAAATAATAACTCTTGCTAAGCCCAATGATATATTATCAGCTGCTATTGTTAACACGAGAAATGTAAAACTAAAGAGGAAATGATGACCTTTAGATTCATCCATGTCTACCTGTATCAAAATGAGCATCTTCCTTAAACCAATAAGGACCTTAGAAGTAGAAAGGATTGGCAGATGAGCTTGTGTAATTCATACAAAAGTCCAGGGTAATGAAAAATTAATTAACGCTGTACTGAATTAAATGGCAGGGATATTTTAATTATACAGGAATTAAGGATGTTATTAGTATATAATCACTCTATATTAATATAGCCACTAGTGAGTTCTGTTTTTAAAATCTTTCTTTCAGCCACTGAGTTGCAGCAGAATTTGATAAGATTTTTTAAAAAGGGTTACAAATAATTTTAAAAAAATCAAGCTTTAGGGAAGATATTGGCTGAATGTACACTGAGGCAATAATACTGTTGCTTCTGGCTTAGAATGCTGTATGGCTGCAACTATTGTGGCCTGCAAACTGTGGTTTATAGCAGTGTCCATAAAAGCTAGGATAACATCAAATGATGAAGCACGTCATGAACAAATTCAGTGAATGATGCAATCACACATTAAATTTTGTGATGATATCACATCACGATGCACATTTTCCTCCACTCCTCTGTTGCTGTCCTCTTCAGATGCTCACAAACTCAGCCAGATACAAGGATGTTGTCTGTTAGCAGAAAACACTGCGATTTAGCAGAGGTTCCATCTGGAAGCAATTGTTGTTGTTTCTCACAAGGTTCTAGCGGGTAAAATTAGGAGGAATCGGTAAAAAATAGCTTCCTGTTCCTTTTCTCCAGTGTGGACAAAATTCTGTTCATGGGAATTCTAAATTGAAGCCCACCAAGACACGAGATTCGGTAGTCCTGCAGGAACTGGAAATAGGCTACAGACAAGAAAACAGGGGGGCATGTGACTGGGCAAAAGATATTCCTGCATCTTTGTCTGTTCAGGAGGCTTTTAGATAAAGCTTTTATTTTGTAGTCATGCAGTTTTCACTAGAATTCTCCAGTATTCATTTGGAAGCCAAACACCAATTTATCTTTTTTTTACTTACTGGCAAGTTAAAAATGCTAGTTCCCCTCCCCCGCCAAAGAAAAAGATTGAAGTAATTTACCAAGCTTTTCAATTAGTAATGGGTAGGAACTTTCCATCTTGCGGTATGCTCAACTTACTAACACCCCTCTCAGTAATAAGGAACAACCATATAGGCACATATCTTCATCATTTCCATCATTTCATCATTACTAGCAACTCATATAACCACAGCTGTTCTGTGTCCTGGTAAAAGGTGACTGACTCCCCCCTCATCCAGTTAATATCATTTGTCTAACCATCATGTTGTTTCAATGACCAGGTCTTCAAACTAGTTGCATCAGGCTGAATCACAATAAACTGTGGGGCTAGTGATACTGAAAGTGCTTTGTGAACATGTGTGGTATATATGCAGTGGCAGTCTTTGTACTTGAAAACAATTCATAGGGAAGTTTGTAGCTATCATGTTTTCCCCAAAATAAGACCCGGTCTTATATTTTTTTGGAGGGTGTCCAAAATAAGGATTAGTGCTTATTTTGGGGGAAAATATGATTATCAGGGTGATCCTCCTGGCTGGGTGCCCTACCCCCCAGTGTGCGCACAAAAGACAGCAAGAGTGTGGGCACCAGCTGCAGCCTGACAGCCCCTTGGTCAGCATACCCTGGAGCTCCGCAACCTGAGTAGCACAGGTGAGTTGATTACCTGTCCAAGCAGCAGACGGAGGCAGAGGCGCTGGGGGAGGAGGCTTGCAACCTGGACATACCGCACGAGCCGTGGGAAAGTGGAGAGTTGATGGGCCAGAGTGGGTGGCTCACCGCAGGAGGTTCATCTTCATGAGATAGCACCAGCAGCAGATGGAGGCACAGATGTGGGAGAGAAGGCAGGCAATCCGGATGTGCCACATGGGCCACAGGCAAGCTGAGAGATGCAAAGACAAGCCTCCCTTGGCCGCCTGCCTACTCTGTAAACCACTTAGAGTGGACTGTAAAGCACTGTAAAGTGATATATAGCTAACTCTAAGTGCTACTGCGATTGCTACTACTCTGCTTAAAATCTGGATTCTATTCACTCTTTGCTAGTAAACAAGGAGGTGGAGTGCTCAGCCTGAAGATATGCAAACTGTGGCATTCTCCCTATACACTCCCTGCCAATGTAAGACTAGACACTCATGGAAGGGAGCAGCATCATGTCCTTTTTTCCCTCAAGCCAGGGATCTCCTCCACCATACTTTTACTGCGATCTGTCATGGGTGGCAGTGTCACATGATGGCCAGGACTGAAATATTCTCTGTGCACTGTACTGTTCTCTTGCCTGCGTACTCAAGCATGACGGCCAGGAGACATTTTGCTGTTTACATCTGCATAAGGTGGGGTGATGATTGCCTCATGAATGCAGCTTTAGGTCCCTCTGTCCCTTACAACTCAAAACTTGGCTTGCAAGAAGGCAATCTTGCTTCTAAAATCTAATCTGAAAAATGATCAACTCTTTCATAATTCATGTTTTAAACATTCTCTGTATTTCCAAATGTTGTTTGTCAGCTGCAGTCCCTAGCAGCCTACTTGTATGACTCATTGATTCCAATAAGATGTGACTACATTTTAGAAATGCAACAATGCTAACTCATTAATTAGAAGAATTTATCATAGGAACATAAATATAAACAGGGAAAACTCCATGCTTTGCACTGAAATCTAAAATATCTGAATACCTAAGCACTAAGTATATCGGGCTGCACACCAGTGCCTCAATTTGATTATTTTACAAAACAGTTCAAGAAGTCCTTTTATAAGAAGGACTTTAAGAAGACCGAAATGCATGGAAAAGTTCACTTTCTAAAAAGGATCTCTGTAAGAATTTCTGCTTCCACCTATGACATATCATAGTTCATGAAATGTCATTTTGTTCAGTGTCTCTTCAGCCCTTCTCTGCTTGGAACTGAAAGCTTTATGTAGTTTATCTTCAGCATGCTGGAGTATAATGAGTCCAGTGGGAACACTTTGTTTTCAGATTCTTGACTGCTTCTGTAATTTCTGCTGCTTCTAGTTCCTCAGCAGTTTCACAAACATGGACCACAACACTGGGAATGGTTTCAGTTCCTGCATAATGTTTGTATTAGTTCCCCAACATTTATTTAAAAGCAGCAAAGAACAATTTGTACATTTGGTGACACAAGATGCACGTTTTCCTAATGTATCACACACGACCTCTTAACTAAATAAAATGGAGGTTCAATAATATGGAGTTATGGATTATAGCTGGCTGTTTGCCTTTGCCTTATGTCCTGGCTGGCTGTCCATAGCTATTGCCCCTTAAGAAGGATCACTCTGTGCTGGTAGAGAAGCCAACCCTGCATTTTTGCATAGTGGTCCAACCCAGGCAAGAAATGGTTGTATGATATCAAACCAGACATGATTGAGGACCAATGGATAGGTGAACAAGTATTCCCCCACCCCCACACACAAACTTGCTGTCTGCTGAACAGCCTGCTTTTCCTTCCTGTGGTGCTACACCTTGCAGGTGCCTTGCAAAGGGAAAGGAAGTGGTGAGGATGCATAGTCATGAAGAGAACTGCCACCTATTTCCTCCTGCCTTATAGACCTGCCTGCACCTGAGGCTTCATGGCCTTTTGCTTTGCCATCTTGACCCTTTGGAGGAGGCCAACTCATTATCATGAGGGCCGAGGGGCAACTTGGGCACATGCCAGTGAATAGTTGTGCTGTGCAGCATGACACATACATACTCTCCTCACACAGAGACCATCTCTGGGGAATTTAAATTGGAGCAAGAGGTGAAGGAAGACAGGAGCAGCCTGTGGCATGCAGCAGGAGGAGAATATCATGCCATGAGGATCAGTGCTGGGCACATCAGTGTCACTATCCATAGTTTGGTAGTCCTTCCAACCTTGCTGGTCATAGTCACCTACAACTTTCTTCTAGTTGGGAACCTTGGGGGCTAATAGGCAAGGGGTGGTTGCCAAGGTGTTTGCAAGAGTCAATTGAAGTCCCCCTTGAATTTCTTACTGTGTATGCATCTGCAGGCTGATGCAATGTTAGCACTCTCTCTAGGTAAGAAACCTATGGACTGAAGAGGGAGATAAGGCTCTGTGGCTAGCATGGTCTTGAAGCTGTACCATGACCTCATCTTAGACTCATAAAATCATACTTTCTCTGAGTTGGCAGCACACTGCAGTGGGGAAGTCTTGTTGGGTTTGGAATTTAGAGCACTGAGGGACTTCAGGAACGAACAGGAATGTATAGCTGTTTAGCAAGAATTGACCATTACAACCTGCAGATATAGTCCCATCAGGAAACCATGTTGGAAATTGTGTATGTGCAGAGGAAATTCTGTACAAAAGGGCAATGTTCAGCACTACTGTCAAGCAGTGGCTAGGTTTGCACCATTGCAACTGACAGTGTGACTTAGCTAAGGTCATGGAGCAAATTGCATGATAAGGGAAAACTTCTACAATTGGTTTTCATTCCAGTTGGGGATACCTTTACCTGTGATCTGTGATGTTTGAGAGGAATGGAAATTTAACAACCAGCCAGGTATCCTGCTCCAGTGCTGCAATGCACAGGCTTTCTGAGCTGCCAATCAAGGAACAATGTGCAGGCAAATAGAGATCAAGCACCTTCTCCATCTGGCACTTGTATTGGAATGCCCCACAGTGCAGATTTGACCGAGAAATTTCTTTCCGTTAACCACTTCAATGAATTCTGGACTCTGACGTATATAGAAAATTGCACTTTATTGCTTCTAGTACTTTTATTCCAGAAAGGGCAGGAAACAGACGTCAGATTTGTTTGAACCCAGGCATGAAAACAAAGACGAGACATTGCTTAAGGCCAGGGATGACATATAGCATCAGCAACAGCTGAAGGACTCAAAGCTAGCTTAGCCACCCCCTTAGGGGCTTCCAGGGAGCTACCATTTATCCTCCCGCTCTCCCCTCCGCTCGCAGTTACTGCCATCAAGCCCGCCACTCTTCCGCGGCCCCTCCCGCCCTCACTCCGCCGGTCTCCCCAAGTCCTCATCTTCCCCGCTTCTAACCCTCCCCTTCCCCATCATCACGCGTCGCACGATGTCTGGCCGCCCGCCTCGGCTCCCCTAGTAACAGAGTCCGCTTCCTTCGCCTCCAATCAGCAGAGGCTGACTCCCCCTGAACCAATGGCGACGGGGTGGGGCGGGGCCTACCCTTCTATTCGCGGTGGGGGGGTGGGGGAAAGGGCCGTCCCGCTCCCCACCGCCATTTTGGCCTGTGAGGAACAAAAGAGTTGAGGTGGCTGTTGGTTTGGAGCTGATTGGAAGGTAATGAGGAAGGTTTATTTTTTGTTTTTCTGTCACTGGGTGCGCTCGGCGAGGTAGCAAGTCCGAAAGAGCCGCATCGTGTCCGGGGCCCTTGATTCCCGCAATGGGCGCCAGCCAGAGCCGTAATAGGGCAACTGCCTTTCGTTCATCTTAATATACTGAAACTGGCAGCGGTTTGGGGCACCATTTTCACCCCCCCCCCCGTTTTACTGAGATCAAAACTGGCTCCTTTTTGTCACCCACGTCCTACTTCAAGTGTGTGTGTGTGTGGGGGGCGCATCCCATTTGAGATAACCCGCTTTTGATCCCAGGGTTGGTGAAATCCCAATATTCTAGGCGTACAAAGGTGTTATCCTTACCCAAGCGAAAGTTTAAAATGTGAGTGTGGGATGTTCCCCGCTACCCGAGTATCTTTGGGATTTGAACGCCCCTAGGAAGTGGCTTTGCAACGCAGTTCAAATAACAGCGGCTCGGGAGCGGGAGGCAAAAGACACCCAAGGCATTTAGCAAACGGAGGAGATGTGTGTATTGGGGGGCGGGGGGCGTTCAAAATAATGGCCAGCATAAAAAAGAAGCATCTTCCTTTCCTCGTTTTTAAAAGTTAGCCTTTTGGTATATAGAAGGTCCAGCCGGGAGGATGAAATCTCTGTGGAGCAGCAGGTCAGAAGATGATGGGTTAATGAAAACTTGTATGTGCAGGATGAATTTCAAAGCTTTTATTGTAATAGGAAATAGATGACTCATTGCTACTTGGGGAATTTTTTTAAAAAAGAGGCACATATGCCATTCTCTCTTCACATATTCACTTCCTCTATTGTGTTTACATTTTGCTTTCCCAGTTTTTTGACACTTTGAAGGTGTTTAGTGCAAAGCTTTTCCCCCCTGATGTGTGTAACTTTAAATGGACTTCTCCTTTGATGGACTCCTAAAATAAAATGCTGAAAACGTACAGTACTACTTTGCATTTAAGTAAAAACAGATCTGCCTTTTTGTTTTGTATTAGATTGTTATATTACACTGCTGACATTAATGATGTTCTGTATTTCTACTCTGATCTTTTAAAACGGACTTTGCTTTTATAGGTTCTTTTGAACTATATATTGGGGTGCATAACATATTAAGTAATATAAGCATGCTATAAATAATAGAACCCCTTCAGCCATGTATTTGGGAGCAGTTCAATAAAGTTCAAACTCAATAGAAGTATTCAAAATGTGCTGTAGAAGACACCTTACTAAAAAAATATCTATTTCACAAAATAGTAGTTTTGCCTGTTTCTATATGCTTTTTGAATTCATAGTTTGATGCACAGATTAAATGCTGGATTCATGACATTCATTTAATAACAGTACACATGTGCTTTTTTCAGAACAAGGAGCTCAAAGCAATACATAGCAGTGGAGATACACTGAAATGAACAATATTAAGGTATACATGGAAAATAATGAAACCACAGCCACTTTGTAAGATGTAAAAGTCTTCATATTAAAATATTTTTCTCATGAATAAAAAGAATATTTGCTCTTGCTAAACTTTCAGGGTTCACCAAATACCAGTACATGATTGAAAGTTGAGTGCCATACAAGATTAATATATTATTACTACAACCACTAAATTGGTTTTGTCAACTCAATACTTGTGAGATTCAGTGTGGTAATCAGTAGTGCAAAAGCAACTACCATGTATAGTTGAGGTGGAGTAGAACCAGGGAACCTAGATTCAGGAACACTCTTGGGCACAGAAATTCACTTTGTGACTTACAAGCAAGTTATTATCTCTCAATTAATATATGTCAAATATGCTGCCTTTCATGGAGGTTGCTTTAATTGGAAAAAAAAAATGGAATGTATGCTACTTTGTATTCTGGTGGAAAGATAGGGTATAAATCTAGCTAAGAAAATTACATGGATTTAATTACAGGTTGAATAAGTAAAAATAATGTATGGGAACTGTGGTTCATTCAGGGAATCAAAGATGTGATCAGTGTAGAAACTTAACTTAATTTCTTGTCTTAGTTTAGTAATGGCTGTGTTTACATGATATAAAGATAAAAACTCTTGATTTGAGCTCAACTCCTTAGATAAAACCATGTCATGTTCTTGGCAACAATTCAGAAATGGTTTTCCATTGTCTTTTTTCTTTTCTTTCCTATAATGGGATTTTATAATGGTCCCCATCCAAATATTCATGAATATTGTTTAGCTTTATTAGATCACTGTGCACCATAAAATAATCACAGTGATTATGTGCTAGGCTAAAATATGATTAAGAAATGCAAAACATTCCATGTAGCTTAATAAAAAAGCTAATAATACCTTTTTACTAGAGGTGGTCAAATAGTGACTGCACAGTCATCTGTTGGTTTAATCTAAACTCTTGCAAAGAGCAGGTGGTTAAGATGGTGATGAACAGGTAAAGTGTTGCTGCATTTATCAGTTGCAAAGAATTAATGGAACTGAAAAGCAACTGACCCTTCCACTATGTTGAGAGAATGTGCTTTATTGATTTGATCTATCCAGTGTACAGAAAAAAACATGAATATCTTAAGTTAGCCATTTTAGATAAGCTTAGAAGGTATAATACATTCTTAGAGCCGAAATCACAAAAATAACTGGTGTTGATAGAGATGTATCAAGATTTTGTTCAAACAAGATAAAGCTGCAGTAGCGAGCTTTAATTGTAAACAATCTCAGTGGATCTAAATGTTCAGTTCTGAGAAATAAAGAAAATATGACAATATATTCGGATATGCAATAAATTACCTTTGAATCAAACAATTTTATTTGCATCTTAGATCCACAGATGATGCTAATCTGTGCACATAGACCTCAAAATAATTGGAGGCAAGAAATAATCCATTTCTAAGGAAAAAAATAATTTCTGCATTATTTATCATGTTATTTTTATGGGAGTGAGCACAATTCACCATTATATCATGACAGTTTTTCATGATTGAGCACGCTAGCTTGGAATTAAGGGAGCAGTAGTTCAAAACATCTGGAGGGTATGAGGTTGCAGGACAATGGTTCTCAGCCTGTGGTCTGCGGACCTCTGGGGCTACAATGTTGTTACAGGGGTGCATAAAGCCATGAAGAAATGTTATGATTTAAATCTTCTGTTAAGTCTTGGTAGTTTATGGCCACAAAAGGTATTTAAAGGGAGTCCATGGTGAAGAAAAAGTTGAGAACCACTGCTCTAGAAAGTATTTTTAGCATTTGTGTGATGCACGTTAACAATTTGAAGCTTTATTGAAATGAATTGGTGCTTTCTGGATCATAGGTATGACTATAGCAATAGCACTTAGACTTATATACTGCTCCATTAGTGCTTTACAGCACACTTGAGTAGTTTACAATCTCAGCATATTGCCCCCAACAATCTGAGTCCTCATTTTACTGACCTCGAAAGAATGGAAGGCTGAGTCAACCTTGAGTTGATGAGAATAGAACTGTTGACAGTTGGCAAAATTAGCCTGCAATACTGCATTTTAACCATTGTGCCACCACGGCGCCATAAACCCTATAGCAAAAGGAAGGCCTTGGGATGATTGTGGCAAGCAGCTCTATAGGATATCTAAACATTGGCTACTTAGAAGGGAAGGAAAATAATTGGTATGGGGATTATGTTAAGAGGAGGGAAAACTACTGAATTGTTGCTGACTTAAAATGTCCAGGGCATCCAGAATTTTCTGATTGGTTCTGAGTTTAAAACAACATTTTTTCTGCTTTATAGAAACCCCTATAAATTGGCATATTTTATGATTCCATGCATATTGAACTACAAACCTGACCATGAGATTTTAGTCTAATGTACTATGCAGATCCAGTGCATGTGTTCTATTTAAAGTCAGTATATTGTATATGAGTCAATTTAGTAACCCTGGGTTATATTCTTTATGCCATTTCCATAAATAAAGTCTGCAAATGAAAGTCTTTCCTATGTCATCTGTTTCAGAAAGTAAGTCTTAGATCAACATTAAATGCAAGCAGTTAACAATTATGCAATAGGAAAATTAATACTATTCTTACTGGTCAAGTCCAGCTGTTTTCAGCCATCCACAACGAACCTATTTTCAACTGGTTCTATTCTAGAAATTTACTACAAAGTGGTGATTATTATTTTTTGTGGTGAAGTACTAACAGAAGTGGAACAAATGGGTATCATTCCTGTTTTCTCCCAACGAAGATTTTTACATGATCCCTTGAAATTAGATATGCATTTAAGCTGCTTCCATGCTGGGCCAGTGTTGTTTGAAGGTGAAATCATGAGGAAATCTAGCAAGGCGTCTTTATATTGTGCTTAGAACAGGGGTGGGCAATTAATTTCTGTCGGGGGCCACATGGAAAATCAGATCTCTGTTCGAGGGCCAAACCAATTTTATAAAAGACCATTATAAAGGGCCCATTATAAAATGCAGCAAATTATATATAAGAATAATATGTATGTATGTATGTATGTATGTATGTATAATCTTATAAAAATATTATATATATATATATAAAATTAAAACATATCCAATTATTATATTTTATATATATATAAAATATTCTTATATATAATTTGCTGCATTTTATAATGGGCCCTTCATAATATATATATATGTTTTTATTTATATATATATATATATGAAAAAGTAACACCACGGCTGCTCCTGCTACTACTTTCCACGCTTTCCAAACGCGAGTCCCAGGAGAGAACAAACAGCAAACCGCGCTCAGGGGCATCCAAGCCCACCTAAAGCTAGGCCGCTGCTGATGGAGCCTTGCCCTGCCTTGGTGCCCTGTTTCCTAGCTCGGCGGTCCTGCTCGGGTGGCACTTTAAAAGCCCTCCTCATCGCATACGCGCCCGACGAGCCGCTCACCACGACGGCGGCTCCCAGCACCCGAGCAACTTCCCAGCAACTTGCGGCTTGCTTTTTCCTCTCGGGCGCTCGCACCTGGCCCCGAGCCGTGTGGTGGAGGGGAAGCCCAGAGCGCCTCCTCCAAGTAGCCCGCCCGCCCGCCGGGCAGAACCCTTCCTGCTCCTCAGCGGGAAGACGCTCCTGCCTGCAAACTTTGCCTTTGCAAAGTTTAAGCCTGGAAGCCCCGGAAAAAAAAGGGGGATTGGCGGGGACTCAACTTCGGAGAGGTCGCACTCAACGGTGATTTCGAATTCCCAGCCAAGGCCTTTGCAAAGTTCTTTTATTTCCTACCCCGAGAGCGCTCCACACTGTTTTGCAGCTTTGAGGGCCACACGGCGCAGGGCAATACGCCACGCCCAGCGATTTTTTTTCGGGGGCGGGCCGGATTGGACAGACCAACGGGCCGGATGTGGCCCGCGGGCCGTAGTTTGCCCACCCCTGGCTTAGAAGGACATGAAGATAAGCCTTTAGAATCTGCTAGATGCTGTAATAGATTGCATCAAGGAGTGTAAGAAAAAGAATGGATGGTTGATTCCACAAATTTAAAAATATGCACTACATAGATATTCCACCTTCTTAACTGAAGTTCAGATGCTTTGGTAAATGAAAACCATTGGAAGAAAGTAATTAAAATGTATGATGGGATAGCTTTAGCTAATGATATCAGTATCTTCACTTTACTAATTCAACTTCCCTAATAAACTTAATGTTGATCTGACAAAAGCACTGTTTATATGCTCAAATCTAAACTGCTGAAAATAGCCCTTAAACAGGGTTCTTCACACATTGCTTTTCTTACATCAGGATGCTGTACACCTGCTGAATATCAGTTTAATATTGTTGGCATTTATAACTTATTTGAAATATTGAAGTCTAATTTACTTTCTTCCTTTTACTGTAATTCAAAAGATTAACATTAATATAATGTTGGCTATCCTTGCATATAGCAGCAACTGAATGGACTGCTGATAAGATGCATAGATTTGCAAATATAAAAAAGGCTTGTGGTTAATGAGGTATTATCTTAAGAAGGACAAGTCTACACTCAATGGCATCATTGTTGCCTATACTTAATAGTTAGATAGCTAGATAGATAGCTAGATAGATAACATTGTATATGTAGCATTGTGTTTATATCTACTAATACTAATTACAGTAGAACCTCTGGTCACAAACGCTTCTGACCACTACCAAATCGGGTTCAGACCAAAAAATTGACAAAATTTTTGAATCTGGTCACGAACATATACTCGGGTGGCGTTCAAACATGACCTCTGACCCAGAAATTCCTTAAGACAAAACATTAGAAGATGAAGAAATCATCAAAGTTATGGAACAAATTATGGTCGTGACCAAAGGTTCCACTGTATACATACCGTAATTAAATCTATATGCTGCCCATCTCACTTTTCAAATGACTCTGAGTGGCTTACAATATAATAAAAATAGAAATATATAAATTAGAAATATAACGAGTAAAATTGCAAAGGATAAAATACAAACCAAAAAAAACCATGGCCTCAGAGCAGAACAGGTTGGTGCCTTTTCTGTCACTGCACCAACTACCTCTAGCTTACAACTTTTCCATTGGGTCTCCACATTAACTGGTAGAGCCAGGTTTTAAGGGTCTTTCTTGAGGTCCAAAAGGATAGAGGTGGATCTCTCCTCCAGGGCAAGATGTTCCAAAGACTGGCAGAAAATAGTTTTCTTCTAGACTCCTCCAGCCTTGTGTGATGGGGGTCTGCAGTAGGTCCCTTCTGCTAGAATGAGTGGAACGGGCCAGTCCCATAGCTCAAAATGACTCCTCAGACTATACCATAAAGGGCTTTAAAGAAGATAATCAACACAGATAATATGCACCTGTTGGCATAACAGCTCATATAATGGTGTTACTTTTGCCACTCTAGGGACCTACAAAATTATTCATGCTACTGCATTCTGGGCCAATTGTAGCTTCCAAATATTTTTCAAGGGTAGCTCACATGTAGAGCTCATTGCACTAATCCAGATGAGAGATGACCAGGGCATGACTGACTGAGCACAGGGCCTTCAAATCCAGAAAAGGGCGCAACTGGTGCACATATGAATATTGTACAAATATATCAACTGGATCTGTTTTGCTGCAGCCTTAGTATCACATAATTTATTGCAGTGTTCCTGAAGTAAATGGATGTAGTAAAGATTTCAACACTATAGAAAAAATTTAAAAATAATCTCAACAAATGACTTCTGATTCCTCAGTTGAATAGACTGTAGTGCCCACTGATTTTACTTGGAGCCTGCCAGGCTTCTTGTATCACCTATTATTTTTATTGATATCCTTATAATGATAAAAAAAAGGAAAGTTGCCATGCTGAATACAAAACACCAAACTTACATATCAAATGTTTCTGGGTTTTACATAGACCATAGAGGCATTCTTATATAAAATAGGTGGGTGGGCTGCAGGTCACAAAAACATAAATGTAGCTGCTAAGAGAGGTATCTGAGATGGTAGACCAATCACTAGACCAAAGTAGCACTCTTGTTAATTTCAGATATGTAATCTGAATAATCATAACCCTGTTCTCATGTAATTTATTTGATAAGTCTTGGCACTTAGTTTCATGTGTGTTTTAACAATAGCTTTTTAAAATTTGAAGTGATTTGCATATTTATCTCCAGGGTAAAATTTTGTAGAAGGATACAGTGAGTGTTCTTCTTTTATACATTCTTTTATCTATTACTCATTTTTATATACCAACACACCTACATATGTATACATACATAAGATGAGTGGCCTCAGGCTCATTTCCTTTCCAGTTGCTTACTTTGGGGAATTTAACATCTTGAAAAGTCTGTATTCATATATGCTATCTAATGCTGACAAATGGACTTTAGCAATAACATTGAACTAGGGTTTTCTAACCAGGAAGAAACAAACGTGCTAAATCAACCTAGATCTAAATCACGCCCATTCTTTATAGCCAAAGCTTCTCTATTATTCCATTGGGGAGGTTAAGAGTAATAAGATGTTTTTTAGCAATTGATCTTGTTATGGGTAGTTACTGATGCTTCCTATGTTAGAGACTTAGAGCGTTTCCCTTTAATCACTTTGATTACTCTAGTTCTTGAGAGGTGGGTAGAGGAGACATTTTATATAAAAAAGGACATTGGAATTGAAATTATTCCTCTTAGAGTTAAATCTGTTGATAAAATAAAAAGTCTTATTTGGAATAAAAAGTATATTGTTGACATCTAGAATAGGGGTCCCCAATGCCTGTTCCGTGGTGTGCCAGAAACCAGGCCATGCAAACAAGTGAAGTCCCACAGCTTCTCCAGTCGGTGGAAGCCCTCTCCATGAAACCGGTCCCTGGTGCCCAATAAGTTGGGGGCCACTGATCTAGACCTTGAGATGTTTCCTTTTTCAATTGTTCTGAATTTATTAAAATCTTACAAAATTTAAAATACATGTTTGACTACTCTTAGCTCTAGTTTCCCTTGAAATCTGAAGAAGATTACACAAACATTTATTTGTTCTTTCCCTCATAGACTAAGGTTAATATCAGGTCAAGTTGATCTTCTTGTACTTTCCTTCATCCTCTAAAAAAGAAAGAACAATAGAAAAGTTACTTATTTAGTTACAGGATTTTTACGTGCCACAAAAATGCAATTCTGGGTGCTTTATAACAATAAAAACAGACATAATAACTTATAAGAATAACAAAAAAAGCCTCAACAATGGAACAATTGCAGTATCCCGTCATCACACCTCACAGGGTGAGCTTATCAGTATCCTGGCCCCAACACCCAAAGTAACATCCACAGCCTTCTTAAAGTAATGGCGTTGGGACTAGTTAGAATAGTTAGGAAAACAAGTCAGGAATTTCCTGGAGAATCATAGTTGGCAGAGTGTCTTCTAATTGTAGTAAAAAAAAGTATGTTTCATGCCTCTTTAAAAGAAGTGTATTTTGCTTTTTCAAAACATACTCCATATCTTTTCTTCCATTAGGCTGATTAGAGTAGATCTCAACAATGGTATTTTTATTTGCTTGCTACTTATTTTATCCCAGATGTTCTTTGCAATATTGCTACATTGATTTACTTGGATTCTTGAGCAGTGCTAGACAATTTAATATTAGTGCAACAGCTCTCTTCCTATTGTTTCTGTATTTTTTGAACAAATTATATCCTTCAGTTCCTATATTCCAGTTCCGAAGAGTCATCCCAGCAAGTCTGTTTTATGCTGTTTAAGTCATATTGCCCTTATGAACATTTTTCAGTCATGAAGGAGATGTAACATTTTCAAGGGCAATCTTAAGATTAACTAGAGTCGTTACAAATGTTCTGAGAAAAATGGATAATATTTTGCTTACCCAGCCATAAGACATAACTTTAATGATTATGTGTGTTTAGATGCAGATCTGTTGAATCATGGCCTGGCTAATACACAAGAGACTTCAGGTTTGTAAAGTCACAGATATCAAAATTCCCTATGGTCATTGGTATGCTGAAAGAAAACAAGTTATAATGAGCTCACAAGGGATGATTGTGAGGTGAGAATAGTATGCTTTTTTAGGCTTGTATGCTTTTCTCTGAAGAACATGAGTTCTGGATATGATTTTGGTGTTCTTACTGGATAACATGTTGTGCTCTCCCTCTCTGTCAATGTGTGTTTTATACTGTTAGGGCAATTATTTAAACAATAATTTGGTAACTTTTAAATGTAAATCAATTAAAAAAAAAACAGGTCTTTGCTTATTTGAAGACCCACCAGGAGTTTGTGCTTCAGCTGATTAGGCATAAATAAGTCTTCTTCATTTTAAACTTAAGTTCTAGAGACCTAATGGATAAGTCTGCTTTTTCTTGGCATTAATATGAAAATGGTTTCCCATTATCTTCTTACCGGGATGACTTTGATTTACCACAGAGCTCTTGCATTTTAAGAATAAATTCTTCACCTTGACAGAGAATAATAACAGTGCCACCTTCTGGATATCTCTTTGTTACAGAAATGAACTTGATGCAGTAATTGACAACATTCGGCTCTAGTAACCAGCTAGAAGAATAAATATTAAATATGCTTACTGCTTACATTTTAAATGAATGTTATGCTACAGTAAGCATTCTTCCATTTAATTTATTTCAATAAATTTAAATAATTATTTTGCACAGTAGAATTTCTAGTGCTGGTATCATGATGATCTGCTAAGTTGACATACACAGATTTGGTTATGCAATATTGAAAGCCTCCGTTCCTTACTCTCCTCCCTATGCTTCAATAAATGGACCTATTGATAAACAAAATAATGAATGGCTTTTGTAATCTCTTGGCATTAGTTACAGGATAGTTGCAATCCTTTTTGGGGAATAAACATAACTTAATTCTGTGAGATTTGTTTTTGACTTAATATGCTTTGCACTATTTTACGTTGTGATCTTATATTTAAGTATGTCTAAAAATAGGTTTGTGACCTAGAACACTTTGTGGTCTCTTAGAATTAAGTGAATTATTATTCATGTAATGCTCTTTAGTACTCTGCAATTAAGCACCAAGTTGTTTTTAGATGGATAAATAGAAAGATAAAATCAGTAGCTTAATTTGTGTAAAGCCCCTTATATTTACTGCTAAGAGACATTATCTTCTGTTTCTTCAAAGATAATATATTGAATCATACAATGGGTCTTTGAATTTTTAACTGCACGGTACTACTTAAAATTTTAAATATTTGCTTGCATGTAGATAAATTCTTGCTAGGTTAAACTTAAAATGGTCTTTTATGCTTTTTGTACATCTTTGTTAGTGGTAAAAATATTTGTGAAACTACATGAAAGTTTTCAGAAGTCATAAAAATGAGGAAATCTGTGTTTCTTTTTTTAAAATACGATCTTGATGCATGACTTTTCCCCCAGTTTTTTCCAAGGCTGCTTTCATAGAGTATCTTTGGAAAGGCTGAGGTTGTTTTTCAACTTACTTTTGAATTTAAAGTTGATAGCTTGACTCAAGAGTTTTTAGCAAGAATAACAAAATAAGGGAGTTTGGAGGGTCTTCCAGTCCCACCCCCAGCCCAAGCAGGAGATCCTAGACTATTCTGGGCAAATAGCTGCCCAGTCTCTTCTTAAAAAATCTCCAGTGATGGAGCTACCCATGACTTCTGTTCCACTGATTAATTGCTCTCATGCTCAGGAAATTTCTATAGATTGGATCTCTCTTTGATAAGTTTCCATCAATTTCTTCTTGCCCTGGGCTTTTTTCTCCCCTGATGTCCCCTTTGAAAAATCAAGGAATTAAAGGGAAACTATTTTTTACACATTATTTTTGGTTCTTTGTAAGAGTTGCTTTAGATAGACTAACTATATATATATATATATATATTTTCATTAATTTTATTTTAAATAGTATGTGAATGTCTATGTGCATGTATTAGATGACAAAGGGAAAAAATTAAATGGAAATTCTAGGCTACAATGCTTTTTAGCTCGTTATCTGTATTGCGATATAGAGAAAAAAATAGAAAAGAGTAATGCATCTCCTTTTGCCCTGTGCCTTTGTGTGATAAGTAACTTGACTAAAAGCAAATACGAACAGTGAGAGAAGTGTGAGTAACGCTTTTCCTCCCCTCTTTCTGCTGACGTTCTCCCTGCTTTGCAAAAGACACACCTAGTAGCTCTCTGCTAATGCTCATTGGCTAATATTATGTGGGGCGTGGTATGCAGACTTTTGCATGACCTCACTCCTGTTTGTCTCAGTGCTCAGATCCGGATGTCTGTTTTCAGTTTCAGCTTTTGTGCCGAGAGTTTCACTTCTGCTTCTTTCTGGATGCAACGAAAGAATCTTTAGCTTTGATGTTCCAGACAAAATAGAATAAAGACACGGGGATTTTTTTTTTCTTTTTCCTTTCTAGAGACTTACTAACCTGGAATAAATACTTTCTGGAGGAACAGTTCTGTGTGAGTTGCTTTCACCACCGTCCCATTGGTCTGTCTAATGTCCTACAAGGATGAGTCCGGCATTTGGAGCTATGGAAGTGGAGCATTATTCCAAAGGCGTCCTCCTGGAGCCTTTTGTTCATCAGGTTGGGGGTCACTCCTGTGTCCTCCGCTTTAATGACAAGACCATCTGTAAGCCCCTTATTCAGAGAGAACATCAGTTCTATGAGACTCTTCCTGCTGAAATGCATAAATTCACTCCTCAGTATGAAGGTATGTTGCTACCTTTAGAAGGGGGCTGGGTTTAATCCATTTAGTAAAGTCCAATGTTCTTTTTGTCCTTAAAATCTCTTTTGCATAAGAGATTTTAGGGGATTTCTTTTCATATATTTTGATGTTGTCTGAGCCAGGCTGTGGAAATGCAGGGTGGAGATGCTTGCCAGTGGGTCTTTGGGCTGACTAACAGCATTAGAGTAGAACGACACTGCTGGTGATAGCCTAGAAATCGCCCTTAGGCACAGGGAGGTAAGTATACGGATAACAGCTTGTAAGTGTTTTCAGTAATAATATTTTTCTTTCTGATTCTTAAACCATATGTTTTTTAAAAAACTGATATTAAATAAACTGCATAAGGCATGCTGCCTACTGGAAGCTTAACAAGGATTTTCAGATGATCTCTACTGCTTACATTATGATCATGCTATATAAACAAGTTGTCATAGTAATGAAAATTAAAAAATTACTGTTAAAGATAATCAGCTTGTTTTTAACCTTAAAGACATGGAAAAAAACACTGTGGCCAATAGGTAGGCAAAAGGTGAAGTACTGTTGTTGAGGTTGTAAAAGATGATGGTATGTGGAAGTGGATATTCCAGTTCTTTTTACCATTGTGTTAGTTGACCAAGACATTCAGTTTTTCATCCTGCAGTAATTTAATTAACTTGAATTTGAAATTCTGAAGTTTTGATACTGTATTCTATTTCTTCATTTAATCAACCACCTTTTTCCCCATTGTTCAATATTATTTGGACCAAAGGCTAAGATGAAATGCTTTTTAGCTGTATTTCTGTAATGGTATTCATAATTTCTGAACATTTGAATGTTTCTGATGATGAACTTTCAGAATTAATAGATGAATGTGTGTTTTATGATATTGACTAAATGTAATAAATTGTACTAGCAGATGTGGTTTTTCTCTTGTGGAGATGTTTGGGAGGGATTAAGGGGGGGGGGGGAGCTTTATTTGGTCCATTTCTGTTGTTTTTTCCAGGATAAAGCCAAAGGCCATTTTCTAGCTGGCTTCCCCCCTTTCCTGTAGCTCTTTCTCGTATGGGCAGCAGGACTGTCAGTCAGAGCTTCTGCACTCCCTACCCTTGCTCCTGTAGGCCCCACAGCCGCCTGCCCTGCTCAGAAGTACCAGCCTCTCGCCACGAACTCTAGTGATGAGCGGCAAGAATGTGCAGATTGATTGATTTCAGGATAAAGAGAGAGAACTGAGAAAAAAAATATCCCACTCAGCCAGTTGTTACAACTTCTGCCGTAACTTTCCTATGTGGTATGGGGCTGCATTCCTGTCAGAACTGTCCTCTCAAAACATAACAATGCTCTAGAGACTTTGAGATGAGGAGACAAAAATACTTTCAAGGTTCACCATGTTTTGATGTATCTTGAGTTAAATTTGTTTTGTACTTCATTTTGTTATTTCATTTATGAGATGCTACATAATTGAAACCAATAAAATATATTCCCCAGAGGAAAAATAAATCATTGTAAATTAAACGTGGTGATTCTGAGTGGAAGCCTTTGAATTAGTTGTCTGTTGTAATGTGTGATGTTGTTCTTGTTTTGCTCTACTCTTGCAAGCTTTTCTTTTTCTCTGGAATCTATTAAGAATATTCCCAAAAGCCTCTGTTTTGGATGAATGCTTTTAGATTTGCTATGGAGCAAAACTTTAAGCTTTTGGTGTTTCTTTGCAGGGCATATCCCCCTGCAAGATGTAAATATGCAATGTTTTACATCTCTCCTAGAGTCAGATAAGCCAGATATTTAAAACATAATAAAAATTTTCAATAATTGAAAATGTCTCCTGTTATTATTTGAGTCTTACTGTGCTCACAAGAAAGAGAAGAACCTCCTGTATCATTAATGTGTTGTCTTCATGATAAATTGTCTTCTCTGTGAGGTGTCACTTTGTCTAGATGTTTTGATATTTGTTAGGTTGACAGATGAGTTTTGGCCTGTGGCAAGATAAAAAACTAAGGATTTGGGGTAAGAGAAAAACCAAAGTTGCTATATTCTTAGTGTAAAATTATGTTGTGTTGTGATGTTTTTATTTTTACTTCTCATGTTTCATGTTACATCTCATGTTTCTTCTTAAGGTGTGGTATCTGTAAGCTTTGAAGAGGATGAAGATGGAAACTTGTGCCTAATAGCCTATCCATTAAATGGAGATCATGATAACTTGGAAAGTATAGATAATTCTGACTGTGAACCCAAAAATAAATTGCTGCGGTGGAGTAATAAAAAGACTGTTTTGCTAGAAAATGAAAAGTTAACTAAAGAATGGGTCAGGCAGCATAGAAAAGAAGAAAAAATGAAAAGGTAATTGACAGAATGTTCTACTTCCTCATTGTTGAAAATATATATTTAAAACTTGATTATAAAAGACATGCAAGATTCACCTGCATTTAATTTGGAACATAAACCTATGTTTTATATCTACGAATTTTGTGCAGGACCAGAGCATACTAAATACTTACTTGGAATAAGCCCATTGAAACTAGTGGAATTTTATGATGATTTATGTCATAAAATATGCCTTATAATTTCTGAAGTAACAAAATGCTCTAACTATTTTTGCAGTATCAGATTACTTATATGGAGTTAAATTTGTCGGTTCTACCACATCAATCTGATGCTCAGAAAAGAGCATATTCTCACTTAAAAGCTATAAATATATATATATATATATATATTATGTATAAACTTTCGTGACCCATCCATCCTTGATAAAATGCAAGTTCTCTTTGAAAAAAATGGTGAAATCTTGATTGAGAGAAAATTGGAGCAAATTGTTTAGATAATACTAATGATTGTCATCATTTAGTTACAAATATATTACAAAAAGTGAAAGTTGACACCTTATTCAATTCACAATTCAGTTCATATTTGAAAATATTTGATACTTGTATTTAACCACAAACATTTGTTTTTATATTTCAGTCACAAATTAGAGGAAGAATTTGAATTGCTTAAGAAATCGGAAGTATTGTATTACAGTGTTGAGAAAAAGGGGAATGTCAGTTCACAGTTTAAGCACCATAATCCTTGGAGTATGAAGTGCCATCAGCAGCAACTCCAGCAAATGAAGGAAAATGCAAAGCATCGAAATCAATATAGTATCCTTTGTGTATTTTATACTGTTCGTACAAAGGCTGCAAAAAACTAGGAAATATTAAATTACTTAAAGTAGACATACAATTCAAACTGGACGTCTGATGCATTGCTCCACTGTTAAAGGATTACTTCTGCTACTGAGCATTCCGGCTGTTTTAATATTTCTTAGGAGGTATCCATTAGCAGACCTTGCAAGTCAGCTGCCTTTGCCACTACTTGTGATTAGCCTGTGTTCTCTCTTGTTTGAGGACAGGACTGATTAATTATCATGTGGGTTTCTGCAATAAAAAGGAGCTGTATCAGGTCAGAAGGCATTCCAAGACAGTTGTCTGTATTCATATCAATTCATTTTAAAATTAAGAATATGCTATAGTTCAAAGCTAGATTATGAACTGACTCTTTCAGCACCATCAGAGGCATTGACGGCTTGTCATCTGAGCAAGTTCACATCAGTTTTGCTTTGAGTTTTGTCAGTACAAAGATCAATTTGCCTTTTTATGCATAGTTTTATGATACAAGCCCACATTTCTTAAATGATGGAGTTATTTGCTATTGAGTTTACTCCATTTTATATTTTCGGGAAACAGCTTCTCATTTCTTAAACCCAACTTAGTGTAAATTGATCACATGTTATTTGGGGGAGGGGTTGGTTGAAGTGTCTGTACATTATATTTTAGTTGATAGCCTGAGGGTTTTTTTAAAAAAAAGATTTGAGAACAATTGAACAGGATTCTGTGCTCTTACAACATTTTTCATTTCACTGGACTTTTTGGGTACAATTTAGCAATCAAGACACTAAGCTGTAAATGGCTTATGTGCAGCAAGTTGATTTAAAATGGTAACTCTGTAATGTAATAAACATCTTAATTTACAGTTGAAGGCAGATATTTTAGTTGTTTATTTATTTATTAATCAAATTTAGCTAGCCACCGATCTCACCAAGGGGATCTATCTACTCTGCGTGGTGCACAACGGTAAATCGTTTCAGTCAAACCTCGTGGATTAGGTCTAAAGACAAATTATACAGAGAGACGATCCCATCTCTCCCCTGGCAGAGATGGTCACCCAAACCTTCAAAACTGATTTGGAGGGAGCAAGAGCAGGAGAAAGTCTCATCAAACATGTTAGATTTCACTCATTGATAATTTCTGTCATTGTTTACAGCAGAAGTTCTCAACCTTTCCTTCACCACGGATCCTCTTTAAATACCTTTTGTGGCCATAGACCAGTGGTTCCCAACCTTTTTTTCACCCCGCACCCCTAAAGAAATTTCACTCGAACCTCGCACCCCCTGAAATTTAGACTTTAGGAACTACTGAACACGTTAAATATATGGTAGGATTGAATCTTTTCAGCTATGTATGTGACGGCCACTAAATAACGATACTTAACTCTAAAATGAAAACAAAGTTAATCCATTGCATAATAAATAAAAATGCCAACATATAGCCAATATCCTATTATTTACCTGGACTTTTCTCGCACCCCCTGGAATATCGTCTCGCACCCCCAGGGAATGCAAGCACCCCAGGTTGGGAACCCCTGCCATAGACTATGGCCACGGACCCCCAAGTCTTAACTCAAGATTTAAAGCATAACATTTCTTCATGGATTTCCTGTGATGACATCGCTGCCCCTCAGTGGTCCACGGACCACAGGTTGAGAACTAAGTGGTTTACAGGATTTATTTTTATTTCAAGTGTAAACAAGCTAGTAGTTATATCATTTTCCTTAACTAAATAGAATTTATTTTATTGGAAAACCTAACCTCACGATATGAGGTGCCTTGTGTGTTGGATCTCAAGATGGGAACCCGGCAGCACGGAGATGATGCATCTGAAGAAAAGAAAGCTAATCAGATCCGGAAATGCCAGCAAAGTACTTCAGCAGTTATAGGAGTTCGTGTGTGTGGTATGCAGGTAAGGTTTAAACAGGAATAATTCATACTTGGGACAGGATAGGATAGGATAGAATTCTTTATTGGCCAAGTGTGATTGGACACACTAGGAATTGGTCTTGGTGTAAATAAATGAACAACTTGCAATTAAAAGTGATTATGTATGAAACCAATAGCTACTTATTTGCATTTGTACCCTGCCCAGGGTCCCTCTGTGAGAAAGATGGACAGTTTTGAAATGTGAAAAATAAAAATAAATCAACTTCAGTTTTTACAGTACAATAAAGGAGAATATTTGTGGCTCAGGATAGAAATGAGGGGTCCTTGGTCTTTCTGGGCTTGACTGTTTTCTTGCAGACATTTCATTACCCAAATTAGGTAACATCATTGGACTAGCATTCAGCACCAAGGGCCCCCACCCCTTAGTTCATTACATGTTTTGTTTGAGGAACATGAGCTTTTGTTACAGCTGGCATGAAAGAGTTGAATGAAGGGGAGTATGAATTAATATTTCTGGGCAATCTGAAAATAGTTCTGCCTTGAATCTTAACTGCATAGTAATTCAGTTATATTTTTTTTACACAGTTTTATAATTCCTCCTCTTCATAATTTTCTAGTGGATACTTTCTTCATCTTGCTCAAGAAAACTCCAGAATATGACTCTAATCATCTGGATAGGGATTTAGCCCAATTTGCATCTATAATTGAACTAGAATTTTAAAGAACATTTTTGTGAAATAGTATACTTTTCAGTTCGTTTTTGTGATTGTAGAGACATTGTTGTTTCTTTCATATATGTTCTTGCATAGAGAGATGATGGAACTATTTCGTCTTCTTTCCTGAGACAATGCAGGATCCTTCAGCTAGCTGTGATGCAAAATGCACCTTGCCATATTGTATGAAATTACAGTGAATAGATAGTATAATGCAAGAGTCAAGACGTGTTATGTTTTGATCTATATGGGCTGGCTAGTCTGGCTTCACTGTAATAAAATAGTAGAAATTGTTGCATTCTGGTCAATTCTTTCAAACTATAGATTTCTCCTGTGTATTTTTTTAGGTGTGATACAAACCACCATGTGATTATAATTTTAAATACTATTTTTCTCCTTCATGGATAGGCCACTGAGTATGCTAAGCAGTGGTACTTAAGTGCCAGTAACTTTGCCAACAGAGTTAACAAGCACAGGCGTGATACTTCTATTTATGGACTGAGTTATGGAGTGACATTCTACATGCTGGGACTTGATTTTAAAAACACTGGGCAAACATATTTATAATCCTTCATAAATTATTTAGTTATATCTCTTATTTTTAAACAGTGTAATTCTGAAAAAAATTACTTTGCAGGGGAAGAAATGCATTGGAGAATTGATAGCAAGTGGGATAATCTCCACTTTACTTCAGCTATGGCAGAATAGCTTGCAAATAAACCAGTTAACATTGTATCATTTTATTTCTGTGCTTTGTTTCAGTAACTACAGTACCACTCTATTTAGTGCTAACAGATCCTTTTCTTACTTTTTTATTTCTTTCTACAGGTTTATCAGCCAGATTCTGGCCACCTAATGTTTATGAATAAATATCATGGGAGAAAACTTTCAGTCCAAGGATTTAAAGAAGCACTTTACCAGTTTTTTCATAATGGCAAATATCTGCGACGAGAACTCTTTGAATCTGTTCTAAAGAAACTAACTGAATTAAAATCAGTCTTAGAGAAGCAGGAATCCTACCGCTTTTACTCCAGCTCTTTGCTGATTATTTATGATGGGAAGGAGTTACAAGATGACTCGGACCCAGAAGACATTGAAGGTCTTTCAGAAGAATCATCGGATGAATCCGCATGTGCATATGCCTACAAGCCTACAATTAATTCCGTTGATGTTCGAATGATAGACTTTGCCCACACTACATGCCGGTATTACGGAGAAGATAGCGTGGTGCATGAGGGCCAAGATACGGGTTATGTTTTTGGACTTCAAAATTTAATACATATTATTAAAGAAATAAGGGACGAAAGTAGTGAATAAACATTTAGAATGCAAAACTGTAGAAAGCACTATAATGACTCTTTGTATTCCAGAAATACCGACCACTTTCTTGTGGTAGCAGCCTGTACAGTCTGTGTTGGGATAGCCCCATCAGAGTCAGAGCTGTTCAAAAGAGGGCATTTCCATTTAGTGGTGCTAGATTTAGCACTGACACATCTGGGTATCTTTATTATTTATTTTAACTCTCGTAAACATTCCATATTTGATTATCCAGATACCTCCGTTATTCCTCTCTGTATATGTATCAATAAAATATTTTTGTTCATTGTAAATGATGACGTTCTCTTTCTAATCTGTCATTTATTAAAATATCCTGGATGTTAACTATTACATTACACACACTAACTTTAAATTGAGGTCTTCACAAAATAAACCGTTATTTTCAAAACACAATGCTAATGTATTCTTAGTAGATGGCCTTCTACATGGTCACAAAAAATATAGTACAATAAATTGACACTTTCCCTGCTCCCCAGGAAGTGGGATGTGTAATCTGGTAATATGCGGGATGTCTCACGTCCTTGTTAAAATACCAAGCATTGGAGCTTTGTATCGTGCAGGATGATAGCAGAACTTGTTGTCACTCCTATTGATGTTTCCGTAGTCTTGATCTTTACGCCTATGCCCAAAGCCTTGATCTTGCTAATAATTCTGTTCCATGCTTTTTCATCTTGGTTAATATTTTTGAGGTTTGCTTTGCTCAGCTAAGTGGTACTCTTAGTCTTCACTTTGGAACTTTGAGTAGGTCTATTGGAAACTTAACACTACCCCTTTGAAATGGACTTATGCATGCATAGGAAATTTATTATCCTCACCATGCAATTTTCTAAAACTAGTCATCCTGTCTCATCTGAATTTGGTCTATGAAATTTCCCATAATGGCATCCATAAGCTCAAGGTACCATTGCTTTATTATTTGGTGAAAAATTAAGGGTATGCTGAATTTTCTGAACCAAAGCATTCAACTGATTTTTGAAAGTGAAAATTTCACAACCGCTCCATAGAATTTCTTTCACTGGGTACAACAGGGATGACATCACCTCTTTTAAAAGTGCCTTGACAGATCAAAACTGAATCACTGTAAAGCAGCCTCCTCAGCTGGCCAGTCTTAGAAGTTGGGCAGTCGTGTAGAGGCTGTCAAACCACTTACTAACTAAAAATTATTTTTGAACCATATAAGTGTGGTTTATATGGTTTAAAGAACATACGAACCATTTATATTGTTTTAAAGGTTATAAATATAAACTTTATAAATACAAATAGCTCAGTTTTCATTCTTGGTATGATAAGATAACAACCCATTGTCTTGAATGCATTGGAGGGTATCACAGATTGGCTATATGGTACTCAGCTTTTTCCAGTTTTAACTACTGCTTGCCTATTGTGAAAAACAATATAGGTCAATAGCTGTGAATCTGCTGTGAATAGTGAAAATCTATCAGGTGTAATGGCTCTTTTTTCCTGTTCAGTGCAATGGCATGTTAGCAATTGTGTAAATCATCCTGGGATGCTCTGGAACCAAATTTAATGTGCAGGGACAAACTGGTAAAAGAAAAAGTGAGTTTGAAAATCTGCCATATCAAAACTCAAGGGTTGCAGAGAAAAACGTCTCACAAAAATATCCCTCCAGTACAGCCAGATCTGTACTATTTTTTACATTTTTCTCATTATTTCTTGATATATAACTAATATTTTAGTAGAAATAATTTTGTGGAAAGATGTGTTGACATTTATGATATTTAATATAGTTGCAGTTACTGAGAGGTTTAGTTGTTAGCTACCTTGTGAAATCTTATTAAAAAGAGGTCATGATGGGAGAGAAATACTTTTCAATAAGTGCCACACAATGAAAAAATACAGAATAGAATGTAACCATAAGTTTGTGGTGGGCCCATATATTCTACTGGCATTATCTTTAATGGCTTAATTAATTATGCAATATTAGCTTTTGACGTGGATAGAAGGAGAATTCTTATCTGTTCTCTGGCAGCATCTATAAAATCAAGAAGTAAGATCAGGCAGAGTGGATGACATGCAAAACGGCTGATGACACCTAAGAACAAAATATTATTTTGCCTCATTATTTACGTTTGCTACAATAAAACCTTCCCACTTGGACCTGCAATAGCTATTAAAATTATGCAAATAAATACAGGTTAGACAAACCCATTTCATACATCCATTGCTCTCCTTTGATGGCAATCCCAACGCTGTTGCTTAAAATGTTATGACTTTGAACGGGTGGAACTGCTTTCAACGAAAGGGCAGGATTTTAGGTGAGAAAAGTTGAGACTAAATCAGGGATTCCCAATCTCTGGGCTGTGGCACACTTGTGCAAGTAGCGAGCGAGCGTGTGCATTCATGCTCCATTTGTGTGACCACTTGCGTGAAACCATTCCCTCTCCCCCTGCCTCCCCGCCAGTCCACAAAGGTTGGGGAACTGCTGTATATAATAGGATCTAGTTGAAAATCAGCTTGCTGCCAAGGATATTATGTGACTAGTTTTCTGTTGGTCAATATATTGAAGGTGGGCCCATATTTCCAATGCTGTTATATTCATTACTATCAAATTTGCTTTTTAAAAATATATATATCAGTAAAGGAACACACACACACCCTGGAAATACCTCATTCTGAGCATCTTGTACACATTTGCCTCTCTACTGACTTTATTAACACCTCTGTTGTTTCTCATTCTGTTTTTGATTAGGTGCAAAAATCTGAGAATGTTATAGAAGATGCTAAAGTGCACTGTAGCATCCTGTGACAGAATTTCATACGCTAGTTCTTTATAATGACATAAATAGTTTTAACATGGTCGTAGATAGAACGATTGGAACTAGAACAAATGTATAAACTTAGGGTGTACAAGTGAAAGCATATCCATGAGTAAGGTTTTCTTTCTATATATTTTTGCCGGTAGGTAGGAGGGCCACAATGCAAGGAATTAATCTATTCCCAATTCCAATGATGGGCAGCAGTTTCATCAATGGAAAACCTTCATTTAATTTTACTCCATGTTAATGGAATATTTATTTGCTAAAGTTTGTTAAGTACCATAGATATCATTAGCACCAAGTGCAATTATTTTAGCCTGGACCCCATGCAATGAATTCTGCAATGGATATCAGAGAGATTACTAGAGTTGTTTGGTGGTTTTGCATCAGCAATAGCCACTTAAAATTCTGTGTCATGTCTATGAAATCTATCAGTGCAAAGATGTATTTTTCCATAAGGTGCATCCGCTTTTATTTTTTTTATATATTTTTACCACAATTGCACAACCAACCTCTTCATTTGGAACTTGTGGATGATGTGAGTTTTGCTGGAAGCAAGGGACTAACTCAAGTCTACTAACATGCAATTTTGAAATATCTTTCATTTGAAAGCCTAGGCCCTGATGTCTTCCTCGTGAATAACTTAGTTCTTCAGGTCAGATTTCACAGAGTATAGTGTCCAAAAGCTGCAACTTGCCAACTCTTTTTGGTTGCTTGTCATGAAAATTGGACATTGCATGTCTGTCCAGGACAATGGTTCCCAGATGAAATTATATAAACTACAGAAGGGTATATGTTAAAACAGGAGGGGTAAGTGGAGAATCAAATTCATATCCATCCAGATAAGACTTGTGGAGAGTGGCAAATGACATCATGGAGGATTCTTGCAAATACAAGATTGCTGTTTTTCTTGTTTTTGTACTGGTATTTTTTTTTATTTTTGACTCTGAGCTCCTATGTATTCAAGAATGCCTGTTATATAACAACTGCATTTCAGTTTTCAGAGAAGCACCATGAGTCTGTGGGTGGGAGTACAGAATGTGATTGCTTAAATAATGTCTACTCTTACCACACAAGAATCCGGGTGCCACAAATTGTCTCTAGGACTGACACAAGCCGTTAGAAAGGAGGGAAGGAGAATGGCATGAATCATGAAACCAGCATCCCACCAGCGCCAGGGATGGTTGTCCTGGAGCAGAGCCTGTGGGACAATTGCTCTGAACTTTGGGAAATAATTCTGGAACTAAAATGGACCTTGCCCTCAAGAGTTTCCAAAATTGGGAAGTGAGAAGGAGAAGAGAAAACTTTTGAATTTCATCTGCTTAATGATTTCATGAAGCACTTCAGCATTGATGTTTGGCTAAGGATGGTAGGAATGGATGAAACAGCACCAGAATTTATTATAATTTGGTTCCATCGTTCAGTATCTCAGCAGAAAGGCTACACACCTCTCCTGTGGACATTCAGGCATGTTTGGCACCAATGATTCCTAATTACGTATTTGAAAGGGGAGCTCATTTCAGCTCATGCAGTTGCAACCACACCACTGCACATGCCTTGTGCCAAGAGACTACGTGGAGCTGGAGGGAGAACGTCAGAGGAATAGATAATCCAAACCAACATCCATATTCTAGGCCTTGCATCTTGCTGGATGACAGCCCTCTAATCCTATTTCCGGCTCCAGCCTCTGTGCTGCATGTCACTATAAATTGCAGGTTAGATTCCTAGCCGCTAGTTGATAATTTATGAGATATTGAGTTCAAAGCAAATGAGTATCAGTTGTCAGCAGCCTGGAGGCAACTTTGGAGACAGAATGGGAAAATTCCACTTCAAGGATCTGTTTGCAACAAAGCAGATCCGTATACAGTACCCAAATAAGAGAAAGCTTTGAATATTACAAAACTGTGCAGGGAATTCAGCCTTCTCCAACTTGTCATATTCCCAATGGCTTAAGACTACAACTTGATCATTCCATCAAAGTCTATGCATTCCTGACATTCACTCATCTCTGCTCCCCCTATAAGCTCATATTTAGGTCCATTTTACCTTTAGGTTTGGTGACATAACTGGAAAGACCTATCCACCCCAATTTTATCCCCTAATCCTGCACAATGCAGGGTTGTCTCAGCTCCACACCAGTGGTGGGATTTAATTTTTTTTAATTACCGGTTCTGTGGGCATGACTTGGTGGGCGTGGTGTGGCTCGGTGGGCATGGCAGGGGAAGGATACTGCAAAATCTCCATCCCCTCCCCACTCCAGAGGAAGGATACTGTAAAATCTCCATTCTCTCCCCATCCCACTAACCTGCTTTCCAGCTCTGTACTCTGTACTCTGTCCTGTGCAGGGCAACAAAAGACCCAGCTGATAAGCTGGAACTCAGGAGGCAGATATGAGGTTGAGGCCAGTTTGCCAGTTCTCCAAACTACTCAAAATTTCTGCTACCAGTTCTCCAGAACTGATCAGAACCAGTGGTGGGATTCAAATTTTTTTACTACTGGTTCTGTGGGCCTGGCTTGGTGGACATGGCAGGGGAGGGATACTGTAAAATCTCCAATCAGAGGTGGTATTTGCTGGTTCTCCGAACTACTCAAAATTTCCACTACTGGTCAGAATCTGCTGAATACCAGTTCTGCTCCACACCCATATTTCCACACAGTCTAATCTCACAGTTTTCCATACTGTTCTGCAAAAAACAATAGAGAGTAAAGAAAGGCAAGACCATTCCTTGTAAGGCTCATTTTAATGCTGTGCCACGGGCCTGTTTGTAGTGAAAACAACCTCATAGCCTGGGAAGAGGAAGAAGATAAAAATCGCTGCGTCAGGTGCCCGTCGGTTGCAAAGGAAAAGGGAAGGCTTATCTTTCGCCCTGCAGAGGTGAAGTCAGGCCACAGCCACAGCCACAGCCACTTGCATTACAGCCAATCGATAACACTGTCTGGGAGACTGAAAGTCCTATGTGGGACTTTGACATGCTGAGAGGCAGGAAAGCTGGACTTTGTGCCTTTAGGGTTTAGAAGTGCTGCGTTTAGAGTTCGGTTTTCTTTGCTTTCCGTCTTCCATACTTTGACTCAACAGAAACCAGTTTGCTAGTCCACAAATCTAAATCTTTCAAAAATAGGGTCTCGCAGTTTTGATGGATGCCTTTTTTTGCCGGGGGGGTGGGGGGGTGGGGACACTGGAGGTTTATTAAATGTGTTCAGGTTTGATTGGATATATCTCACAGCCAAATCTGCTTTTCCAAATTGTACTCTATTAAATAACTAACTTGTTTGTTATCAGATGGAGCATGATTTCTATTTTTTAAAGAGAAACAGAAGAAAGTTCATTGGCAAGGATGAAGAATAGTCATATTTGGCCACAAAGGGTAACAGTTTGGGATTTAAATTATATCCCTGAACTATAAAGTTAGAAACAGGATTTAAATAGGAACTGGGGCAGAATACTCGGATAACTCAAGGTGAGCAGTGAAATGTTTGAAGAGGAAAAGTGAATGAACTCAAACTTTCTTTGCAATGAATGGAAGTCATAGTTTGCAATCACAAGTCACATACCTTTTGGGAAATAAAATGAAACTATAGCTTCTGCTTTAGTTCATATCACTTCCACATCCATAATCTGCATTTCTTCAGAATATGTTCTAAACTGACTGAACTCATGACGTGCCTGCTTTCTGAGCTGAGTCAGCTTACTGGAAGCCACAATAAAACTGGCATTAATTTTTGAATTATTATTTTTATTGGTTCATAACTTTGTGAGTAATCCATTTGTGACTTCCTGAGAACTCTTCCCACACTCCATCTCCTAACTCTTAAATTCATAATTCTGTCTCTTCTGCTCCCTTCCCCCATAGAGGTCTGGCAGGATGTCTTTTTCTGTACTGTATGCATTGTTAAAACATAGCTCTGCCTCCCCCTGTGCTAGCTACCTGTGCTAGCTACCCAGGGTGACAGTTATTGGAAAAAAGAATGTTGTTGTCAATTTACTAACACATAAACATTTCATTTTCACGATCAACTGCCCTCCACCACATACTTGGTTCTTTAACCTCGAGAAACAGAAAGGCTTGCTCTATGACTTAGCTCTGTGGCTATGGAATCCTTTTAACAAAAGCTGTTCCAGATCATAAACCAGAACTCCACTGCTGTGCCATGACGAATAGTCATGCAGGGGTGGGCTGCTGGGCTTTTGCAGGGGTTTGGGAGATCATCTCGCTAAGATTCTGCACAGTTCAGAGAAAACCCCCAAATCCCACTCCTGGCTGGCTCCGCACACCCCTCGCATCCCAGGAGTCCCCACACGGTCTGTTTCGGATGCAGGTAAGTGCAGGGTGTGTGCAGAGGCTTGGGGAGGGCAAAAAATGGGTTTCCCAGAAGTTTGGGAAAGCCAGAAACGGGCCTGTTTCCAGCTTCCAGAGAGCCTTTGGAGCCCAGAGAGGCTATTTTCGCCCACCCAGAGGCTTGAGGAAACCCCCCGGAGCCCAGGGAGTGCCGCAGGAGGTGCCCAGGAGGTGCAGGAGGCTGACTAGGCCACACCCACCATGGCCACGTCCACCCAGCAACTGCGCAGAGAAGCCATTGCTAAAAATTTTGAAGCCTACCCCTGGCTCCATGCCAGGGATCAATTTATAGATAGCCACCTCTGAATTTTAGGTACCACAGCAAATTATATGTAGAAGTGTGTGTGTGTGTGTGTTTCATAGGCATAAGCATATATAAGGCAAAAAGAAAATTAAAGTATTGTAGATTCACTTTCAAAAGTATTCTATGAATAGTGTTCTAGACCAGTATATCAGCAACTTTAAGATGCATGGACTTCGATCCCCAGAATTCTCCAGCCAGCATGTCTTAGTCTACCGATGGCCTTGAAAGGGGCATGTTTTATTCATAGGTAGAATTTTGAATACCATCCACTGACTTTGTAACTATAAGCATCGGTGTTTACATAAAATTTTCCTGCTGGTCTACCAGTTTTTCTATTGGTGACAAGCTCATTTGGGTCCCTCTTGGATGAAATATGATACAGCTGCAGCTAAAACAAGGCAAAGCTCTTTTTTTTCTAATTTATCTGGAAAAGAATTAGCTTATCAACTAGCTGGCGGGAATGGAAGAGAAAGAGGAAAAATATTAATATCTGCAAACAGCTATGAGTGGTAATCTGAACTCCTGGTTGGCAAATGCTGTTATTGCTAAGCTCCTGAGAAGTTTTGGCTCTGGCTAAGAGCCCCAATCTCTCATGCCTTCATGGTATTTAACCTTCTGAAGGAACAACAGAGTGGAAAGTTCCATTTAACTCCCCGCCAATCTTTTAAAAATTGGCAGTCTTCCCTTCCCCCCGTTGAAGCAACTTTATCATGCCTGACATTGCTAAAACCCGAATCTAAGACCAGCTTTCTGAGAAAATGGGTTAATTTTCAAGAAAAACGAAAAGAAAATAAGTAATTCTCCTCAGGATACTCCATCATAAAAAAATTAAAATGGGCTACTTGGATCCGATCCAAAGCCTATCTTATCTGGAACCTAAATTTGTGGGGGAAAGTAAGGAAAATTAGTTCTATTATTTCTGTGGAAATTATATATAGCATAGCATAGTACAGTACAGATACTCCTCAACTTACAACAATTGTGACCATTCGAAGTTATGATGACACTGAAAAAAGTGACATGGTGTTTTTCACACTTACAACCATTGCAGCATCCCTACAGTCATGTGATCAACATTCAGATGCTTGGCAACTGACTCATATTTATGATGGTTGCAGTATGCCGGGGCACAGAGGTGGTATTCAGCAGGTTCTGACCAGTTCTGGAGAACCGGTAATGGAAATTTTGAGTAGTTCAGAGAACCAGCAAATACCAACTCTGACCAGAGGTTTTACAGCAGGGGTCCCCAATCACCGGGCCGCGGACCGGTACCGGTCCGTGGAACATTTTCTACCAGGCTGCCAGTTTGCTGGGCGCCGCCATCTTGTTTTGATGAGAAAGTGCTTCCGGTGAGCTTTTCCGGATGGAAAGCGGCGTTTGGGTCCTGAAGGAATCCTTGCACCTTAGTTTCATCGAAGGGGGGGGGCTTCGAACAAAACTAAGGCGCGAGGATTCTTTCAGCACCCAAGGCACGGCGAGCCGAGCGACCGTCCCGAAGCCGTCTCGAAGCCCATCGACAAAGGTACAAAGGAGGAGTTGAAGGTAGCGGGGAGAAGCGGGGGGTGGCTGGCTGGCCGGTTGCTCAGCTCGCCTTGCCATGTGTGCTGATGCCGGTACCGGGCCGTGGATCATTTTGTGATGCTGGTACCGGGCCGTGGCACAAAAAAGGTTAGGGGCCACTGTTTTACGGTATCCTTCCTCTTCCCCTGCCATGGCCACCAAGCCATGCCCACAGAACTGTTAGTAAACACATTTGAATCCCACTATTGCTGGGGTCATATAATCACTTTTTGTGATCCTCTGACAAGCAAAATCAATGGGGAAAGCCAGATTCACTTAACAGCCATATTACCAACTTAATAACTGCAGTGATTCACTCAACAACTGTGGCAAGAAAGGTTGCAAAATGGGGCAAAATTCACTTAACATCTGTTTTGCTCAGCAACAGAAATTTGGGGCTCAATTGTGGTTGTAAGTCGAGGACTTCAGCATAGCATAGCATAGATCAAATTTATAATGTTGCCTAGCTCCACAACTACTATGGGCAGCATACTATAGTAAGACAGCATGTGGGTCAGTGGTGGGATTCCATTTTTTTTTTACTACCGGTTCTGTGGGCGTGGCAGGGGAAGGATACTGTAAAATCTCCAGTCAGAAGTGATATTTGCCGGTTCTCTGAATTACTCAAAATTTCTGCTACCAGTTCTCCAGAACTGATCAGAACCTGATGAATACCACCTCTAGTGTGTGTGTGTATAGGAAAGGAAAAAAGAACACTCAGGTTCGGAGAGAACAATCAAGCACACAACTAATTTACATATTCCAGTCAGAGGCCTACCATCCATCTAGCTCAAGGCAAAAGTCCTTAACAATTGTGAGCATGGTCAGTTAGAGCTCCTTGTCAGAAGCAGAAAGCTATATTTATTTAGTACCAAATCAGCAGCACACAGCTAACAGAATGCAACTCTTTACTAGTTTAACCAGATCTCCTATGTAACACAAGACTAGAGATCTCCCAAGAGAGTGCTAGTCCTGTTTTTTAGACACATTTCTTGTGTTCCTCAAAAAGAGGCCTACAAACGTGTCTATAAAGAACCTGCGTGTTGCCTGACCGTTAATTTCTGAAGCAGGACTCAGGTAGATCCCTTTCTGAATGTCTGGTATTCAGTCTCTCCTGCTTTCAGATAGTTTCCCTTTGCATATAATCCTTGTTTTGGAATTTGGCTCCCCTATAGGAAATGAGTCTCAGCGGAGAGGTAACTTAGATGAGATATTTATTGCCGAATCAAGCAATTGTAGAAAATTGAATAGAAGATCTAAACAAGTATGATTCTGATTGCATTTACAAAAATTCCCCAATATTCATATCCCGTATCTCTCATTCTGGGTTTTTTTTTTTTTTTTGAAGGGGAGGGAGGAATGGATTGCTTGCAAACTTTCCACCTAAGGTTTGTTTACAAAGCTGTCTATTCGCTTCCTGAGTCATTGCTTTCCATCTTTCCAGATCTACCTCTAATATCTGCAGGCCAAGCCAAATGACCATGAGGAACAGCACAGAGCGATCATTGGAGGGAAGGAGCCCTGCCTACAGCAGCCGAAAGTGGCCAATAGGAGCTGAGATGGGCCTCTGGAAGTGTCATCTCCAATATTACTAATGAAACACAATAAATTGGGTCCATCTGAGATTATATCAGGATAAGATGTAAAATACTACTTTAACAAATACAAATATAATCTTCCTGTTTGTGGGAATGGCCTACGGACACGTGTGGAGGGAACATGTGGGTTGCATCAGGGGAGTGTGGCTGTGGACCAGATTTTTCTGTTATTTTTGTTATTTTGGGTGGTTATTTGTTATTTATTGGGCTTCATTTTACATGTGGTTTTATTTTTGATTAGGGATCACCCACATTTTGGTTTAAGATTGGTAGCTCTACAAATATTTTAAATAAATAAAATTACTTTAAAAATAGTTACTATGCCATGGGTATCAGCACATTGGATGAATCCTTTATTTGTCCATTTTATCTGTGGGAGATCCTGTCCTCTTATCTAATGGCTGCTTAATTTTTTTAAAAAAAGATGAAGTAACTTTTACAACTTTTTTTGACCTCTTCAAAATCCTTGTGAAGGGCACTCTATCTCTAGGTATTCTTCACACAGGAGGATAAAGGAAATGTTTTGCTTCTGATCCATCCAACTGCTCACTGGAAGCACTGCAGAGGACAAGAAATTACTGCAGGGCAAGTGTGATTCATATAATGGAATAGGTCCAAAAATAAAAATGTATGCAGGAAAGTACCATTCGATTGTGCTGAGAGTGTATGAATGCAGTGCGGAGGTTGTGTGAGTCCTTGTCCTGTTCTATGGATGCTGATATACACAGAGTTTTGTATCATCTGGGAAAGTTTGCAAAAGGCTTCCATAGGTCAAAATATGACTGGAATCTCCCCCCATTCCCATTCCCATGGTTTTTCTTCTGACCAAAGTCAAGCACCTGTCTTCAAAGATTATCCCATTTATTAGCATATGTTTCATAGCCGTAACAAGGGCTGGCCTGCTTACGATGCATTTCCCGCTCCCCTCTGTCTACCGATCCTTGATGTTGCAGATGAGATACATGGATTTGATGTAGTTTAATTTGCCCAGCTATTGGAAGGGCATTTAAGTAAGGAACATCTATTCCACTTGGGAAAGAATTCGGGCAGAGCTAACATAAACTGAAAGCAGCGAGACAAAAAGACCCACAAAGGCCAGGGCTAGCTGCAAGCACCGATGTTCATTTCAGTTTGCCAATCCCTTGGGTAGCTTTGAAACAGCAGAAGAAGCTGCTGCACCCACTATTTCAAACGCCGGCAATCGAAAAGTTAAAATTCTAAATTTGGCTTTTGCTTGGAGATCATCAGCTACCATAATGAGTCACCAATCTCCAAAGTGAACTTACAGGAAGTGCCATATCCAAAGCTTGAAATATGGATAGGCTGTGTTTTCATCATGAGGCAATAACTGAGAGCTGATATACACAAGCTCAGACCAGCTAGCCTGCTGCTACACTGCTCAGCACAGATGCACATACAGGGAGAAGGAGCTACTTTGGCTATTGAGTTGTGATGTTCATGTACCGTATTTCTAAGTAATAGTGAAAAGTTAGCACCAGTTTCTGGGCAGAAGTCAGAGGGATTCATATCAGTGTTATAATATGAGGATTCATATCACTGCCCCACATCATAATTTCTAGAAAAACTCCCTAAATCTTTTGCAGAACCAAATTGGTTTTCTTCTCAGGACCAATTGTAGGGGAAAAAAAAAAGCTTCTTTTTAGTCAGAGATCTTCCCATCTCTTTTCTCTACAGTGTGTGCGTGTGTGTGCGTGTGTGTGTGTGTGTGTGTGTGTATGCACATGCAATCAGATTACCATTAGTGCTGCTCTTTTGCTAAGTCTTAAAAAGCCCTTGCCATAAATCTGGTAAATTGAGTTTTATTCCCGTAAATCCTAAACCAGAGGGAATGGAGAAGCTCTGCTGCTCAAGATGTTCAGTACTGGCCTTCCTATTTTGGACTGCTGGGAACTGTAGTTCAACAATGTCTAAACATTCTTCTTCTTATCTTTGACATAACACTTGTATAATTAGAAGAGATGTACAGTCAGTCGTGTTGCCTAAGCTCTACATTCCTAACAACGGATTCTTTCAAGCAGAGAATACAGAGGTGAACTTGAGGTACAATATTATCCATTTTGCCCATTACCCTGAATCCACAAACGAACTAGATGTTAATAAATTTGGCACAAAATTTGGCTTGGAAAGTCTATCCAGTTAAACTATGTTTGCTATTACACTCTAATTTAATCTAAATTATGGGATTGAGCAGCAGCAGGTTGGAGCCTAGAAGCTGAAAAGCTGGAAGTTCCAAACCTCTTTCTCAGAAACTCATTAGACCACAGGTGTCAAACTTTCTGACGAGCTGCTCTTGGGCCCACCTGCCCACCCGCCCGGGCTCTCATACTGACCTTTATTCCCTGCTTTTGAAGCGCAGCTGCTTTGCGTGGCACAGCAGATTGCTGTGCGTCAGCTCTTGAAGCTACAGGGAGAGTGCAGGATGTGAGTAAGAAAGCCTCTGCCCGTACGCAAAGTTGTGCGTTTGGCGCACACACGTGTGCAAAGTGTGTGTTTGGCATGCTCGCAAAGCGCGCCCACCAAGCCACACCCACTGAACCAGTGGTAAACCACTTTGAAACCCACCACCACTGCTGTACTTGTACAGGAAAAATACAAACTAGAAGCAATAATTCTAACGGGAACTCTGTCTTTGTGTACGTGATCGAAATAACATCTCTCCTCCTTGCAGCAATTGAAACTTCAGAATGTGAAGTATGGATTTGCAGCCTGCATATTCACTCCAGACCATCTTTAAGAACTTGATTAATATATGACAGCCAAGGCTGATTTCTCCAGGAAATGACCTATTTGTAGATAAACCCACATTCCCAAGTTTCATGCCCACATCTTCTAATATTTCATGAGTGAGAAAGGAGGAAGACATTTGTCTAAACTATTATATTTTAATATATTTCATTTTAGTTGAAATGAACTGTCTCTGTAATTAATATTCTCCTCATTCCACATCAACCTTTACCTGTTGACAGTTTTGGGGTAGCTCTGGGGACCAGAGGCAGACCTGGCACCAGAACTTGTGAGTCCTTTTTAAAATATTTTGTATTGCATGCAGATATGCAAGCCCTACATACATCTTGATCCAGGCAAAGCTTGTTCTGTTAATTTCAGCAAAGAGAACCACTGAAATTCAATGAAGTCAGCAAGAATCCTGTATTGATTGAGTATGTTCACACTTGAGTACCAGTGTTTTGGACCAAGCTCTCACACTATGGAAACACTAAGAAAATACAATAAAGCAAATATACTGTCTGAGAAACTAAGTTTGTTATATAATATCAGCATATCAGAGTTCAGAATAAACTGTCTGACTGACGGATTATGTGCCCTCAAGTTGTTTTTGACTGAGTGACGATATAGATAGCTCTTCTTCACGATAATCTATCCATACTAAGTTGTTCTTTCAAATCTTCCTACAGAGCACTGCAGAACAGAAGAAAAAGAACTTGAGAAAAATTATAAAATACAAAGTCGTTCAAATAAAATTTGAAAAACTGTGGCAAAGGAAAAGAAAGATAGCATCAATAGTAATAAATGTCTTGGGTACAATTCCAAGTATTTGCAGCACCACTTGAACATTAGTGGCATAAACAAAATCACCATCAACCAATTGCAAAAGGTGGTTTTACATAGAACAACTTCCATCCTGTGGTGATATTTTTAATTTTATTAAGTAACAACATCTGCATATTCCTGGTCCTTGGGAAGGACTTGGATTTGGAAATGCCAAATCCAGTCCAAACATCTAGCTGATTGTGGGATCAACCATAATAATCATAAATTTCCTCCCCAGTTCTCTGTGACTGCAGTTCTACCACTTTCTCATTGATCTTCCCTAAAAAGGAAAGGTTGGAGATAGGCTAATAATTGTCCAAGATCCAGGATGGTATCTTGAGGAATGAGTTCACCACTGCCTCCATCAAAGCCAAAGGCATCCCCCTCCCTTTCTCAGGGAAGCCAGAATGGTTCCAGTATGCTTTCTTTAGGATGAATAGTGATGCCAATCCACCCATTTCCCTTTGCTTTGGGAATAATTTGATACCTACTTTGTAAAGTGTGGGAGCAAAGAAGATTGACAGAATCCCAAGACTGTGCCATAACCATAATGGTTTGTACTCTTGCTCTTCTGGGGAGGGATGATGTTGACCCCATTTCCAATACCTGTGCCATAAAATCTGGCATCCTTGTGCTAATCTAATTCTGCAGTTGTGAATACCTTCAAAGATTAATTCACCTGAAACTGCAGAAAGGACAACATCTCTCCATATGGAGATTGAGAGCATTTGTGGGAGTCTAGAAAAAGTGCAGCGAAGAGCAACCAGCATGATTAGGGGACTGAAGACTAAAACATATGAACAATGATTACAGGAACTGGGCAAGGCTAGTCTAGTGAAGAGAAAGGCCAGGGGAGACATGTTAGCAGTGTTCCAATATTTGAGGGGCTGCCACAGAGAGGAAGAGGTCAAGCTATTTTCCAAGGCATCCGAAGGCCAGACAAAGAATAAAGAATGGAAACTGATCAAAGAGAGGTTCAACCTAGAAATAAGGATAAATTTTCTGACAGTTAGAACAATCAACCAATGGAACAGCTTGCCTTTGGAAGTTGTGGGAGCTGCATCACTGGAGGCTTTCAAGAAGTGATTGGACTGCCATCTGCCAGAAATGGTGTAAGGTCTCCTGCTTGGCTGGGGGTGGAGAGAGTTGGACTAGATGACCTACAAGATCCCTTCCAATTCTGTTAATCTGCTGATCTGAGTGACAAGCAGCTGGGTAAGGGAGAGGTGTTTCAATAATTTTTGGGGAGAGAAACAATGGGACTATTTAAGGAAGAGGAACCAAGAGGTGGGCTGAGAATCAATCCAAGTAGAAATACTTTTGAAATGCCTTTGAATAATAGCCACATTACAGACTCACAGTCTCCAAAGCATGTTTACTTCGTTTTCTCATTTTAAAGGACATTTGTGGCTGTTCATAATCTTCCTCCCCTGCCCTGCCTGGAGCTCTTCCTGGTAATAAGTAAGTAATAGCAGTACAGGATCTGATCTTATCATGGTCTAAATATTCCCACTCCTGTAAATTGCAGTCAATAACTCAGAGAGGGGGGAGGAAGAAAGCAGGAGAGAAGGCAGAATGTATCTGCAGCTGCATAGACCTGAACTTCATTGGTAATTAGATTTGCTCGAACATTACACCAAGTTTTCACTTTACAGAAATGTTATCCTCAAACCACAGCAATCCTTTACTGATGATGCACGCATGCTTTTTAAAAGTCTCTGCGCAATTATTTTAGCTATTGCCTGCTGTAAACACAAGGCATTGCTATTCTGTTCCCCATAACTTACATCCATGTGGTTTCTTGCCAAGCTACAAAAGCAAAACAAACCCAATTGTTTTTACTTTTTATTTTGTGCTATTGGCTTTCAAGAAAAGGTTGCTTCATCACCAGCAATGGCCGAAACAAAAATAAAAAGGGAGAAGATCATTGGTGACATTTGGATGTCTGAATTTTTTAATGGAAGCTTTTCCCCTTCCTACCATGCCAGACAGACGTGTAGATATTAAACCATAAACTCTTTATGCATAACAAAAAGTTGCTAAAATCAACAATGATTCAGAACTAGAACCAGACCTTTTCTTGTTTATTTTTCTTTTGAAAGCCATTGAACTGGATCTCCTGCATAGTACCTAGCAATTGTATTTGGATTTGCAGTATTATCTCAGTCCTGCAAATTCTGATGGAAGAGCAAATTTGTAACTCAGGTTTGAACTGCGGGGTCCTCTCTGAGCTTATTTTCTTGCAGTTGTTTATTACCAAACTAGGTAACATCATCGGTGCACTCCTGAAATATCTGCAAGAGAGCACCTAGAACCCTTCACTGCAACTTCTTGAACATCCTGCATATCCTGAGTCACTCCTCCCCCCCTTCATGCATATTTCTATTGTATATGCTTCTAAGCAGTGACTTTGAAGCTGTGTGTATAATACAGAATATTATAGAATAGAATAGAATAACAGAGTTGGAAGGGACCTTGGAGGTCTTCTAGTCCAACCCTCTGCTTAGGCAGGAAACCCTATACCATTTCAGACAAAGGGATGTCCAATCTCTTCTTAAAAACTTCCAGTGTTGGAGCATTCACAACTTGTGGAGGCAAGTTGTTCCACTGATTAATTGTTCTGTCAGGAAATTTCTCCTTAGTTCTTGGCTTCTTCTCTCCTTGATTAGTTTCCACCCATTGCTTCTTGTCCTGCCCTCAGATGTTTTGGAGATTAGCTTGACTCCCTCTTCTTTGTGGCAGCCTCTGAGATATCGGAATACTGCTATCATGTCACCCCAGTCCCTTCTTTTCCTCAGACTAGACATATCCAGTTCCAGCAAACTGTTCTTTATATGTTTTAGCCTCCAGTCCCCTAATCATCTTAGTTGCTCTTTTCTGCACTCTTTCTAGAGTCTCAACAGCTTTTTTTTTTTTAATATTGTGGCGACCAAAACTGGATGCACTATTCCAAGTGTGGTCTTACCAAGGCATTATTAAGTGGTATTAACAGTTCATGTGATCTTGATTCTCACCCTCAGACCTGGTCTGAAATGGGACAAGAACTTGCTCTGCTATTTGCAAATAATTCTTGGGCACGGGCACTATGGGTGGCATCAAGAAACCTGATGAACAGCAGGAACCCCCCAGGATGTTAATATTATGAAACTCCAAACCGTAATCACCAATGTGCCATTAATTTCCAGTGACCTCTTTCTAAGAGCACGTAACTCTGGATAGGTGCTGGAGGCCAGGACACTTCTCACGAGGGGGGCACCACTGCTCAAACTAGAAGCCAAATCTTTTCATCCTGTGATCGAACTCCAGCTCTTTCTTTCTGAAAGTCTGAAACTTGACTTCCGGAGTGTCCTAAAGGGGAAGAGGTGAGCAAGGCACAGTGACTGACTGTATCTTGCTCTTTTCTTCCACTTAAGGATGCTCCGGAAGACAAGTTTCATAGAGCTAGCATTTTTAAAAAAAAGAAAAACAGGTACATGAAGATGTGTTGTTGTCAAGGCAGCAAACAGTGTTTTTGGAGTTCCCCACTTTCTTATTAATTTCCTTTAATCCCTTGGAGTAAGAGCAATGCTAATGTATTTAATCTGTTCCAGGAACGGGGCAAGGGGAATCTACAGATCGCTACAGGAGTTTGTTTGGTATCTGCCCTGTGATGTTTGGCCTGTGGAAACTGCTGGATTCAGCAGGAACGTGTAGACTGTATTATCTTAGAATTAGAGGCTTTCTCTCATTAGCCCAAGCATGAGCGAAACGTTAACCTGTTTGTCTGGTACAAAGCCCCAGGAGCAAAAAACATGTTTGTCTAGGCAGCTACTTTAAGGGAAGTTAAGGTAACGGATGGCTTGTTCCCTGCTGCTGTATTATAAAACAAAATGGAGCAAGGGTCATCACCCGGAGCGGGGAAGATTCCCTCTTGAACTATCAAGCAAGATTTCTTGCAGCAAGATTGCAATGGGAAGAGAGTGGCTCCCTGCCCTTGACCCACTCACCTGGGCCAGAAACTGCAAAGGCCAATCTCCCCATTCTCCCATCCCGCCAAGCCGAGAGGACCCATCATTTATTTATTTATTTATTTTATTTATTTGTCAATTGTTTACGAGATAAGTAAAAGTGTATACAAAATTATGAATACATGAAATGAGTACATATAAGAAAAATAAAATAAAAATAAAAGAAACAATAGGACAGGGACGGTAGGCACGTTGGTGCGCTTATGCACGCCCCCTACAGACCTCTTAGGAAAGGATGAGGTCAATAGTAGACAGTCTAAGGTTAAAGTTTTTGGGGTTTGGGGAAGAAACTACAGAGTCGGGTAGAGTATTCCAGACATTGACCACTCTGTTGCTGAAGTCGTATTTCCTGCAATCAAGCTTGGTGCGGTTAACCTTGAGTTTGTATCTGTTGTGTGCTCTTGTGTTGTTATGGTTGAAGCTGAAGTATTCATTGACAGGTAGGACATTGCAATGTATGATTTTATATACCATGCTTAAATCAGACCGAAGACGGCGTAATTCAAGGTTTTCTAGTTCTAGAATTTCAAGTCTGGTGGCATAAGGTATTCTACAACGAGTAGAGGAGTGGAGAACTCTTCTTGTGAAATATTTCTGGACTTTCTCAATTGTGCTAATATCAGATACGTAATGTGGGTTCCAGACTGATGAGCTGTATTCGAGTATTGGTCTAGCAAATGTTTTGTATGCTCTAGTTAGTAGTGTGATATTACCAGAGAAAAAGCTACTAAGATTAGGTTAACAACTCTTAATGCCTTTTTGGCTATGTAGTTGCAGTGGGCACTAGCACTTAGATCATTAGAGGTGAGTATTCCAAGGTCCTTTACAGAGCTTGGATCATCAAGATCTTGACTATTCAGCTTGTATTTTATTTTCGGATTTTTTTTGCCAATATGTAAGACAGAGCATTTATTTGTTGAGATTTGAAGTTGCCATTTGTTTGACCATTCTGATACACAGTCAAGATCTTTTTGAAGGGTAGCAGTATTGTCTGTGGTATTGAACAGCTTTACATCATCAGCGAAAAGAACGCAGTTGCTCTTAATATGATCACAGAGGTCATTTATGTAGAGTATGAAGAGAGTTGGTCCTAGAACACTGCCTTGGGGGACACCACTATTGACAGGTACAGAATTTGATAGGACACTCCCAATTTTGACCATTTGTTGTCTGTTTGACAGGAATGCTTCTATCCAGTTATGCAGTTGTCCAGAGATACCATAGGATTTTATTTTTAGTAGTAGTTTGTCATGTACCACTGAATCAAAGGCTTTACAGAAGTCTATGTAGATTGCATCTATTGTTTTGCCCTGATCAAGTTATGTAGTCCATATGTTTTTGCAGTGTAAGAGTTGCAGATTACAGGATAGTTTTTTTCTGAAACCAAATTGTTTTTTTCTGAAACCAATCATGCCAGAGATGATTGACTGGACTTGGCTGGACACTGATACCTTTATGTCAGAGTATATTCATGAACTGGGATAGAGCTTAGTAACAAGGTCAGCCCATGAGAGGTGAATTGGGGGCTGAAACTTAAAGGGAGAATCTGGGCGTGGTTTCCCTCTGTTCTGGGCTCAGCTCTAAAGTGAAAGAGAAACTAACTTGCTTGCTTGCTGAAACTAGAGCTCTGATCTGAACTGGAGCTGTAGCATGTCTGCTTCTGTTTGTGTTTGCTTGTAACCTTTCCACACTGGAAGAAACTACTGTATTGTACTGTAGGAAGTTAGCACCCACCCCTCTCCTAGAAAAATGAAATATCCTGGTAAATATTAAAAAGGCAGAATATTTCCCCTAAAAAGAATAGAAACCCAGAAGCAGAAACTCACCTCAGAAGCAGAAGCTCGCCCCCACCTTTGTTAATGGGTCGGCCATTCAGGCCTGGGCCAGAATACTTTACATAACAAAGATCTCCAGGTAAAGCTGTAGCAATGGCCAAAAGCCCTTTTCAGTGCATCATCATCCAGCAAGGCTCAATCAAGCCTGGAACTCAGGACAACCTACAGAGTTGCCCCTGCATGGCCTCATGGGAGTCTGACAACCAATCAGAATACAAGCTCCAATTCAAATCCCAACAAAGGTTATAAAACCCAGGCACTCTCAGCACCTCAGCCCTTTTTTGATCTCTTCCTTCATCTTGAAGCATGTGATCATCCTTCCTTTTCACTCTGGAGCTCCAGGCCATGTGGTCCTGTCCACCATTAAACCTTCCAAACAGCCTCCATGTTTCCAGTGTCTTTTTCCCCACTTGGAACTGAACCCAGAAGGATTTTTCTTCCAACAGAACTTTTACCTATTTTATATAAAAGGAACTTAATGATTCCTGCTGAGTCAGTCATCTGTGTGTTTTCTGGATTTGAATTTTGCTGCAAACTCTAAGACTTTATGTTCTCCTTTTTTAAGGGGTGTCAAACTCAAGGCCTGTGGGCTGGATCTGACCCACGGAGTGATTAGATCTGGAAATAGCAAAGGACTGGCCTATAGTGCCTCTGCAGTGGCCCTCCCAGCTCAATTTTTCCTGGCAGAGGCTACAGGAGGCCGTCATGGCCGAAAACGGAGCCCGGGAAGATCCATCCAGCCACAGCCACTTGCCCCCCGACATGAGTGATGTCAAGCTGGCCACGCCCACCCTGGCCATGCCTAACCAAGCCATGTCCATCTGACTGCTTGAGGTCAAACACGGCCCTCAATGAAATTGAGTTTGGCACCCCGGGCTAGATAATTCAGAGCAATCCTAACTACCTTGACTCAAAATAATGGCTACATTCATTTAGCATCTTAGGCCAGTTACTGAACCAGTTAGGCCAGTTAATGAATCCATGTTCTGGATTGACTAATGTACTGAATTATAAGGTAACCAAAGTCTGTTGCCAGAAACCAAACAGTGGTTAACAGTAGCCAAATTGAAGTTAACATGCTGCATGAATGCAGATACAAGTCTTTAGCTCTAGACTCTAGAGCATGGGTGTCAAACTCGCAGAGTCCCATTGCCATCATGTGATGTATTGTGATGGTTTTTCTCCTTTGTGGAGCTTAGGTGGGTGTGGCCTGCCCATGATGATCCAGCCTGTGGGCCACCAGTTTGACACCCCTGTGAGAGTCAGTGTGTTGTGTGAATATGACTAGTATGTGCTTAGGATTGCAACTTGAATGTTAAAAACAGGGGAACAACAAATGCCTACATGGAGTGAACAGCTATAAAAATGGCTGACATTTTCAACAAGTTACAACCATCAAGCTTTTTTAAACTCAGCTTTCTTCAGGCCTGTTGGGCATTGTAGACTACCATTTCCAGAATTCCGAACAAGTCTGAGATGCAGATTATGCAGTGGTGGGATTCAAATTTTTTTACTACCGGTTCTGTGGGTGTGGCTTGGTGGGCATGGCAGGGGAAGGTTACTGTACAATCTCCAGTCAGAGGTGGTATTTGCCAGTTCTCTAAACTATTCAAAATTTCTGCTACCGGTTTTCCAGAACTGGTCAGAACCTGCTGAATACCACCTCTGTGGTTATGGGAGTTATAATCAAATGGAAGGGACCAAATTGGAGCAGAATATTGAAGTGGTTATTCTCTTGAAATGTTTTTCAGTTTATTTGTGTTACGGACTGGCCAAGGTATTGCAAGTGAAATTGGGAGCACCCTGGTAGGATTCTTACTCATAAAGGATCATTGTTCATTGTTCTCTGTCCTTGCTCAATCCATAGAATTAAGTGAAAGAATGTATTCATACAATAAGTAACAGGTTATCTTTGCAGATTTGTAAGACAAGAGAATGTTTGTTCTTTGGATTAAAGATGTACAAAGAAAACACCATCATTGTCTCCTATTTCAGGAAGTGCTTCAAAGTTTGGAGTGTAGGAAATGGTACTCTGTGTACTGTGTAGTGTCTCAAAATGTACATATCCAATACAGGTCAAGGGGAACCAGCAACAAACATCCTAGTAGGGATGTCTAGGTCAGGTCGCCAAACAGCCAAGGACTTTTATTTCTTGCACTGCTAATCCATCCAAAAACCAAACTTCTCAGGGCAGGCCATAAACTAAGTGAAAACATTTTCAAAAGTCAATAGAAGAGTAGAACACTAAAATACTAACAATAAACACCACAGAAGCTGTAGAAATCATCAAATAATTATATATCCCAGATTATTTTAAAATTAAACTGTGATAGAAAACCTACAGGGAGCCTAATCTCAAAAGATCATCCCTGTGAGTGCCAAGTCGATTTCACTGGGAGAGAATTTTCCACAGGTGAGGTTCTTACAGGTGTCCATTCTATTTCACTTGTTGAAGGCACCTTGTATGGCTATGTATGATTTTCATCCATTTCATCTTGCTTCTTCTAAATATGCCAGTAAGCATATTTAATTCACAATAGGCTTTGTTTTGATTTTTCCCCATGTTCTTGTATGGTTATCATCACCATTCCATAAATGTATTGTTATTATTCATGTTGCAGATGTTGGAAGAAACTCATACTTGCTGATTCCACTCCTTTTGCTTAGATAATTCCATTTTGGCTGCAGAATTCATAGTTTGTAGGCATACGGAACACTGTTTTAAATTTCCTGGTTCATTAGTATTATTTTAGTTTAGCACTCTCACTGACTTATAGCAACTATCCAGGGGTTTAAACAACAGTTTCCTAAGCTGACACTTGAACTTGGGATTTTTTTTCTCATGTGATTCAGCCATTGAGCGCTTTCTTGATGCTTTCAGACATTGTAAAAAAATGTTTCTACAAATGTTTTGCATTCAATAGGTGACCAACTCCTCCTCTAAATCCATCTCTTTCTTTGAAAGGATCTCTAAAAATACCATGTTACCACCAGAGTGGGCAGGGATCACTGGTGTGATTGACTGGGAATTTTGGGACCTGAATTCAAACTATTTGGAAGGGAGCAGTTTGGAGATTGTAGATGGGCTTCATTATCTGGAAATATTTCCCATCATGCTGAGTGGTGCTGAGTATGTGTAGAATTCAATTATAGGTTTCTAATCTATCCTTTGAGAAGCAAGTAGTATAAATAGACATATAACAAACAGGCTGGTGGCCAACACGTTCCATTAATAGAATATGGATGCCAGTAGGTTCTTCCAAGTGTTGGAATTTATGTCACATACCATGTACCTTGATCTGGATGAAAAGGAACACTTTTAACTGGGTAGGTGGGCAGGAAGAGCAGGAGAGCACAGTGCAAAGTAAATTCTGACTGGTGGAATGAAGTTTGAGAAACCTGTCTGAAAATAATTAAGATTTCACATCTAGTCTGTGTCATGAGTATTTCAGAAACCAGGTAAGTTGTAAATTTTCTCTGACTTCTCTGACTTTCTCTCTCTCTCTCTTTCTTACATATACACATACCTTCTCTGCTGCTCAAGGAAGAGAGAAGAATGAAACATGAAGCAATGCTTTGGATGTACCTATAACTGTTAAAAATAAACTTCAAACTGGTTTGTTTTGGTTCCAGTATTTACCTATGAAGGAACAAGAAGAAATCTAAGTTCCCATAAAGCATGGTCTCCAAATAGATAGTTGCAGCTGAATGCTGAGGAAGGAAACATTTTCCTTTTGGTGTGCTAGCATCTTTTTAAAAAATCACTTTTTAATTCAAAGAAGATTACAAGTATTTGAATCTTGGTGTTATAAACAGACCTACACATGTAAGGTTCAAGCTCAGTACTTTTTTTATATTCAGTCTATTACACAAGAATTTCCCCAGACTGCCAGTTGTAGCCTGGGAATAGTAAACTCTCTGGAGCTCAGGGTTGTCTGTCTGTCTGTCTGTCTGTCTGTCTGTCTCTCTCTCTCTCTCTCTCTCTCTCTCTGTCTCTGTCTCTGTCTCTGTCTCTGTCTCTGTCTCTCTGAATTTTAAACCTCTTGTAGCTGCACAAGAATTTGAGGCTAATTCCATGCTGGAGCCCCGTCTCCTCCCATCTGGCTGGATATTTCCTAACAGGTGTCAACTGAATGCCCAGGCTGAAGTCCCTCAGGCCAAAGCATAATGGTCATGGATGCCCAAAACTTTTGGTTCTCTCCTTCTGGAATCAGAAGGAGCCACAAATAGCTGCCATTGAAGGATAATAATGCCCATCTCCTCTGCAAGGGTAGACTGCTTTCCAAGATATTGAAGGTGGGGATGAACATGGCTGCACTTAATATTCTGGAACATTCAAGAATTTTACAGGATATGTCAATTATATAAACGGAGAGAAACTTATTAGGTACTAGGGATTTTTTGTTATTGTTTCTTGGGATGAATATTTTACTCAGATAGGAGCAGAGAAGACACTTGTGTAACCTAAGTGATAAAATCCTAAAGGGCAGTTAATAAGCTTGCCTTGTAAAAAGGTGATAAGAGAAGGTGGTGAGAACCTGACCCAGAGCTAGCCAAGGATGTAAAAAACAAACAAACTCAGGTATCGTGGGAGAGTAACCAGCCAAGCAAAGCAGATTATTTTATGTCATGGGCCTACCAGAGCCCCAGGGAAGTGCAGAAGGGCAGCTTGGTATACGACAACATCTTTTTGTGAGAGTTCAGGTTTGACCTGGAATGCAGTTTTGCTTCATATTCATATTTTGTTTCAAAGCGCATTTAAATGAAGCTGTTTGCTTTCAAACCCAGTACATTCTTTTGCCTGTGTAAAACTAGCTACACTTTGACTTATGCCGAAGTATACAGATCACCTACATGCCAGCCTATCAACACTTCCAAACTATTTGAAAAAACTCTGAATGACACACAAAAGGCTCTGCTGCTCTCTTATTTTGAAATAAATGCTTTGTGATCAGGGCCAATGCCCATATGCATTTTTTTTTAAAGCAGCTCACCACATGGAAAACAACTTGATTGGTATTCCAAGACTGCTTATTATTGCATCATTTCTAGAGAATGTGCCACATCTCTTATCCTTTGGGAATCAAATATTTACACTGGCTTAATTTTGTTCTCTTCGTCTTTTCCTCATTGGTGACTTTCCAGCCCTTCTTGAGGCAAGGTCATTATACCCTTTAGGTTTCCTGTTTGGGCTTGGCACCCTTGGTGAGTAAAAGGGAATGCCACTTCCCTCCCCCCTTCTCCCTCCTGAAATGACTGGAGCTCATTTTCTAATAGTAATTTTACTGAAAAATGAATTTTAAAAACCCCTACAATGATTTAAAACAAACAAACTAAACAACAAAAAGAAAAAATAGAAGAGGAGGGAAAAAAGAAAGGGAAAAATAAGACTACAATAAAGGAAAAGATAACAGACAATCAGAGTTGGAAGGGACCTTGTAGGTCATCTCGCCCAAACGGGAGACCCTACACCATTTCTGACAAATGGCAGTCCAATCTTTTCTTGAAAGTCTCAAGGGATGGCGCTCCCACAACTTCCAAGGGCAAGCTGTTCCATTGGTTGATTGTTCTCAATGTCAGAAAGTTTCTCCTTATTTCCAGGTTAAATCTCTCCTTGTTCAGTTTCCATCCATTATTCCTTGTCTGGACTACAGGCGCTTTAGAAAATAGCTTGACCCCTTTCTCCCTATGGCAGCCCCTCAAATATTGGAAGACCGTTATCATGTCTCCCCTGGTCCTTCTCTTTACTAGACTAGCCAAGCCCAGTTCCTGCAAGCATTCGTTGTATGTTTTAGCCTCCAGTCCCCTAATCATCCTGGTTGCTCTTCTCTGTACTTTTTCTAGAGCTGCAACATCTTTTTTATAATGTGGTGAACAAAACTGGATGCAGTACTCTAGGTGTGGTCTTACTAAGGCTTTATAGAGTGGTATTAGTACTTCCCTTGATCTTGATTGTATCCCTCTGTTAATACAACTTAGAATTGCATTAGCTTTTTTGGCTGCTGCTGCACACTGCTGGCTCATATTTATCTGGTTGTCCACTAAGACTCCAAGATCCCTCTCACAGTTACTGCTATTGAGCCTGGTTTCACCCAGTCTATATGTGTACTTTTGGTTTTTCTTGCCTAAGTGTAGGACTTTACTTTTCTCTACATTGAATTTCATTTTGTTAGATATGGCCCAATGTTCTAGTCTGTCACGATCCATCTGGATCTTGAGCCTATCTTCTTGGGTGTTAGCTATACCTGCCAGCTTAGTATCATCTGCAAATTTGGTAAGTTCCCCTTCTAATCCCTCATCTAAATCGTTAATGAAGATATTGAAGAGTACTGGGCCTAAGACGGAACCTTGTGGCACCCCACTGCTTACTTCCCTCCATGTAGACTAAGACCCATTAAAGACTACTCGTTGAGTACCGTTCGCCACCTAGTTGCAAGTCCATCTAGTGGTGGTGCTATCTATTCCACTTTTTTCTAGCTTATTAAGAAGTAGGTTGTGGTCTACTTTGTCAAATGCCTTGCTGAAATCTAAATATATTATGTCCACAGTATTTTGCTGGTCTACTAATTTAGTCACTGTGTTGAAGAATGAAATAAGATTGGTTTGGTATGATCTGTTCTTAACAAACACGTGCTGACTGCTAGTTATTACTTTACTTGTTTCTAGATGTTGGCAGATCTGTTTTTTTATTATCTTTTCCAGTATCTTCCCAGGTATTGATGTTAGGCTGATTGGTCTATAGTTTCCTGGGTCTGTTTTTTTTTCCTTTTTTGAAGATGGGAACCACATCAGCTCTTTTCCAGTCCTCTGGTAGTTCCCTGGTGCTCCAGGATTTTTGAAAGACATGGTGCAGTGGTTCTGAGATGACCTCTGCCAACTCCTTTAAAACTCTGGGATGTGATCAATCAGGCCCCGGTGATTTATTTTTATCAAAATCAGACAGTTGTTCTCTTACTATTTTTTTGCTTATTTTAACTTTTATTTCTGGTCTGTCTTTTACAGTTATGTTTTTGGTGGGTTGAGCTATAATTTCTTTTTGTGTGAAGATGGATGCAAAGAATGAGTTAAGCAGTTCTGCTTTTTCTCTGTTGCCTGCTACTTCCTTGCCATCTTCTCTCTTTAGTGAACCGACTGTTTCCTTGATTTTTTCTTGTTATTTATATGTTGGAAGAAACTTTTTTTATTATCTTTGACTTTTGTTGCAAGTCTTTGTTCGTTTTGAGCCTTTGCTATCCTGACTTCGACTTTGCAGATTCTGGCTATCTGCTGATATTCTGCCTTAGTTGTATGTCCTTCTTTCCATTTTTGTGTACTTGTCCTTTTTTTCTTTCAATTTGCCAGAAAGATCTTTGTGCAGTCATGCTGTTTTCTTCTTGGATTTCTTGTTTTTCTTTCTCAGTGGTATTGTGCTGGTCTGGGCTTCTATGATCATACTTTTCAGGGTTTCCCAAGATTCTTCAGTTGTTTTCCCATTTAGGATTTTCATCCATGGAATCTTTCCCAAGTTCTCTCTGAGTTTATTGAAATCATCTCTTTTAAAACCCAAGACTCTGGTGTCATTATGTTCTGTTGCTTGTATTTGTGTTATGTTGAATTCTAGTTTGACGTGGTCACTTTCACCCAAGTTTCCTGCAGTTTCAACTCTCTCTATCACTTCTTCTCTGTTTGTAAGAATTAAGTCCACTTTGGCAGTCCCTCTAGTTTCACCCTCTACCTTTTGGACAACAAAGTTGTCAGCTAGGTTGGTTAGGAACTTATTTGATTTCTCAGTTGGTGCAGAATTAGTTTTCCAATTGATATCAGGATAATTGAAGTCTCCCATTACTATTGTTGTGTGTTTCCTGCATATATTTGTTAGTTGGCTGGCAAAAAGGACATCTATTTTTTTTTTTTGCTTGATTGGGTGGCCTATAATATACACCTATGGCCATGTCATTCTTTTTTTTCTTTTATATTGACCCATAAGCATTCTAGGAGGTTTTCATCTTTGGTTTCATTCATTTCTGTAGCAATATAGTGGTCCTTTACATACAGTGCAACTCCACCTCTATGGGGTCTGTTTTTTTTAATAGTTTGTATCCTTCTACCAGTATGTTCCAGTCATGGGTTTCATCCCACCAAGTTTCTGTTATTCCAACTATATCATATTTACCTTTATGTATTCGTCTGTTCCCCAGACTTTGTGCATTTTTATATAGGACTTGAGATCTTTATGTCTGACACTGTGTTTACTGTCTACATAATCTGTGTTATGCCTGCCTGTCCCTACTTTCTTGCCACCTGTTTGATTAGTGCACATGGTATGGCACTCACTATTAAATACTTGGTTTTGGTTGGCATCAAGGTTGATAATCTTACCTGCACAAACATCTATTTTGCATGCACTGGTATCCTTATTAGTTTTAGGTGCTGGGGACAGAAATGTTCTGAGTCCATTAATTCTCTGTTCCCACTGTTCAGTTTAAATGTTAAACCAGGAAATCTGTGAATTTAATGCCAAGTAACTCAGTCCTTTTCTTTGATGGATGAAAAAGAAAACAAATACATAATAAAATTACTTCCCCCTTCATCACCGGTATAAATGATTTTAGTAAATTATCACCTTCTCTTAAAATAAAACGAATTACCTTTTCTTTTCATATCCCAACTCTTATTTATGAACAAATCCTTGAAAACCTAATCATTTCAGTCCTGACCAGCTAATGCCCATTAAGGATTACCAAAGATAACATATGGTATTTATTTTAACCATGACCAAATAAACCAACTTTACATTTCTTCTTCTTACATTTAACAATCTTGATCTTTAGTCCTTCATATAATATCCTAGAACTTGATTTCTTTTCATTTTTTCCTTGTTCATTCTCACAAAAATGTTCAAAGCTTTAACAATCTTAAAATTAACTTCTGAGTCCATTGTTCAAAAATAAGGTTCAGTATGTTGAATATTAAAATACTGTATTTTGTTCCAGTCTGTATTACTAAGTCAAATTTAAGTTTCTTCTCCCTTAATTGAAATCTTTAGTTCCTTCTAGTTCCCCCAGTATCCAACATTCAAAGTTGCATCCTGTCATGTTTGCTTTTTAAAAAATAATTCAAAACAAAAGCATTTCTCCTACACGATGGATTCTTGTAATTAATTTCAAAATCTTATTTCAAATTTAAGGGGCAGTGCGATGACTCAGTGGTTGGGGCTTGTCAGCTGGAAAGCTGACAGCCTGGGTTTGAGACCCAAGCACTGTATGTTGGGGTGAGTTCCTGTTACTCATCCCAGTTTCAGCTGCTAGCAGTTCAAAAGCATGCAAATGTAAGTAGATAAATAGGTACCAAATGGAAAGGTACCTGTGAATCTTCACATTTTAAAATCTTCATAGAATGCATTCCATATTTACATGCTGGCCACGTGATGGTGGAAGTGTTTCTCAAACAGCATGTTTCACAGACATGCACACTCCCTTGACTGAAAATCGGAGAAAAGCACCACCCCTTTGAGTCAGTCATGCCTGGATGGGGGGAACTGTTAAACTTATTTCAAATTTATCTATTTATAACTTTCTAAAATCAAAATTTTAATTACCCTGTTTATTCCAGAATTTTTTTAATAGTTAAACTTTCATTTAGAACTTCTTTTGCTAAAGATTAAAGAAACTCCCACATCCTGTAAAAATCTGTCCATCCAAAGGTTCCTAATACAGTTGACAAAAAGCATTTAATAAGCAATTTCTAAAAGTGATCAGATTTGGAAATATGCAAACCGTGTCCTTTTAAAAGTGCTGACTGTGAGTTGAACAAGATAGGTATTCCCTTATCTCCCAGAGGTTTAAAGCTGACATAGAAATGGCCGTCTTGTGGTCATTGTGTGAGGAGCAACTGTACAGAGCGCTTGCTGGCAATTTCAAGTCTTCTCCTTGTCCAGAGTAGATTTACAAAGAGCCAGTCTATTAACTGGATCTTCATTCAGCTGCAGTTATCAATTGTTAGGGCATTTTATCTAATGAAAAGGATTGAGGTGGGGGCAGCAATGAAAATAAGTTAATTAATCTCTCCCAGTGTCACGTTAGTGACATGAAAGCACATATCATGTTTTGGGTTATACAGCTGCAATTCAAGGAAGGAGGCATGGCAAATTCCTTTTAATTTTGCCATTGATTTTCTCTATTGCATTGTTCATGACAACTTTGCTCTTCAGGAATAGCTTTAATGCCAGTCTTGAACGAAATGTTTGATACAAAATATATATTCTCTTTTAACTGGATGGACTTTTATTGCTCAAAAAAAATGCACAGATCTGGGTCAGTGCTCTTAAATATACACAAACAATGAGATAGACAATCCTTCCTGGTTAGTCACTGATTTAACAGAAATTATGCCAAGTCCTCAGAAATAAAATATTCCTGCAAGAGACATCAGATGACACAACTGAGTCCATACTTTCTCTACATCCATTTAAAGGCAAAGTTCATATTAATGTAACTTAATCAGGACAAGTTAGTGCTGTCCTGCCATTCCAATATAGCAAGAGATTTCAGGTGTTGGTGATAGCCTTTAAAATCTTACTTGGTGTGGGGCCTAGGGGCTGGCTGGCTCTAGGATCACCTGTCCCAAATAGAATTTGCCCACCAAGGCATGTTGGCAGAGACAGCTTGCTGAGACTGTCCACCCCACATGAAGTGCAGCAAAAATGACCCTACTCTGCAGGAGCTCCCCTCTTGTAGAATAAGATTTTACAAAGTCTCACTTGTAATATTCAGGAAATGCCCGAGACCATGGTTTTTCCAGAGTGCAGCATGTCTGGAGGTCGAAATGTGAGAGGTTAAAGATCCTTGGGTGTAAGATAATTGTTTTCCTGATGATACACAGTGCTATGTTTTAGGATTACTGTGTTATGACAGTTTGATTGTGTTATGATGATGACATATGATAAACTGTATATTTAGATTACACTGATAATAAATGAGCATTGTTGTATTTGTATTTTGCTGCTTGTGTGCTCCTTAGAATAGCATGATTCAAGTGGCGTAAAAGCATTTGTAATAAGCAAAGAAAGGAAGATATATAGAGCTTTCTTTCACAGTTTGCTTCTCACCAGCAGCATAAAACATAGAGGACTTTCCCAGTTTATAGCAGGGAATTGGAAAAAGGAAATAAAGATCTTGAATAAGGAAGCCTTACATTGGTGAAGACTTCTGGTTCAGACATAGAATGACTCACCTAGTGCTGAAGGATGCAGTTGCTATACTGCTTAAGGGGATAAAAATCCTGTCCAAACTAACATAACAATACAACTGAGACAATGTAGAGAATCTGGTGTGCAGTCTAATGTAGGGTGTCAAACTCACGACCTGTGGGCCGGATGCGTCATGCATTGGCCATGCCCATCCCCAGTTTAGTGAAGGGAAAAAAGTTGTGATACACTGACGTTGTGAGTTTGACACCCCTGGTCTAATGCCTATGAAGAGGAAAGCTAGATCCAGCACCGATTCCACTTCAGCAACAGAGTGATCAATGTCCTGAATACTCTACCTGACTTTGTGGTTTCTTCCCCATTTTAACCTTAGACTTTCTACTATTGACCTCACCCCTTTCCTTAGAGGTCTGTAGGGGTGGGGGTGCAGAAGCGCACCAACGTGCCTACCATCCCTGTCCTATTGTTTCTTTTATTTTTCTTATATGTATCCATGTATTCATAACTATGTTTTTACTTATACCTATTATCTTGTAAGCTATTGACAAACCAAATAAAATAAAAATACGTTTGAATTAAAATAAACATGAATGTGATGATCAAGTTAGGATTGGACTCACTGTGGAAAAGTAGGAGCTAGGTGGATTTTTCTTCTCCACATTTGCTTCCATAATGTAGACTTAGAGTTCCTTAGAAGACTTAGAATAACTTTATGGTCACTTTAAATGCACACTAATCAGCATACATTAAAATGAAATTTCATTGCATACAACTCTCAAAGGGTCTCTTCTAATGCACACTACACAAACAGGACAAAATAAATAAATAAATACAAAATGATGCATATACCTACATATCCCCTGTGTGTTTAAAAAAAGTTGAGGGATTTTGTAACTATAATGATTCTGTTTTTTTGTTTGTGTCTCTCTGTAGAGGAATCATACCACCAACTCAGATTGGAGTCACAGTTGAGTATGGATAATACAAGCCATATGGGTTCAATTTGTATTTCAGGCATGCCATGTGAACCAGATTATTACCTTACATTAAGTCAGGTAACTGGTTCAACAAGTCCAATCATGGATTGATACAGGTAGTCCTCAACTTATGACCTCAGTTGAATCCCAAATTTCTGTTGCTAAGCGAGAAATTTGTTAAGTGAATTTCATCCCATTTTACAACCTTTCTTGCCACAATTGTGAATTATTGCAGCTGTTAAGTTAGAAACACAGTTGTTAAGTGAATCTGGCTTCCCATTGCTTGTCAGAAGGTTGCAAAAGATGATCACATGACCCTGGGACACTGCAGCCGCCATAAGCATGAGTTAAGTGAATTTTGATCATGTGACCATGGGGATGCCACAAGAGTTGTCAGTGTGAAAAATGGTCGTAAGTAATTGTTTTTCAGTTCTGTTGTAACTTTGAACAGTCACTAAATGAATGTCATTAAAAATACGGGGAGGATTTCAGGTTGCTTGTCTACTGTGGATTGAGGTCCCATGAAGGTGCACCCTTGCTGAAGAAATCAGTCAACTTTACTATTACAACAAGACATGTAATGAGCATTACACAGAGGTCAATAATTTATTACTCTCAGCCTGATTTTAAAAATTAAGTCCCATTTATGGTGAGCAAAACCAGCCTATCTGTTCAGTTTTGAAACCATATAATGGTTGCGTTCAACAACATTGGCATCTCAGCAAGCACTAATCTTATTTTCTTTGTTCTAGTTTACAGAGCAAGTAACTTTTACTCCTTTTTTAACCTTCTTTGGTTTTCAAATCAAAATGAAATATTTCCCATTTTCCAATATCCTTCTTATTACCATCTCTTCACGATTCACTATATCTGATAATTACGTCTGGGAGTTATGTTCGTAAAAGGTGACTGTGAATCTTCACATTTTTAAATGTTCATAGAATGCATTTTGAGTGTATTAACATTTTCATAATTTCCCTCCTCTGAAATATTTATACAGTATGTATAAATAGGTACATATATTCAATATTATTCAACTGAGCTTTCATCAAAGTTTAAAACATACAGCAGTTCAACAGGAGTGGCATTCCAGTCAAGCAGAAAGTATTTACATTTAGCAGGCCCGCAGTTAAGCTTCAGGACATCTTTGTTTATGCCATGAAGTTCATCTAAAATCAAACAAATATATAGGTAGCTATAGCAGTGTTTCTCAATGTTGGCCATTTTAGGACCACCACCCCTGAATTCTTTAACCACCATGCTAGCATTAATTTTAAATTAATCTAAAGATGATGATTAGAATCGATCTTAAAACAGCTAAGGGTGAGAAACACTGTTTTGCGGTATTTCCCTTTGTTGCATCAGAGAAAGTTGGATTATATGCCTTCTGAAACTAGAGGTGATTTTAGTAAAAGGACTATTCTAGGACACAAGATTTTTGGCCCAAATCAAGTAACTGTAGCTGCTAAAGAATAGATAAGTATGGACAGTTGATACAGTTTCTAAGAATGTTTATGAGTGGAACAAATTGCGTGATATTGTGGAATGAAGGGTTGGTCAGCAACATTATTGGAGTAGGAGGGAAAAGTTACCTAACATTTGTTTGGCTTTCAAACACTTTCTTCTCTTTCTTCTCTAGGTTGCTTATGTCAGGAGCTATCAGTTGGGATTGTGGCCAAAACTCATTATTTATTTCTTTGCTCTTCTTTCATTGCATCCTAGATATGTTGTTTTCTCCCTCATACATTCAGTGTGTAAGTTGGTCATTTCTCATTAAATCTGGAACAGGAATGAAGACCAGCCCTTCAGAAACTAGTAAAACAACATTTTTTGTAGGGTTCTCGCATTCTTTCTCATGAACAGAGTTCTCTTTGATGATAACCTGTAGGCCAGTGACCATAGACTCTCAATGACACTCCTTTGTGGTAGCCACAAGGAGATACAATGAACAGCTCCAACTTTTAGGGCACCTCAGAATAAAATACTTTGCATAGCATTTGGTTTGTTCTATACCTCTAGTATTTTTCTCTATGCTGCAATTTATTTGTATGAATTAATAAAAGTAAACCAGTGGCAAAATAACCTGGACAAATATTCCACAGGTCACTTCTTCTCAGACTTTGCCCAGTCATGCTTACTTTTGAACAGGAATTACAGTAAGAAGAGAATCAGAGCAAGATGCCAGCTGTTATTTATAGTATTTCTGTGTATTTATAGTGTATTTATTATAGCACAACCATCAACAGTGTTTTTTCCTCTCTTTTAGAAAGCATTTGGAAAACTGGTGGCAATATCTCTGTACCCAGGAACAGTCTAACGTGCGTCTTGTTCTTGCTACTTGGATATGAATGTAAATAAAACATCTGAATAAGGTGCCACTTCTTTAGATGGGAAATTTACAGCTTAATGAGCCAAAACTGACCCGCCAAATCATCCAATTTAGCCCGGGAGGAATCTGGACTGGATTTTCCCTATTTCTGCTTTTGAGTAGCTTTTGGAGCTTAAACAATTTGGGCAGTGGTGAGATTCAAATTTTCTTTACTACCGGTTCTGTGGGTGTGGCTTGATGGGTGTAGCAGAGGAAGGATACTGTAAAATGTCCAATCAGAGGTGGTATTTACCGGTTCTCCAAACTGCTCAAAATTTCCGCTACTGGTTCTCCAGAACTGGTCAGAACCTGCTGAATACCACCTCTGAATTTAGTGGTGGGAATTAAAGAAGAAAAAATTCATAGTGATAATGATCACTATGGATTGACATTTGAAAAGTCTGAAGTTGAATACTATCTAGGTTTCATTTTATATATCTATGCAAACACACCCACATTTACACATATTATTTTGTCAGATTCTTTTATTTCAGTTTCATGCACGCAGTGACATCATGTGCCATTTTAATATTTAATCATTTCATTTTTAATTGGTTGGATTTGAGCACACATTACTATGTTAGAAGGTGAAGTAACAAATTACTATCTCTTCTGTTGCATTCATAGACTGACCGCAGTCTTCAATCCGGTCCGCATTTCTGGTGGGAGTGTGGGCCGCTCCCATTGGTTGATGCCGTTTGACAGCTGGCTATAAAAGGAGCTGTCAAACAGCATCAGCTGTTGCCACCAGCTGACTGCCTGTTAGCCCCAGCAGCCGCGGCAACCCTTTATTCGTTGAATAAAGCCTCTTGACTGTTAGCTCCATGTCTGCCTCAGTATTTACCACCGCTCTACAACATCTTCTGAATTTTGGACAGAGATATTTGTTAAAATATCTCTACCCAGTTTTACATTATTATTCCAAAGGGGGCTGTCAAAGCAGATAATCTCCATTAAAAAACGATCTACCTATAGATCCATATGGTAAAAGTTCAACATTGTTTAGGAAAACATTACACTTTCTTAGATAACTAAGCAATACAATAGAAATACTCTATATACAGCAGGGGTCACCAACTGGTAGGCTGGGGACCACTGGTGGTCCACGAGAAAATTTTGGTGGTCTGCAGAGAAATGTCCCCCCCCAAAGCAATTAATCTAGGCTGCGCAGGACCACAAGACTGTGCCACCCACATGGCCTGCCCACCTGCTGGCCCCCACCCTTTAGTCGAGCACAAACCTTACCTTGAGTAGAGCCATGCGAGCTGGAACTGGAAGGTAAGATGAACGGCGAGGGAGGGAAATCTGCCCCGGGGTGGCTTGCTGACGTTGGTGGGAAAGTCAGTCCCATATTCCAGAGCTGCAATAGTCACAGGACTGGCCCTTTGGTCACCCTAGAACAGCTGCTCCAGTCCATGGCAGGCCGGTACACTCGGGTGGAGGAGCAGCTGCTCCAGGATGACCAAAGGGACAGTCCTGTGACTCTGGCAGCTCTGGAATAGGGGACCGACTTTCCCACCAACATCAGCAAGCTACATCAGTCAAAATTCATATTAGTGATCCGCAGGATTTAAAGTTATGAGTTTAGTGGTCCCTAGGTCCAAAAGGTTGGCGACCCCTGATATACAGTACATAGTGTTAACCTATACACAAAACTATTTGTATTAGGGGCATGGAATTTCAATCTCGTTATCTTAATACATGCTTTCACTGAATGCTGACAGTAACCTCTTTCTCACAATACAGCTTCTTATCTTCTGCTTTATTCTTGACAGAAATCACAATGGAGAATAGATGGAAACTGAAACTTTTCAAGTAACATGAAGGAGCAGGGATAGAAGACAGGGAACTGCCCCTGTTTTCCTCTATTCCTTCTTTCTAAACCACAAGGCAGAAATAATAAAAGCAGATCAGCCCTTTTACACAAACAGCTCTTGTTCTGTATTAACATACTCCAAATCCTAAAACCTGATTGGCCCACATGGGCCGCAACCTGATTGGATAACTAAATGGCCGTGATTGGCGTGCTTGGAATCTGCCGCGATTGGTCAAGCCAATCGCGGGAGATTCAAAGCACTGTCATTGGCCACTGCGCCACGAACAGCTCCTATATGAAGGGCTGCCGCGAAGCGCAGGTCCTGCACAGAACTGTATACTCAATAAAGAGCTGAATGTTCACTTTTAGTCTCGCGTCTCTATGGGGACCGATCTACCCGATCTAACCCTGGGACCGATCTACCTGATCGAACAGCTCTGGATCTGCGAATGTATTGGATCCCATGCAGCCACTGTCCACATCCACAACGCAGAAGAGTTTCAGCAATTTTCCCCAGTCCTTTAGATGTATTGGATACAATTCCTTTCCCTTCCAGCTATTTGACCTCTGAAGATAGTTAGCCTAATATAGCAGTATATAGAGAACAGTCTGGGAGAAGTTGACCAGCACATTTGGTCTTAAGGGCTATGGGAAAAACAACACAAACATATTGAATAAGAAAAAAAAAGTTCTTTCACTAAATGGGGACAGAAGGAGGCATGTTTTAACATTCGCAGATGGATGTTTGGGAGATCAACAAAATCATAAATTTGAAGGATATTCTAAATAAAATTAAATGAAGAGAAAAGACATTCAGCTCACAAATAATCATAAGTTCATAAATGGATGTTACTGTCTTGATTTTGCATGTGCAGCACAGAACAAGCAAGTTGATTCCTCCATCAGTTTCAATACTAAAGGAAATATTGGGCAGAATTGATTGCTGAATTCTGTCCGTCATCTCTAAGCTCTTTCCTGGGCTCTTCTTCTAAGAACAGGGTTTGTTTTTTTCTTAAACAGAAGACAAATTGGAATCATATAATGAGCTGAGTCACAACTAGAGCTGTTATTTAAAAGTTCCCTCCTGTTGCTTTCCTTTCATTATATAGACAACGCATGCTGACATTCAGATTCCTTGTTTGTTTGGGGGAGGGCAGAATTTCCTTCATTCCAGCGATTTCTGTTTTTAGCCTTGCACTAAATGAGTAAAAAAATTATAGAGTTATAGCCTTAAAATAACGCTGACTGAGCAGTTCAATGCTACTCTACAATTCTGCTGGTTCACCAATACTGGCTCATATTATTCTACTCTGGACACATTCTGCAACATCCTTGCTCTTTGGAGAAAGTGCTGATGCTGGGAAAGGTGGAAGGAAAGAGAAGAAGAGTATGACCAGCAGCAAAGTGGGTGGGTTCAGTTACCGTGGCAACAGTACACTGCTAGAAGGCTTGAAAGACCATGTTAGGACCAGATTGTCATAGAGAAAATCAAGTTGTTGGAATGTAGTATTGCACTATTGCAAACTAATTCTGCTGACTGCCTGCAGTTCAAGTCTCACCAGCTCAAGGTTGAGTCAGCCTTTCATCCTTCCGAAGTCAGTAAAATGAGGATCCAGATTGTTGGGAGCAATAGGCTGACTATCTCTTAACAGCTTAGAGAGTGATGTAAAGCACGATAAAGTAGCATATTAGTGTGCTATTGCTATTTACCTGGGCACTTAGAGATGACACTGACTTGAAGGCACATAATTGGTCAATCTATTGTTGGAGTTAATTCTTTTAGAGGTTCAATAAAGTAAGCCACAAAAATATCCTTTCTTGCCTCTCTTGTCTTTTGTTGTTCAGGAAAAAAAAAGACCAAAAATTAGGTTCAGAATCCTGGGACAGTGGTGAAAAGGGCAAATGAGGGAGGTGTCAATCTGATGAAAACCTTGTGGCAGATTGTTTTGCTGTTGGTTGAACATTTGTTTTCCTTTAACCGGGCCCATGTCAAGCAGCTTGCCAATCTGAAGAACAGAGTTGGGGATTGCAGGTGGCAGAAATGGGGGCTCTATGGCAGCCTAGGCTATTTCTCTGAAAGGGGGTGGGCCTAGGACACAAAATATGGCTGATAGCTCATGCAGCTGCTGATGGCAGCTGCTAACCCTAATCAAACATTGCCGAGTTGAGTAGGAACAAATTGACAACTGCTTCACGGAAACCAGACTGAGCCGTCTAAAAAATACCTCTGGGCAATTTAGGCCATCAAATCCAGCCCCCTGCTTAGTGCAACATTCAGATTAAATCATGTCAGACAGACAGTTGTCTAGCCTCTGCTTGAATGAGTCCAACAAGGAGAACCCTACCACGTTCCTGATTAATGGATTCAACTTTTCTTTGAAATCTGCCTTGCTGTAATTTAAACCCATTATCTGATATTCTGGAGAGAGAAAATATCTTGACATCCTTTCAGAAATGTGAAGAATGAGATGTTCCCCCTCCCCACAATATTTTTTAAAAGTTTCTCTATTCTACCTTCACTGAAATTTGTTTGTCTCCCTTGTTCATCCTTTTCTGAACTTGTTCCAGTTTCTCTGAATCCTTCTTAAATTATGGTGCTCAGAACTGGATACAGTACTCAGTGGGGTCTGTCCAAATTAGAATGAAGGGTGACTCCCCATGCTTTGAAAATTGTATTTTTGTTGATGCAGCCTAAAATTGCACTGCCTTTTTTTGCAGCAATATTGCATGGTTGACTTTCGTTCAGTTTGCAATCAACTATATTTCCATATAGTTTTCACAAATACCATTTCTTAGCCACATTTCTCCCCATGCTGTATTTGTTCCTTGGATTTTGTTTCTAAATTAAGATTTTTGTACTTGCCTTTCAATTTCTATTACTTTCTAATGTTTCATTAGATTTTATGTCATATTCTAGAATGCACAGTTTTGTGAAGCCTATAAATCTGACACGGCATTCCCATCCAAGTCATTAATAAAAGTATTGTAGAAACCCAGAAGTTAACTTTGTGGCACCTCACTTGATATGTTGCTCCAATCTAATGAGGAACTATTAGTGGACATTCTTCAAGTATAATTTTTAAACCAGTTATGTTTGTATGTGTACTTCATCTAGCCCATACTTAACTTACTTGCTAAACATTATCAAATGCTTTGTTTGAAGTAAAAATATTCTACATCTTCAAAATTCCCACATATAATTCTCAAAATTATATGATCAAAGAAATGAGACAAAGTTATTCTAGCATGATTTGTTCCTGACCAATCCATGCAGAATTCTAGTAATTATCACATTGTTTTTCTCTGAGAAGCCATTTGTTTATGGTTTTTCACTTTCTATCAAGATAAGAAATTTGGTTCAGTGCCAATATTTCTGTGCGTCCCTCCCCCCTGCAAGGGTGTGGTCTCTTTGCAATATTTCAATGAGAAATGTTGTACAACAAGAAAGACAATGGATTTTGTATAGGTTCTGGGTGGGGTGTGTGTTTCATGTCCTAACTTGAAGTGTTTTTGCTGCTAAGAGAACATATGTAAAGTTGTTCTGCTATATACCCATGTAATTACCATGATGCCCTTGTATTACATAACTTGCTTTGCATAGGGCGTCTGCTCTATGGAAGAAGCAACGTTCTGTTTAGGACACCATAGAATACTTGCATCAAATCTTGATCAGAAGCTCAGATCTCTCTAATGATTGATACTGGTGCAAAGTGGGATTGTTTTCAATGATAGCTTACACCGTCCTTAAAACCCCAATGTGTGCAAGGGATACCTGATTATGGAAGACTGTCCTACAGCAATGCTCGCAACCTAGAGCTACAGGGGAAATCAGTCAGGAAAGCAGTTCTGATTCACATGTCCTTCTCAGTGTCTACCTTTCAACATACCTTCAAGTGGAAGGAGAGAGCGTATCAGTATGCTTTGGGTAAACAACTTTCTAATTAAGTGTCAGAGTACATTTGCAATCTGTTTTACTCCTTTGCACTTTGCAACGCTAAGCAAAGTGTGTGCTCATCACCACCTTACATTGTTGTGGGGTGTTTTGTCCCCACCGATTGGCTGCTGTTTGGTTTGTTTATTTGAACTGCAAAACTATAATATCCCGGGGGCAGAAGGAAATCTTGGCATCTTCCCTGAAGTTCAGCTCCTTCCAATATGATAGATTTCCCAGGCGAAAGACTAAGCTTGTTCTGTCTCTTTTCCTCTCTCCACTTCATCTTGGCCAGGAGCCCTTCTCCCCAGCTTCCTGGCTGCTGTGCTCCCTTTTGCTGCGTCAGCAGAATTGCTCATTCGACCTCTTTACCCTGCAGGCAAAGAGGAAGAAAACAGCAGCATTCCTTTGAATTGGGTGGATGGGTGGGAGACTGTGCTCACCCATCTGCCAAGACGGCACAACTCCTCCAGGTCACTTCTTACTGAGAGCCCACACTAATGATGCAAACTGAGTGGAGCTACAATGCTTGGATTTGTAATCCACATAATAGGGTGAATATGCAGCCAAAGGCAAGAAGGCTTCTATGGAACACACCGAACTGGGACAAAGTCATTGAAGGAGACCAGTCGTTGCTCTGTTTTCCCCATTCAGTCTCTGCATTACCACGAGGCTTGCATCACCTTAAACAATAGTTCATTTATTATGACAGTAATTTTCACATATGCATGATGTACCTTTCTGAGTTTCAGCTCTTAATTATATATAACTAGTTGGAAGTAAGGCAAGTTAATATGCAGTGAAATCAGAAGGTGAAAGCACAGGTAATGGATGAAGAATAACCTTTCACAATACAGTTGTTGTGAAAGTTAGACGATTACCTGACATCATAGCACCAATGAGTTTACTAAAATATCAACATGAGACTGGTAGCACTTTCCCCCCCTCCCCCAGCAAACAAATTTTTATTATCCTTTAATAACATCTTTAATTAAGGGTGTTAATCAGAAAATAGGCTATCAGACTCCTCATCTTTTGATATCATAGATTAACACTACTCTCCTTCTACAATAACGATTTTAATTATTTAAAATGTTAAAGACAAAATGTTCTAAAGTTATATCAGTGCAATCAAACTTTTTGATTCATTGTGGAAGATACGTTATATTCTGTAATGGAGCAAACAGTATTTTCTTAGAGGCTTTTTAGGTGAAAGCAGAAGGGTGAACTTTCCTATATCAGTAACAGTTGTGTTGCTCGACAGTCCTGTATTTTTAAACTGTTTTTTAATACTAAAATAAAAAAAAAATGAAAGTAGGATCATGGTGAAACCTTCCTGTAAAACCTTTCCTTGGAATGTTAAAAATTACTAATTATAGCTCTCTACTGTTGATTAGGTAGGGGCTTAATTTAGAAATCAGAGAGCAATCAGAGAGCAAGGCAAAAGAGATTACTTGTAGCTTGTTGGGATGGGAAAGACTTTTTTGCTCAGAAAGCTGCTGCATAAAGTTCATATATGGTCCCGAGTTGGCTTTCTTAGTAGCATAATGCAGCATAAAGATTGTGGTGGCTGATCAGCTTTAGTCAAGCTGATTTAGAAGCGGTCTTATTGTATTGGATGCCTTTCACCCTTCTCAGTTTGATGTAGAAGCTCCAGAAGAACACAGAGGTGACACACCCAAACTCACACATACGGGCAATTTGGCAGTTAGTCAAAAATAGTATTCATTTTATTTTATTTATTATATTTATTTGCTGCCCCTCTAGGCAACTATATGAACCTTTTTATTAAAATCACAAGAATTTAATTTCTCAGATTGATGTTTTCAGTAGCAATAGGTTTCTAGTCCTTTGTTTCTACAGTAGTAGATCTCCCTTCTGTTGTATATTTAGTAGACAAAACAATGTTTCTCAAGAGGTTAGTCCACTCCAAAAATTGATCATGTAACTGACTACACATATTCAGAACAGATACAGATACAGATAATCAGATACAGATAATCAGAGTTGGAAGGGATCTTGTAGGTCATCTAGTCCAACCCCCTGCCTAAGCAGGAGACCCTGCACCATTTCTGACAAATGGCAATCCAGTCTCTTCCTGAAAGTCTCAAGTGATGGCACTCCCACAACTTCCAAGGGCAAGCTGTTCCATTGATTGATTGTTCTCAATGTCAGAAAGTTTCTCCTTATTTCCAGGTTAAATCTCCTTGTTCAGTTTCCATCCATTATTCCTTGTCTGGACTACAGGCGCTTTAGAAAATAGCTTGACCCCTTCCTCTCTGTGGCAGCCCCTCAGATATTGGAAGACTGCTATGATGTCTCCCCTGGTCCTTCTCTTCACTAGACTAGCCAAGCCCAGTTCCTGCAACCGTTTGTTGTATGTTTTAGCCTCCAGTCCCCTAATCATCCTGGTTGCTCTTCTCTGTACTTTTTCTAGAGTCACAACATCTTTTTTATAATGTGGTGAACAAAACAGGGTGCAGTACTCTAGGTGTGGTCTTACTAAGGCTTTATAGAGTGGTATTAGTACCTCCCTTGATCTTGATTGTATCCCTCTGTTAATACAACTTAGAATTGCATTAGCCTTTTTTGGCTGCTGCTGCACACTGCTGGCTCCTATTTTGCTGGTTGTCCACTAAGACTCCAAGATCCCTCCCACAGCTACTGCTATTGAGCCTGGTTTCACCCAATCTATATGTATACTTTTGGTTATTCACTTTTTTCCCACTGTTCTTCAGTGATCGTGAAATCAAGAGCTTCCATCATCTTGGTCAGCTTATCGATCTGATAGGGCTCAACAAAATTTCTCAGCAGGTCAGAAAGAACAGGAGCCAATTCATGCATTTGAACAGCCAACATTTAAATAATAGTGCAAATAATTTGCTTAGACTGAAACCATCTCATTTAGAGTCCCCAGACATCTGGCAAAAGGAGCACATGCCCTCCTTTTTATCCCCATGTCTTTTGGTCTGTCATGTCTATGGTAGGCCTAGTTTATGCCTAGAGTCACCTTGGTGAGATTGGCTGCATCAAAATTTAACAAATGAATAAATAGCTTAAAAATAAAATATTGTCTGACATTTTGAATATCTTGGATATTTTTGTAATGTTTTCACAATAATAGTCATTCAAATGTTCATGTATTGTGATCTTGCAAGTTGTCTGCTTTCTTTCTTTCCCTCAGCAGCAAATTGGGTTATATCCTGATCCCAGCAATCAGCTTCAATCCAGTCCCTTCAACTCTATGGTTACTGTAGATCACTTGACTTGTAATATGTTTCTTGGAGAAATTTGAAAAGTGCATCATCATTAATTCACTAGCATCCGTTCTTGAAAATGAAGACTTATTGAAAAAATATTGCAATTCAAAAATCAATCTTGCTAGAAAAGTAATTTCATAAACATTTAGGCTTAATTATATCTTCTGATTTTTTTTTTGTTATGGATGGAAAAAAATTAAACAATATGTGTATCTTCTTTTCCCCTTAAAGGTCCTCCTTTCCAATCATTCATACCCTCCTTTGCCTGTCAAGATATCTGGCAACTTAGTCTCATCAAACTTCATACAAAACCCAGAGTTTTTCCATACTTGCTCTTGAAGACTGAAACTGTACTTTATATTCAGAAAACAAGTGATATTTATTATTTATTTGGGAATTTTATATTGCTGCCTATTTGCTCGTGGCAACTCAAGGCGGCTTACGGGAAATAAAAACACAACATAAAAGAAATAAAAATAATAAAATAATAACCCCCCCCCCACCTGCTCACCCCGGCAGCAACACACACTCATACCAGCCATTTAATGGGCTTCATCCTGCTCTGGGTTTCCGAGGCCCGCTGGCAGATGTATTATGTGCACTAACTTTGTATTCAACCTTTGGGTACCAAATCCTTATAATTTATTTATTTTATTCAATTTGGTGCTGACAAACAATTCCTGATTTTGTAACAGCCAAAATAGTACCCACAAAATGGAGACAAACCCAGATTGGAAGGGGGTACAGAAAAATGTGCGTGTGTGTGTGTGCATGCGTGTGCAAAGCCTAATTGGAGTAAACTGCCCAATGCTACAAAATTCTGAATAACTATTGGGTAGGAATAGAAATAGAAATACAGTATTCATGGGGAAAGAGTAAAATGGAACATCCTGCAGAAAGGTGAAAATACCCGATTGGCTGGTGAAATTCTGAACAAGAGTTTCCTATCATGTAGTTGGACACATGTATTTCTTCTCTGCAGGATAACATGGGATGTTGAAATAGAATCTATTTATTTTATAGGTCAAGCCACTAATAGAGAATGCCTGGTTTATTATCAGGGCCACTGCATTGTATTGACATAGTTGTTTTATGGGTATCGTAGCTACTGTACTTAGTGCCATACATATCATCATCTTAAATACTTTGGCCACCTAATGAGAAGAGAGGACGCACTGGAAAAGACCTAATGTTCAGAAAGACTGAAGCTAAAGGGGAAAGGGGACAGCGGAGGATGAGATGGTTAGATAGTCTCAATGAATATGAATTTGGGCAAACTTTGAGAGTCAGGGGAGAACAGGGGAGCCTGCTGTGCTACGGTCCATGGAGTTGCAAAGAGTCAGACATTGCTTAGTGACTGAACAACAACAACAATATATCATCATTAAACAAGACTGGCTCTTTGTTTCAGAAATACAATGCTATTTTGTGAAGGAGTACGCCAAGCAGGAAATAAATCCGTAGCTCTCTTTGTGTTGGTTTTTTTAGTGGATGTCCTCTGACTGTTCTGAACAATTTCTTTTCTCCAGATCTTATTTTTGCCAGACACAGCAAAACTCACAGTAGTTTTTGGGGACTCAAATTATCCTTTCAGCACCTTTTCCATCACAATGGTCTTCAGATATATCAGAACCACAACTCTCAGAATTCTGTACCCTCACAGTTGAAGGAAACATTACCTGTAGTTCTGGGAATGATAGTTCTGATACACTCCAAGTTCACCAGGTTTATATTAAGGTAGCCAACTCCTTAATTCTCTTTAATCCCTTAATTCTTCCACAAGGAGAAAACAGAAGGTGGACTTAGAAGCTATGATGCAGTTAGTGTTTTGTTTTGTTTTACTCTGGTAGATTAAAATGGTACTGGTGTTTTTTGAAATAAAAAGTTTCTTATTTGCTTCCTTCAATATGTGAAAAGCTAACCCAGTTCAATGTGGGATCTTTTGTTCTTTTGACTCTGTAGTCCTACCCTGACAGGCTGACCTTTTTCTACTTGTACCACATATTCTATCTGCTTGGTGCTTAACTGCAGCCATGACAAAAGATGCATTGAGTTCTCTTGGATACTTTCAACAGCTCTAGGCTGAGTTAATCATGATGTAAAGATAAAGCCTGAGGAGAAGAATGGTATCACACAACCCACAAGGAAACTAAGGCTGCCTTGTGAAATTTTATGAGGGAACACTGTGTGGAAATGTTTTTCCCTTTTCTTGTCACTAAGATGGATGACATACCCAAGAAAACCCACAATTCAGCTCAAACAGACAATCTTTTAAAACCAGTTGTTTGGGAAAGAAGTAATATAGTCTCACTGCTCATGTTTTTGTAGATATATTGGTAGCCATAATTCAGAAGCCATTGTTAAATGGCTTCTGAAAGGCTAATTTAGGGTTGCCACAACTGCCAATAGCTATTGCTGCATACATATGCTGTGAAGGGGTTGATGGGTAAGTGAGGTTGCAGAGGGCTACAGACAGGCCAACATACATACTTCCTGAATCCCAACTGTGTGTTGTGCAGAGGTGCACATACAGATTGGTTCCAACTTCCTGCTGGCAGGAGGCAGAAGGCAAGGAACATTCAAGCAGGAAATGATATCAAAATTCACTGATGTATAAAAAGGACACCTATGCAACCATCCCTGAACAACAAAAGCATACATTCCATGCAGTGCAGAGTATCAGAAGTCCTCTCCGGGATTCACTCCAAATTCACTTCGCAGGCCTCTCCATGTGATGTCATATATGGCTCCCTTTTTTTGCAGGCTCCAGCCCTTTGCCACACTGTCAAAATTCAACATCAAGGCATTGAAAAATTGTGTTCTGTTTTCCACATTGTTTTCAGCAAAATAATGAATTATTGCAGATAACAGGGAGTGTATACAAGGAGTAGTTATACAAATCAAGATAGTGACTGTAATGGAACTATCAAAGCTATGCCTGCTTTTTAGGTGAGTCACAGCTTTGATCATGTCATCATAAACACCATCATAACTTTTTGGGCTATGCTCAGTGGACACCTTTGATAGATACATTAAGCCTCAGCTGAGGATGTCAATTCTCAAAGAATCTCCCCTACAGACACACACACACACGCACACACACACAGAGTGTCATGAAAGCATCCCTTGTCCCCATAATGTCAATTAAACAGCTCTCTAAATTGGTTAAAGGTAGTTGGGTGTCCATACAGTTCTTTCCTCAAGGAGTATAAACTGCAGACAGATACCTGGAAAAGCAAGAAGAATGTGGATTCTTCACACAACAGAAATACAAGAAGGTTGCTCCACAGAATAAACTTTTAAGCAGTTTTCCTCCAATTGAGCATCTTCTGGATGTGCTTGATCTGCCTGGAAATTTTGAAAGCTGATGTCCCTAAACTTTAGGGAGGAAAGAAAGAAGGGAGCCAAGCTGGGAACAGCCTTTCTTTGGAACAGAATGGAAGATATGAATGGGCAGAGCAAAGGTGAGATCTGGGTCAGTAATCAGTAATAAGCTAGCCTGGTATTAATGTTGGCAGCTTTATGTAACTGTGTTTCTATAATCTACTTCTCAGAGGATTTTGTCTTGGACAGTTTGTGAGGCTCAGAGAGCAAATCTGGAAAATCTTTAAGTGCCTCGAAGAAATATAACGGATCAGCAGAATCTTTTGTCCAGCCAGATTACAGAAGCTGTATCCTCATTTACATCTGATCATGACACAAACGTTACATCATTTTTGTCCTGTGTCCCCATGATATTGCCTTTATCTCATCCCTAGCTCAGGAGTGAGACAGTGTTAGATCATCCTGTACCAGTGTTCAAGTAAGTCTTTCACCTTATTCTGACATTCTCCAGGAGCAACCAACCTCAGTGTGCCTAAAATCTGTTGAGGCACTTACTACCTAGTGTACTGGGCATAGAGGCAGCAATGGAGGGATCGGGATTTGAAGTGAGAAGATGGTGGCAAGTTTTATGCCAAGATAGATTTCAGTTGACTTGGAAGGATGGGTGGAGGATAATTTTTGAAACTCAGCAGCTGGGGACGGCTTAGAGAAAGACAGAGATTTTGTTTGTTAAACAAGCCAAAGGATCAAGGGATAATACTGGGACCGGGATAGAGTGTTACCTATTGGTTTAATCATGTAGCTTGTGCATTTCTTAGTCCTTTTGAAAGCTCAGGCTCTTGCCTAAAAACCAAGAACTTCAGCACTTCTGTCATCACAGTTCTCTTCAATCTTAAAATCTTAATATCTTAAAATCATGGACTGCCACGTGGGCACCATACTTTTCAGATGGCTGCTTTTCTAAGGCTGAGAGAAAGTCACTGGTCAAAGATCACCCAGCTAACTTTGTGCCTAAGACGGGGCTAGAATTCACAGTCTCCCAGTTATTAGCCTGGTGCCTTAACCACTCCACCCAACTGGTCCCTTTTCTTTTAGTAGATTAAAATGTTCTCCATCCATTCTTGGGATGGAGAGAGAAAGGCTACCTTAACCCCAGATGAATGACTTAAATCAATCTCACTCATGAATTTCTAGTTTCTAGTCCAGGGCATAAACCACTACATGAAACTGGCTCTCAAGAAGTGGGACTTAAATGGGTAAAAATTGGCATAATATTTGTCAGAGTATATTCATGAACTGGAATAGAGCTTAGTAACAAAGTCAGCAAATGAGTAGGCATGGCAACAGACCAGCCAATGGCAGCTCAATGGAAACTGAAAGTGGAAGTAGCCTGGGTGTGGCTCTAGTCTAGTCTCTTGCTTACTGCTCTAAAGTAAAAGTAACTTGCTTGCTTGCTGAAACTGATGTCTTCTCTGAGCTGCTGCTTGTGTTTTTTGGTTATGTACTCACTGGTGGGATTCAATTTTTTTTTTACTACCAGTTCTGTGGGCGTGGCTTGTTGGTGGGTGTGGCAGGGGAAGGATACTGTAAAATCTCCAGTCAGACGTGATATTTGCCGGTTCTTCGAAGTACTCAAAATTTCTGCTACCGGTTCTCTAGAACTGGTCAGAATCTAATACCACTTCTGCTCCACCTCCGTATTTCCACAGCCTTATCTCACAGTTTTCCATACTGTTCTGTGTGTTTTTTGGATGTGAATTTATGCTGAAAACTCTAATGATATTTCTAAATGCTAATATAAGAGACACAATTAGACATATTTACTAGAATTTCAATCTTATTAACAGTGGTCCTAATCTGAGAACATATAAATATACATATTGGTCCATGGATGATATGGCATCAAGTTTGGATTCTAGCAACCACTGTTCTATAACAGCATACTCCAAATACTGAATACTGATTGGTCCACACAGACCGCAACCCGATTGGTCAACTGAACGGCCTTGATTGGCGCGCTAAGAATCAACCGCGATTGGCCGAGCCCTGTCATTGGCCGTCAAGCCGCGAGCAATCCCTATATGAAGGGCTGCCGCGGCTCCAAGATCTTGTACAGGTCTTAACACTGAAATAAAGAGCTGAATGTACACTTTGGTCTCACGTCTCTGTGGGAACTGATCTACCCGATCTAATAACCACACAGATAGATTTTCTCCAAGAGGGTCTGTTTCCAATCTAATCCCTCAGGTCTTCCAGTGTAACATTCATCAGCACTGTAGTTGAGTTCACTGACCTTGCTGCTAGTTATCCTCTCCTCTTTCCATAGCATCACAGCCTTCTCCAAAGAGCTAGGTCTTCACATAATGTGCCATGTGCATGATAAGTCTGGTCATTTGCATCCCAAATCAAAACTTAAATATCTTCATAATCAATTCCAAGGTTTGCCACTCTACCTGTTCAGATTGATTAGTTTGGGTTTCTTTATATTTCATTTTAGCTCTGTATTTTTCACTATGCTGCTTGACGTTCATTCCTAGAGTTTGCAGATCATTTTCAGCTAACGTGTAAGAGGACTGTCATCAGTATAGTTGCATACCAATACAATATTTCTTCCTCCTATTTTACAACCATTCTCATCTTCTTCCAATCCAGCTTCCTTTAATATATATTTAGCATACAGTTTGAATAAACAAGCATATAACTTCTGCCCACCCTGGAACCAATCTGTTATGGCATGTTCTGGCTGCACTGTAGCTTCCTAACTTGTATGGATTTTACATGAGGACAGTGAGATGTTCTGAAACTTCCATTTTTATAAGCACACTCCATCGCTTGATACTGTCAACACAATAGAAGGTCTTTCTATACTCAATAAAACACATATTTACTTTTTGATGGCTTTCTCAATTATCCAGAATGCTTCAGCAATAATGCCTCATCTTCCTTGGCCTTCATCAAAGCCAGCTTGAACATTTGGCATCCCCCTTTCCATGTAAGTCTGCCTAATCTGCATTATTTGGCAAGCATATGAAATTAGGCACATTGTATGATAGTTGGTCTTTTTTGTTATTATTGGCGTGTTGATTAGCCTCTTCCAGTCTGATGGCCACAGGACCATAATCCACATTTTCTGGCATTGCTTGATTAGAACTTTTACTGTTTTTCCTTCTGTTGCTTGGTGGGCAGTGATGGGTATGCAACAGTGATATATTTTTGCAAGAAGCACCGGTTGCCAGTTTGCTTTTGGGTACAATTCAATGTGATGGTTGTGATCTATAAAGCCTTACATGGCACAGGGCCTGGTTATTTGAGGGACTGCTTATCTTCCACAGTATCTGAAAAGGCTAGTATACTTTAAGTCCCTTGATTAGACAGTGTTATATTTTGTGACCTGGGGAAACAAGTTTTTTCTGTCCTGAATGAGGTTTCCCGTGAAATCAATGTGGCTCCCATCCTGTTGGCATTCGAGAAGGCCTTAAAAATCTGGCTGTTCTTTCAGGCCTTGGAATAGGGCGGATGAAGCCTGTTTTGGGAGTGTGTGTGTGTGTGTGTGTGTGTGTGTGTGTGTGCTTGGCTAGACTGCCATCTTGCTCTTGTTCTTTTTTATTATTTGTACTGTATTTTATATTTTGAGCTGCCTGGAATCATCTGGAATTAGGCAGCACCTAAAAAATTAAATTATGGCCCTCCTGGGAGCATATACTCCTGGCATTCTGTCCTCATTTCCACCTACTGTCCACCAAATAATGAGGTAGCACAAGATGTGTGTGCACGTGTGTGTGTGTGTGTGTGTGTGTGTGTGTGTGTACACATGCATATATGAACCCTCTCAACCAGGTAATCACAAGGATATTGTGAAGGATTGGCTATGGATTCAAGTTCAAGAGTGGAACTATTCTACATGGATGACATCAAGCTGTATGTAAACAGTGAATGAGATATGAATTCACTGAGCCATCGGACAATGGTTTACAGTGATAATGTACACATTCTGGGATGTCATGCACACTGGAGAAGTGTGGCCAGCTCATCAGAGAGAACCAGTTTGGTCTCTGCTGATCTTTGGCACTACCAGTACACCAGAACCAGGCCGAACTGATAGAATAGCACCACTGGATTATACCATTGACAGATAGATAAGTTGGCAGACACTGGGAAATCCTACCAGTGGGTGGAAAGGGCTGGGCTAAAAGGTAGCACTGAGGCACTGAACATAACAACACACAAATACTAAGGATCAGATCTATAGAAACAGGGTTGCACCACAGTAGACAGTACCAGAGGTGCTGACTATGCAGAGAGGCTTCAGAGATGGTCAGTATCAGGGTTTAAGATGCAGGCAGGAATAGCATACACTGAATGGCACAATTAAATGACTGGCATTGTGTGCAAGAATATCTCCACAGTGCATGGGCTAGAGGTCTCTAAACTTGGCAACTTTAAGACTTGCTGGCTGGGGAATTCTGGGAGTTGAAGTCCACAAGTCTCAAAGTTACCAAGTTTGGAGATCCCTGGGCTAGATCTTCCCAAGTCCAGATGGAAGATTCAACAGAAAGTTGTGGTGAATAACAGGCTATGATCCAGAACCAGACAGGCAGGTACTGGTTAATCAACCAGACGTTGTGGTAGAGGATTAGGATCAGAAATCAGCAGTTGGTGTCAAGTGATAGCAACATCCAGAAGAAGGAGTATGAAAAGCTGGAGAAGTTATAGGGCCTAAAGGAGGAACTGGAGAAGATATGGAATGAAGAGGCCAATGGGATCCCATTAGTAGTAGAAGTGCCTGGGAAAGTGACTCCAACACATCCCAGGATCAACATCAGAACTCTCTGTCTAGAAAAGTAAATGCTAGGAACATCTAAGACACTGCACAGAACCCTCAAACTCCCAGCCTCTGATAGAGTCCCTGAGATTGAGAAATAAGCATACCAACCATGGGGCTGTGAAGGTTATTCTTTATATGGTGTATCAAAAATCAGGCCATAAAGGAAATGTCACATTATAATTTAGGGAATTTAATCTCACACCTTCTAATCATAATATCTTTGTATATTGTATGATAATACATGATCTTAGAGTAGAACTGTGTTTTTGAATGTTATACTATGTTTGTTTAAAGTCAGAAGGAAAGAAATGTTCCTGAAAAGGGGGAGGGGGAAGAGAACGCTAGCACTTTCACTTGAAAATGCAAGCGGCCATTTGCAAAGATAAATTAGAAAATAAAGAGTCATATAGACTTCTAAAACAAGATGATTTGAACATGTCTTAGGATATTTTCTTCCAACATTGAATGGTTTGTTGGCCAGCTTCCTGAAAATATCCTTCAAACTGATTTGTCAGGTTGCCATTTCTAGAATTATAGTTTTTGTTTACTTCATAATGTTTGATGTAGGCTTTGCTGTTTTGGTAATCTGTTTTGCTATGTCTGGGAGGAAACTGATGAGCTAGTCTTTATTTTCCTTTGGTCTGACGTCATATTTGAGACTAAGTGGACCTCTCTCCATCATAGTCTCTGGGTTGGTGATATCATTACATTTCTGGGGAACCATCTCAGGAAAGCTATTACCATGTCTAAGCAGGCTGTTCTCGTAAAATTGCAAACTTACCATAGAAGAAGATTCCTGGGCCTTCATTAATGAAAATGTGGTAAGCTACTATGACCTGAGCGTTTTAACCAGACTTATTATGCTTCACTTCATAGATCATTCTAGACTTTTTGTGCCAAAGAACAGCCAAGGAATAGAGTAAGTTTTGAGAATTATTGCAAAATATATATCCCAGTGATTTGAAAATCAAAAAATCAAAATGTATACAGCTGAGGTTTTAGACTGGCTTGCAAATTTATAATAAGATTTAAAACAAACAAACAAACATATAAATACACAACAATTAACCAACCAATGTACCTAAGAATTAGCCTGCCATTTCTGGCTCATACTAGTAACTTCAAACTAAATTCATAAGTGTTTTTTTTTTTTCAAAAAAAGAAAGAATGAAAAAAAATGCATTGGTATTCTGCTTCTAAGACTGAATTTCCAAAATACTTTACATAGTATATAATCATAAAAATAAGTGAAAAGTAAATACGCCCTTCTGATTAGTAACTATCTCTTATGCTTAAAGTTTGTTCCGGACAGCTGCTATTTGGATACAAACATAAATCAAGCATCTAGAAGTATGCAGAGTCAAAAGGAAGGGGATTAAAACAAGCAATCAATCAATAATACTCATTAAAAGCATTAGACTTTTTTAGGGAGTAGAGTGGGAGTACGTTTTGCATTTGATTTATGCCCTGAGTAATGGCAATAATGGCTGCATTTAGGGTGCGTCTGATGGATATAGTCCACAAAAGCTTAAACCATAATAAACTTCATTTTAATGGATCATGAGACTTAGTTTTTGTTGCAGTCATCATATATAACTACTCCTTTGGAAACTTCATTTTATGAAATCATGGGTTTCTTTCTGCCTGTTTTAATGCTTGTAAGCACAGAAATAAAAGTGTCTCAATAAGGATAATAATCAATAAGTATAATATGCAGAAGGCTAAAATGTAAAAAGTTGTTTAGACAGATGGGATGTAAAATGTGATCCTACACTTCATATTCTACATTTTTTGATGTCAAAAATAGTTTATATTTTTGGGGAACAAACAAGGAACTCTCCATTCAGTGATGAGTAATGATAATATTTACTAGAAAGTAGAAAAATTAGCCCTCATGATTTCCAAATATTCACATTGTAAATATGGCAGGGGTGGGCTGCTACTGGTTCGCCCCAGTTCAGGTGAACTGGTTGTTAATTTTATGGCTGGTTTGGTGAACCGACAAATCTCACTCCTGGCTGGCCCCACTTATCCCATCCTGCCTCTCCCAGAAGTCCCCATGCAGCCTGCTTTGGATCCCAGGTAAGTGCAGGGTCCACAGGGAGGCTCAGGGAGGGTGAAAAACAGGCCGCCTGGAGGCTCCAGAAGGCCGGAAATGGGCCCGTTTCTGGCCTCCATAGAGCCTCTGGAGCCCCAGGAGGCCATTTTTGCCCTCTTGGAGGATTATAGAATGCCTCTGGAGCCCAGGGAGGGTGAAAAATTGGTCTAATGGAGGTTTCAGAAGGCTGGAAACATCCTCCCAGAGACTTGAGGAAAGCCTCCAGAGCCTGGGAAGGCGATAATGCCCCCCCACCCCACCAGAGTGGTATTCAGCAGGTTCTGGAGAACCAGTAGCGGAAATTTTGAGTAGTTTGGAGAACCGGCAGATGCCACCTCTGACTGAAGATTTTACAGTATCCTTCCCCTGCCATGCCCACCAAGCCACGCCCACAGAACCAGTAGTAAAAAGATTTGAATCCCCCCCACTGCCCCCCACCATGGTGCAGGAGCCCAACTAGACCACGTTCACCATGACCACGCCCACCCAGAACTAGGTAGAAAACTGGTTATTAAATTTTTTGAAGTGCATCCCTGCACTGAAGTCAGTTTGGTTTTGTAGGCAACAGCATAGATGCTCCATATGCTTTTATTTAAGGGATGTTAAGAGTTCCCTGGGACTATAGAATTCCTAACTGCAGCATAGAGCCATTTCTAAATTTCTCTTGGGATAAAAGTATGAAAATTAAATTATGGATGGAATCTTGCAGATAGATGTGGGGATCACATAAAGAGAAGTGATCCCTGCTCGACCTTTCACTGGATTCTGTTGCTTTCCTGACTAGGTTCACATTGGACCAGTCTTCCTCAATTTAATTTTCTTGGACTGTAGCTCCACAAATGTCTATTTGTAACCTACAAAAGGCAAACTAAGCATTCTAGAAGTTACAACCCCAGCTTCCTGGAAGGGCATCAGAATGATGAAAAATACACTTTACAGAATAAAAGCATACATTGATAAAATATTGATCAACATTAGGCAAGAATTTCACTGTCACTAGGCAGCACAAATTCACTTTTAAAAAAAACTTATGTTGGAGTGAAGGTGGCTTTTTCAAATGTTTGGCATAGAAATCTCCAGCAATTCCTGCATTAATGATTAATCGTTTATGGATTCCCCTTATCCCCAAGAGCTGTTGACGTAAGCTAGAGTCATTCATAGACTAAACAATTAAAAGTAACTTTTATTGACCTATAAAGGGTACGCTTTATAAGTTTTGTCAGTGAGATGTGAGAACAAGCAAAACTATTTGGATCCTGGTATAAGTAGTCCTAATGTTTATGGTCCTGACTTTGTATACATTCACTTCAAAAGATTACACCCAAATATTGCAGCACCAGTTAGCGATTGTAGGTCGCTAACTGGTGCTGCAGTTCATGAAGATGACAAATAGAAAGTGATAATCTTTTTGCAATCTGCAAAGGATCTGGATGCCACCTTCTGTAATTTAGGAATCGTGAACCTATGGCCTTCTAAATGTTGCTCAACTTGTTGGAGTTGAGAGATCTCTCACCATTGTCCATGCTGTCTAAGGCTGATTACAGTGGCAATTCAATGACATTTAGAAGATTGTAATTTGACTTTTACAACAATTTGGGTTTTGTTGATACTCTTTTTGTTTATATTTTGTAGTGCAAAGTCACAAAAACCTTAAGAATGTTTTAAACATATATGATGCAAGAGTTCTGCTGTCAGAACTGTGACAATACAATTTGGAATTGGGGGAGCCCTTGATGTCTACCTTATAATGGTCAGATCATACCCTAGTAGTAACCACTCTGGCACTGTCTGTGTCTCAGGGAGGATTGATCCCACTATCTGATGAACTATGATAGGGTCCAGGGAGAAATTCAACTGGTGTAACAACCGGCTTGGTGAGCCGTGCTTTATCTGCGCACAGCATTTAGAAACGTCCATTTTTAGCTATAATACTTACCTTCTGCTGCAGCCCCGGTGAATAAAACAGCTGATACGCAGCAAACCAAGGAAATAAAGCACAGGAAAAGGGCAGAGGTGGGTGGGTGGGGCCAAACTATCACCAGAACTACCTGTTTGCCTGAACCGGTCCGAACTGGTAGAATCCCACCCCTGGTTATTCCTAATGGCTGCATTATCCAAATAAAGTCTTGACCATCACTTGGAATGAGAGGACAGTTAAGGCTTTGGATTGGATTGTGCCCATGCAACCTCTCCCTTCTTGTGAAATGCATCTCTATGGTTTACAGAAGAGTTGAGAGAGAAGAAAAGGGAGGAGAGAGGTCTAGAACACCACTGAGGGGATCAAACACAAGTGAGAGCTGCTATTAAGTCCTCTCTTGTGTCATTAAGGGCTGTCATTCTCTGCCCTTGTTGTGTCTAAAGCCAGCCAACTGGCAGACTTGTTTAAGGTGATCCAAGCCCTCCTGAGGAAGGGGGACTCAGAGGTTTGCCTCCAAGGCCATTGGAAGTATTTGCAGAACATCTATCAGACAAAAACCACTCAAATTCATTCCGAGTTGGAAGCCGCATTTGGTGGAAGTGCAGGGGATATGACTGAGGTACAGTATTTCTCAATTATCTGGGAGCAGTTTGATCTTGTTGGCCTTGTTGAAGTGGACAGGCTCTTACGACTGAGCTCAGTCACCTGCTGAGATCCATGTCCCCTCCTGGCTAGTTAAGGCTGCCTGGGAGGTGTCATGTGGTTGGATCCTAGCAGAGGGTAATTCTTTCTTGAGAGTTGTTCCATCACCTTTTAAGGAGGCATTGTTTTGTCCCCTCCTCAATAAGCCATCTCTGGATCCCACCATATTGGACAACTTTCATCCAGTTGTCAAACCTCCCCCCTTTTTAGAGAAAGTTATAGAGAAGGTGACTGTGGAGCAGCTTCAGCAGGACCTAGAAGTGGATTATCTGGACTAGTTAGAATTCAAGCCTGGGCATAGGATGATAGCAACTCTGGCAGGACAGGGGTACTGTGTCTGTTGTTGCCTCTCCTTGACCTCTCCTTAGTCTTTGATATCATTGACCATGGTATCCTTCTGAATTGGTACCATGGGCAGGGAGTGAGCATTGCACTGGTTCGCTTCCTTTCTTCAGGGTCAGTACCACTCGCTGTTAACTGAGAGTGAAAAGTTCTGCTCTTGATTCTTGTTTTTTGAGGTCTGCAGGGCTCGGTTCTCACCACTCCTATTTAATATCTGGGTGAAACCATTCATCACCATAGGATGAGGTATGATCAGTATGCTGATGATACTCAATTGTATATCTCTACCCCTGGCGAACTAAATGATGCAACCATGTCTTGACCCAATACCTGGATGGGGGATAACAGGTTTCAACAGAACTGAAGAGACTCTGACAACCAGGACTGTGTGGCTCTGGGTTTGGGGGCCTTTTGATTCGCAGAACTTTGCTACTGAATAGGATGTTATTAATCCAGACAGACCCAATGCACAATCTGGGGATTTTCTAAACTCACAATTGTTGCTGGAGGAGGAGATGGCAGTTCTGACTAAGAGAGTCTTTGCACAGCTTTGTATTGTGCACCACTTGTGACCTTTCTTCAACAATGAGGCTCTACTCAAAGTCACTTGCACCTTGGTCACACCCAGAATGGATTACTATGATGATGTCTACATAAGGCTACCCTTAAAAAGTCACCTGAAACTTCACTTGGTGCAGAGTGTGACAGAGTGGACAGTTATGGAGAGCACACATTACAGTACTGTTCCAATTGGGTGCCAGTTTGCTTTAAGGAGCAATTCAAGATGCTGGTTTGACCTTTGAAGCCCTACATAGTAAGGGACCAAATCATTTGAGCAACCACTTCTCTCCAATTACATCTACCCATTCTACACAGGCCCAGTAAGAGGAGTATGCTGTGGGTCTCATCTCCAAAGAAGCTCCATCTGGCAGCATGCCTTTTCTGTTGTGCTCCCACCTACTGAAACAACATGCCTCCTGAGGTGAGGTGAGTTTTGCTTTTGTTAGTCTTCTGGAAAGTCATTAAAACATGTTTTTCCATCAACGTTGGAGATCCCAGAGTCACATTTTCATGAGAAAGGAGGCTATAAAAATATGCTAAATGAACAAACAAACAAACAAAAGCTAAGTAAAAACAAACTGGCCAAATAATATGTATTATATTTCTGTTACTATGACAGCAAATGTTGGATCAGTTTGCCCAATTATGTTTTCTAAAGTGAAAGCAGACATGCAGAAGGTTTGGGTTAACTTGCTTGCAGCAACAGAGATGAATCCCACTCTCTGATGGGAATTATGTCTGTGGTAGCCTGAAGAACAAGCCATAATTTGAAGGGAGATGTGTATCTTCTGCATGCAGTTTCTCCAGAGCAAGTTTCTGATGTCATTCTATGAATATTGCTGGGTTAGTCTTGGCTGAGTCTCTTATTCTTCATCTGAAGTTTATTAAATCCTTCTGTTTACTAAATCTTTCTGATTTAGGGGATGCTGTTGTGTCATGTGTTCTGTTTCTAGCACATTGCCCCTCAGCTACTCCTACTTTATTTTTTACAAACAAGGAATTGCTAGTTGCGTTCTCCTCCTTCTCCTGGCCTCAGCCTTTCAAAGTACTTGTGCAAAGAACATTTTATAAAGCTCTTGAGACATTTTTAGAATAGAATAGAATTCTTTATTGGCCAAGTGTGATTGGACCCACAAGGAATTTGTCTTTGGTGCATATGCTCTCAGTGTATATAAAGAAAAAAATAAAATATATTCATCAAGAATCATAAGATACAACACAGTGATAGTCATAAGCAATCAAATCATACTAGGAAACAAATAAAATAATATAAATTATAAAGTTACAAGCAACACGGTTATAGTGATGAGTGGGAAGAGATAGGTACTAGGAAGGATGAGAGTAATAGTAATACAGTCTAAGTAAATAATTTGGGAATTAGTTGTTTTGCAGAGTGATGGCATTCAGGAAAAAAATGTTCTTGTGTCTAGTATGTATGTAATGCCCTATAGCGCCGTTTTGAGGGTAGAAGTTGAAACAATTTATGTCCAGGATGTGAGGGGTCTGTAGATATTTTCACAGCCCTCTTTTTGACTCATGCAGTATACAGGGCCTCGATGGAAGGCAGGATGGTAGCAATTGTTTTTTCTGCAGTTCTAATAATCCATTGAAGTCTGTGTCTGCCTTGTTTGGTTGCAGAACCAAACCAGACAGTTATAGAGGTGCAGATGACAGATTCAGTAATTCCTCTGTAGAACTGAATTGGCAGCTCTTTGAGTAGTTTGAGCTTTCTGAGTTGGTGCAGAAAGAATAATCTTGTGCTTTTTTAATGACATTTTTGATGTTAGATGCCTATTTTAAGTCTTGAGATATGATAGAACCTAGAAACTTGAAGGTCTCTACTGTTGATACTATGTTGTCTAGTATTGTAAGAGGTGGTTGTATGGGAGGGTTTCTCCTAAAATCAACCACCATTTCTATGGTTTTGAGTTTACTTAGTTCAAGATTGTTCTGGTTGTACCACAAGGCTAGTTGTTCAACCTCCCGTCTGTATGCAGATTCATCATTGTACTGAATGAGACCAATCACTGTTGTATCATCTTCAAACTTCAGTACTTTAACAGAGGGATCTTTTGAGATGCAGTCATTGTTATATAGAAATAAGAGAAGTGGAGGGAGCACAAGCCCTGGGGGGCTCCTGTACTAATTGCACAGGTATCTGATGTGATTTTGCCCAGCTTCACTAGCTGCTTCCTGTCTGTTAGGAAGCTTATGATCCATTTACAAGTGTGGTCAGATACAGCTAGCTGATTTAGTTTAGTTAGAAGAATATCTGGAATGATGGTATTGAATGCTAAGCTGAAGTCTACAACGAGGACCCTTGCTCTGCAGACTTGGATGAACTCACAGATACTGTAACATCATATGTCAGTTTTCACTTCACATCATATGTGAAGACCTATGTGTGCTGACCAGAAACCTGAGGATATACAGTAGCAATGAACCTTGGTTCACAGCTAAACTTAAGCAGCTACGTTGTTCCAAAGAAAAGGTGATAAAATGTTGTACAATCAGGCCAGAAATGTATTAACACAGGAGATCAGAGCAGCGAAAAGAAGCTACTCTGAAAAGCTAAGGAATCAGTTCTCAACAAATAAACCAGCAAACATGTGGAAAACTCTTTAAAATATCACCGGTTACAGCAAACCTCCTTCCCAAGCTTAAGGAAATCAACAACTGGCTGTGTTTTACTGTAAGTTTGAGAGAAAACTACTGCCACCCATCTCCACAATCCCCATTTCAGACACACTAACAACAGCCAAGCCTCCTACAACCTACCCCATCCCACTGGGCCTACCATCTCTAATGCTTACAGAGAATGATGTGCAAGGTCTATTTCATAGACAAAAGCCAGGAAAAGCACCAGGCCCAGACAAGACAACTCCTTCTTGCTTAAAAGTCTGTTCTGAGCAATTGGCCCCCATCTTCACCTGAAACATCAATAGATCACTAGAGATGTGCTATGTTCCTTCCTGCTTCAAATGCTCTACTATCATCCCAGTGCCAAAGAAGCCCTCCATCAAGGAACTGAATGACTACAGACATCTGTAGTTATGAAGGCTTTTGAAAGGCTAGTGCTGGCCCACCTGAAAACTATCACGGATCCTCTCTTAGACTCCTTGCAATATGTTAATGGTTAGCCTGACATTCTGAAGGATGCTACAGTGATAGAACCTTTGTCTGTCTTAGCTTCTTAGTACCAGTTGAGTGGAGTGTGTGTGAAACACACAGGGAAAAATAGATAATAATAGAAATGCTCTGGTGTTTATTTCATGCCCAGAACAGCAAAAAAAAAGTTTGACTTTTTTTTTAGCTCTAGCACAGTAAAAATAATTTTATGTATTATTTGAAGGATAAAAATACCACCTCTATGGGCCTGTGTTTATACAAACTTCTTCAGCACCCTCCAATTAGTTACCCCATCTCTCTCTTATGATGATGTATAATTTATACTCCTGCAGTGAAAGTTTTTGAAGTGGAATGTCAGGTCTTGTGAGCTATGAGGGCAAAGCCTTAAAATTACCCTCTTGGGGCCCAGGAGATATCATTAGAAAACTCTTAGAACAGTAAGCAAAGTCTGGGATCATTATTTTTGTGTTTAGCTTAATTTTTGAACCAGTGACCTAGCCCAGGTATCTGGTGGTCAGAGAAGAACCCCTTGCAAATACTGGGAAGGACACTTTGGCTAGGAGAGAGCAATATTCTTACTGGGCAATAGATAACTAGGGGTGTAATTTTCAGAGTACTTTTATGTTCTTGGGCAACTAGGCACATACTTTTCTGGTTGAAGCAACTACTAAAGGAGAAAGAGAAGAGAGAAGGATTGACAGAGGTGTCAATATTTGATAGAAGAGAGTGAAGTCTTCACTGAAACCAGCTACCTGAAATTTGGAAAGCAACATTTCTGAAAGCCTTTGGAACATTTTATGCTAGTACCAGAAAAAGGAAGAGAGTAGAGATCTGGTTCCCTTTTGCATCCAAGGACATTACTCCTGTCTCCCAATTCTGCTATGACTAATAAATGAAATTTAAAACAAAGATTGGGGTATTAGAGGAGTTAAATAATTGGTTAGATGGGACGAAATCAAATGGGATTTTAATCTGAGCTACAACAGAATGAACTGTCCTAAAGGCTTATTACCTACAAGTCCCTGAAATTCAGACCTGAGCCCTTAATCAATTGTATCAGTATTTCTAATAGACAGTACCCGACAGGCTTTTGTTCCCTTTTTATTAACTCAACCTCAAAGTGCCATTCTCTTGGCATATCACGATATACCTGTGAGCTGCGTGACAGAAGCAACTCCTTATACAGGAAAGAACTGGACTTTATATCATTTATTATAAAGGTAATCCTTTATTTCAGAAAGCTGTCCTTTAGATTTATTTACTTTTCAAAAATTTATTTTTGTCCTTTATTTGGTCATTTAGCTTTTATTGTATAAATGGGACAACTTAATGCACAAACATTCACATTCATGTGAAAAGTCTAAACACTGAATTGTCTTTTTAAAACAGATTTACATATACAATTTTATTTTATTTTATTAGAATATGCGTTTTTACCATTTTTCTTGGTTTTGCTCTTGAATTTTCCTTTGTAAAGAAAAGTTATAAACCTATTTAAAATTGTGTATCCATATAAACCTTTTTCAAATTCATCCTTTATTTTCCCCCAGAAAATATGATCACTATATCTACAATATATTCCAGAACTTACTAGGTGCATTTATTACTTTTATTTTTAAAACCGATATGCTGCTCTTAAAAGTGCTGTTCAATCTCCTATAGTATAAGCACACCTTGCCTTTGGAAGCTTGTGCCACAATAGATTAATTTTTATTTAAAATGCCAGTTTGTTCTATAGAATCTAATGGGATTAATTTCTGTATAGGCTCACATAGCAATTCTTTCTTTGTGATCTTGTTGGCAATAGAACAAACCAAAACAAAGAAATCAACATCAACATTTTCTGAACCATAAACCAATCCTAAGCACCCCTACTAGTCTTAACTATCTCCCCTTTATAAGCAGAGGATGGCAGAGAGGTAAGAGAGATATATAACATCATATAGGGTGAAAAGAGTTTTTCTCCATGTTTTGCAAGGTTATGACCTGAAGTCAACCATTCAAACTATCTTCTGGAAGAATGTGAAAGTGCTTGCAGTATTTCCACATAATCTCAGACAACTGTATCCCTAGAGCACATATTATGCCCCCTTGACCCCATGGCATTGCTCTTAACTCATCACTAGCCCATGAATAAGGACCTTTTGCTGAGTTAAGTGCTAACCACCTAGTGTTGAGTTGGCAAAAAATAATGCCGGCATGAAATTTGCTGCCCACATTGCTGATCACTATCCTCTATCTGTTTTGACAGAACGGGTGTTTGCTTTTTTAAATGTGTGCAGCATGTAATAAGCAATAAGATTGTTTTTTGCCCCCCTGCTTTGCTGCCTGCACATCACCAGTGGTGATGGTGGGAAACATCCACATCCATCACAGCATTGTGGGAGAATTGGAACAGGAATGCATCAGGATTTTTCTATCACATCTAAGCCATTTTCTTTGCTGTCTGCCTCCATCCTGATATAAAATGAGGAGGAGGAGGAAGAGGAGGAGGAGAGGAGGAGGAAGACAAGGAGAGGAGGAGGAAGAGGAGGATGCTAGAGTCAAGTAGGGAGCTCAGTCACAAATAGTATTTGTTTTTAGGATTTTCCTTCCTTCCTTCCTTCCTTCCTTCCTTCCTTCCTTTTTTCCTTTATATGCTACTATCTACATTCCGTCATGCTACAGTCACGGAGAAAAATTAATCCCATCATTTCATTCTTATATTATTTCAATCTTTTGCTAGATTGATAAGGATAACAGGGTTGATGCACTTGCAGTACTACTAGAACAGTTCCAGTGTTACAATTTTGATACACAAGCTGCACAGAGTTGCTTTCATCTATTTCTTTAGTGAAAGGAGATCCAAATAGCAACAGAGTCTAAAGAGGAGTAGCCATGCCTTTATGTGAACCAAAATGTCCAATAAGCCACACTCTGATCCCATCCAATTCTGGTCATCATTACTTGCTTTCAGTAATGGTGGCAAGCAGAGAACAACTCGTGTACATCCTTCGTAAGTGTTGTTGCATGCTATTGACGTAACGGGAAATGAAATTTTGACATTAATGCTGTTAAGATTGTTTAAATGTATCCCATTCATCGGCTGGGGAAAAGACATGGGAATACCATAGAAAAAGGATATGGCATCTACGCTGTACTTAGATGCCACTGGAAAGAGGCACTATGATATTTGAAAGTCAATGTTAGCTGAAGGTTATAAACATTTCCCACTTTATTGCAACACATCCAACAATGGTTTCAAGGTGTGTAAAATGTTTTAGATTCTGCTGTTCATTATCTTGAAGGGAAGTCATGATTAGCAGTTAAGGGAATTGTGTAGAGCAGTGTTTCTCAACCTTGGCAACTTTACATGGTGTAGACTCCAACTCCCAAGAATTCCCCAGCCGCCATTGCTCTTAATATTTCATTATATATCAGGGGTGTAAAACTCATGGCCAGCAGGTCAGATTTGGCCCATGATGTGGTTGGATCCAGCCTGCAAGGCCGTCCTGATCTATCCAGCATGAAGAAAGATCAAGCTAGTGTAGCTACAGCCCGGTCTATCCAGTGCAAAGATGGAAGATCAGGCAATGTAGCTTTGGCCCGGTCTACCCAATGTGAAGAGGAATCATGCCAGCAGTTTGGGAACTGATGTCAAGCTGGCTACACCCACCCAGTTGGCCATACCCATCTAGTTGGCCATGCACACCCAGCCCCCCAAGGTCAACCACAGCCCTGATGCGGCCCTCAATGAAATTAAGTTTGACACCCTTGATATAGAGGTAGTCCTCAACTTTCAAGCATTTGTTTAATAACTGTTCGATGGCATCGAAAACAGTGACTTATGACACTTTTCACAGTTGTGACTGTTGCAGCATCTCTTTGGTCACGTGATCAAAATTTTGGACACTTGGTAACTGGCAAGTATTTATGATGCAACCATCATAAATGTGTCCCGGGGTCATGTGATCCCCTTTTGCGACCTTCTGACAAGAAAAGTCAATGGAGAAGCCAGATTTGCTTAACAACTGTATTACTAACTTAACAACTGCAGTGATTCACTTAACAATTGTAGCAAGAAAGAGTGTAAATTGGGGCAAAACTCACTCAATGACTTTCTAGCTTAGCAATGGAAATTTTGGGCTCAGTTGTAACTTGTAAGTAGTAAGATGTAAGGTTGTATGTCAAGGACTACCTATATTGCTACTTTGAGTATTAACCAGCATTGCCTTTGAAGAGAACAGGTATCTCTTTTCTCCTGAATTGTACACTCAGAAGGGAAGAACTCTTCCTTTCAGCCCTGACATTACCATCTCTGCTTTAAGAATAACAAGATAAGAGGGGAGAGAGGAAAGAGAAAAAAAGAGAGAGAGAAGCAAAACATCGGGGGAAAGAAGAATTCCTTTAGGAAAGGAAATAACAAATGGTATATGCTTAGTCAGCAAGTCACAGCAGTCCTGGAGTCCTTCTTTTCTTGAGAAAAAAAAAAATCAAAACTGGATAAATTCATGGTTGGCAACAATTGCCCTCGAAGTGCCCCAAGGGTCCTTTTATGTTTCCTACCCCCATCTCCTCCCCACCGTAACTTTTAAGAACTAGCTCCTTTTATTATTATTACTTTTTAACGTTGTTGCTTGTCTTGTTCCTAGTCCTTGTGCGATCTTTTTGTCTCCCCCCTTCACTTCTGAGAATTCCAGCTGTTGACAGCAGCAAAATGTTCTTTCTTTGTGACCTCAAGGGAGAGGCTCTGGGGCCCAGTCAAGAGGCTATAGAATGAATTATCTGCACAACAGGTTATGTAACCAGCTCTTTTGAAAAAAGGGGAAGCAAGCAAGCAGAAGCAACAATGGCCCATTGTATCTACAAAGATCAACAATTCCAGCAAGCCACCCAGTTGCAGACTGCCCTTTGCCTTGGGTTTTGTTTACTTCTCACTCGCTGGATAGAAACGGCCCGGGCTGTTTTCTGTTTGCGGGCTGTCCTTCTTGGCAGCCGGTCGGGCTTGCCTTAACAGTGCTTTGCTAAACGGAGCCTGGTGTCCTCAGTCAGAGGGAGGGGAGATGATTTATTCTCACTGAGCGAGGGTTGTCTTTCCCGGCTGTTGGCTGGAGTTGTTTCTTTTTTGTGCGGTGGCTCTAAAGGCACCGGCTTGTGCCAGCTGCATTCCAGGAGGGGAAAGGAAGCAAAAGGCCCAGGCTGAGCGCAAGGGAACATGCTTGAACTGTAAGATGAGAAAAGGAGAGGAGAGGCCCCTGAGGGAAATGCAGAGTAAGATCTCCTTTCTCTCCAACCACCCTGTTTACATTAGGTGATTTATATTGAGTAGTTTCTAAAAAAAGAATGCTGCATTTTCAGCCAGTGCTGTTGTTGGAATGAAATGGTGTGGTGGAGGGAGGCTTTATAACTTAGTGACAAAAACACCTGCCTGGCATGCAGACGATCCCATCTTCGGTCCCCCAGGGTTCCTTTTAAAAGGATCAGGGAAAGAGAATCTGCTAGAGCTGAACTTTCCCCCAACCAACTGACTTAGTTCTGTGGGACTTCCATAATTCCTAGCCAATTCCTAGGTTAGGGGCAACTGGGATAATCCAAAAAGACTGAACAAATTGTCCCATTTGTTATGAGGCAATTATACCCAGTTTCTTCATGCCCCTTCAAGTCAGCCATGACACAGAATTAAGATACATTAGAAATCAGAGAACATTTCATCAGAAAACATTTTCAAGCTTTAGTCCTAGTAAATTAAATCCTATCAGGCCTGTATGTACAACTTTCTCAGTGGCCTAAGGAAGCAGATGAAATTTCTATTTACATAATATATGATTGAAGAATGATTGACTTATGTATCTTGTTTTATCTGTAATAAAATCACTTTAAGGATTATGTAAAGGAGAATTTGGAAATCCATGTTGAAATATGTACAGGATTTCAGGAATAACCGGGCACCACCCAGTAATTAATGCAAGTATATATTTCTCAATTACTGTATATAGTGGGTTCATTGCCAATAGATTCAAAGAGAAGTGATGCATCGTTTCAGATGGGCTACTTATCACTTATTGAATATACCACAATTTATTAAATCAAACAGTTAGCTAAGTCATAAACATGGTTTACCAACCATATTTCATGTAAAACACTAAAACCAAGTAAAAGACAATATATCCTAGCTCCTCAGCCATTATTATTTACTGCAGACGTTTCCTCAGATTTCAAGAAGGGATTTGGGCCTGAGGAGTTCCTTTTTGTCTTATTTGTAATTAACTGGCTTGGACTGGCTTGTTAATAAAGTGGTCACACTGACAGCATATACTCTTTGTATATGCTTTTGGTTTGCTATGGCTGTGCTGACCTCACCATGCAGTTATGCCTAATGTTTGCTTAGCTGTTCAATTGGAAGAAGACGTTGAAGAGTTTCTCATTTACAGGCTTTGCAATATTGGTGCAGAGATGATTCTCAAAAGTACTGGAACAAAGGGGATAGCATGGCACCACCTGCTTTGCTCCCTTCACAAAACAAACCATTAGGCTCTAGGCCAAGCAAAGGATAGAGCAACCTTGGTCACATCTGTGGCCCTGCAGGTTGCAAAAAAAAGTGTATTGTGTTTCCCTGGTGGCCTTTTTTGCACTGCTGACTTCATGGAAATGTGGCTGAATGGCTTGAAGTGTAAACAGCAGCTGAACATAGTCCAGAGAACAAAAGAAGTTCCAGGCACACCTGGCAGCCATGGGCTCCTGTTGCTTAGTTCTGGAAATATTGAACAGAGGCCAAAGTAGATGCAAAACAGTCAAGGAAATTGGCACAGTGATTGCAGAATGGAGAGGAACTCAGGAGGAACTGACAGAAATGTTGAGTTCTTTAACAGACTTAGTCTGAAGCACATAGAGGTACCTGGATCATTTGTACAGGAGGCCATTTCCCCCCTAATGACCCCTTCTCATGTCACCTGACTATCACTGAGGTGATACAAAGCTATCAATATTAAGGTAAGCTCAGCACAATGTATATAAATGTGGCTGTATAATTTGAGAAGTTGCTATAAGTCATTAATAGTTATCCTGTTGGAGTCAAAAGCAGGGCTGGGCATATCAGTTGAGGCTAGTCTTCTCTGAACGAATGCTTTATTGAAGTAGATCCAGGAATAGGTTTATCAATATTCAGCTTCAACCACAACAATACAAGAGCACACAACAGATACAAACTCAGTGTAAACCGCTTCAAACTTGATTGCAGAAAGTACGACTTCAGTAACAGAGTGGTCAATGCTTGGAATGCACTACCTGACTCTGTTGTTACATCCTCTAACCCCGCACTCCTTTAACCTCAAACTATCCACTATTGACCTCACCCCATTCCTAACAGGTCTGTGCCATAAGTGCACAATCGTGCCTACCATCCCTGTCCTATTGTCCCCATTTATTCATACCTGTTTCCTGTATTCTTACTCATGTTTATACTTATACCTATTATTTTATAAGTGATTGACAAATAAATAAATAAATATTTCTGCCAATGTAATTGGATGGACTTTTTTCCCAAGGGAAGGAGAAGTTTGACAAAGACTTATCCCAGGACTCTCCACTAGCAGTGGCTGATATAGTGTCACGGGGATATAGTGTCATGCTCCATTGGATATTGGGCATTTCCCTTCTTGATCACATCACAAACGACACCATTCAACAACATTTTTGTGTAGCACCAAATATAGAGAAGATAAGACCGGCTCTGCTGGTATGGACATGTCCTGAGAGCAGCACCTTCCACTGTTGCCAAGACTTGACTACCAACTAGAAGTCAATGACTGGCGACCTCATGGGCGCCCAAAACAGAGATGGCAAGACACCACCAATAAAGATATGCAAGCCATGGACCTGTGCCCTGGAGTCGCAGCTGACCATGCAAAGTGGCGTTTAATGATCCAAAAAGCGAACCCTGCACTTGGGGGATTATGCTAGGAAGAAGAATACATCATGAGAAAAGCTTGGTAGAAGGAATTGCTTTCTGATGTCTTCCCTTGGGATGACAATGGCATTGTGAGAAGCCAGGGAAGTTTTAGATTGCCAGAGATAACTATTCATTGAAAGGCATGACATTTATACACACCCTGAAACTTTTGCCTCATAAAATTCTGTGAGAATTGGTGGAAAAATGCACAGGACAATTTTTATGCACTATTGAGATGGGTAATACCCAATTTCCCGCAGAACAGAAAAACAATTCAGTCTGAAAGAACAATTCAGATATCTGGAAGACTTGGCTAGGTAAGAAACACAACTTTGCCGGTTTAAGAAAGAAAGAGGATGTCACAGTCAAAGAATTCTGGGTAGATTGGTGTTAATCCTGAAGGCCAGCCCAGAGATTGGAAATAAGTGGGCAAAAGATCAGTTTTATACTTGGAATGAATCAGACAAGAAAGAACAAGCACTGTAGACAGATGACAATATGGCAGGGCTGTGAATGGCAGGCACTGTGAGACAGTTCATTTAAAGCAGAGGTCCCCAACTCCCAGTCCATGGACTGGAAAAAATCCGTGGCATGCAGCAATTGGGCCACGCAAACAAGTGAAGCCCCATCCGTGGAATGCAGGCAGCACACGAAACCATGTCCCCTCCGATCTGTGGAAAAACTTCTTTCTACAGAACTGGCCCCTGGTGCCCGAAAGGTTAGGGCCCACTGATTTAAAGAATACTAGCTGCTGCAAACTTAGGCCTAGAAGAAGAAAAGTGTTTGGGGAGGCAAAGCATGTCTGAACACTAACTACAGCACCAAGCACTTTTCTGCACATACATATTCTGTAGCAGAAGAGGTGTGTTGTAAAAACAATGTTTATGAAATTAGTGGAAAATGTCTGGGTAACTGATCTGATACGTGCTAAGTACATTTTCTATTAAATTTCTTGTACAGCTTTTAAGGCTTGAAAAAAATTGTTTAAATGGTCTGAACATGATTTGGCAGTCGCTTTGGTGCTTGAACCACATTCCTTGCTTTATTTATATCATGGTCATGTGTTTTATTCCATTTTTCATTTTGAGAGAAAGGCTTTCTCAAGGTTGGCAGTCAAACTGTTGTGTGCTGCCCTTTAGAAGACAGAACACATATGGAAGAATCAGATAAGAGTCATGTTTTAAATTGTCTGGTCACTTTGTGGATGAAATAAAGGCTATATTTTATGATACGATTGTGTAAACTTTCCCAACTCAGTGGCTCTACATAATTAGAAAATACAACTTCCAGAATTCTAGATAGCATGCCTAACTTGAGGAATTCTGCTCCTGTATCAGACTACAAAACCAATGTATCCTCAAATCCCAGCTGCAAAGAACACAGGCAAGAGTGTGTAATTGTACTCTAATCCTGCTTGTAGGGATTCTGTTTACCTCTGTTTAGCCAGTTGAGAATAGAATACTAGGCTATTTCAGGTTTGGGGTTTTACTGTCTGAATAGACTGTAGACCTTTTCAGTTGTTGTCTGATTTTTACTGTCTGAATCAGAGGTGGGTATTCAGCAGGTTCTGACCAATTCTGGAGACTGGTGGCAGAAATTTTGAGTAGCTCGGAGAACTGGCAAATACCACCTCTCATAGGAGATTTTACAATCTCCTTCCCCTGTCACTCCCACCAAACCAGCCCACAGAACTTGTAGTAAAATTTTTTGAAACCCACCACTGGTCTGAATAGAATTTCTCCATCTTTGCTTGTGAAGTTTATAGTCAAATTGATGTTGTTGCACATCTGGTGTTATCAATTATAAAATACTTTTTAAAATTATTGGAACAATATTTACTAGACAAGATATTTGTTATTAAAAGTATTTGTTATAAATATTAAATGTTCTTGGCAGAGCTCTGTTAGGCTTATCTCTTGCTTTATTTTGTACCACTAAGCCAAATATTTCAGTTATTCTGGATGCTATTTTATTTCCAACTTTCAGTCTCCTTTAATGTTGACCTCTTTTGCTAGAGTTATGACAACAACATGTTACACATCAACAGAACCATTCTGCTTTCTGTGCTGATCTGGTCTACATTTAATCCCAGTTAATTTGAGGCTGGGACATAGCTTTAGATAAATTAGCGATTAAAGTGCATTTTTTGCATAGTTTGGAAAAATACAGTAGGTGAACATGTTGTTCATTTCTGTCTGGCAAGCTATACTCTCCTTACTCTGAATGATGAAGGCATCTACATAAAGGCTCCATCAGAACATTATTGCGGAGTCAAAGCATTCTAGAAGTCTAATAGATATGTTCCAGTCCTCCACTCAAAGCCTTAAGGCTTTAAACCAGGGGTGTCAAACTCACATTGTCATGGCGGCATCACGTGATCTATCAGGACTTTTTCCCCCTTCACTAATCTGGGCGTGAGCATGGCCAGCATGTGACGCATCTGGCCTGTGGGTCAGGAGTTTGACAGCCCTGCTTTAAAGGATAAGAAAGGGGCTGCTATAAGGCTGCTTTAAGAAAATATTGGTAAAAATTAAAACACCCCCTTTATGATTTGAATTATATACATGCGAGCAGCATGTCCTTGAAATCTTCATTTCCAACATTCCTCTCATCTGGGTCTTAGCTGAGTTAAGGCAACTTTTATCAGGAATCGAAAAAGAAAAGCAAATATGAAAAGATCTTCAGTGGGAGTCTTCTTTTTAGTTCTGCTTGATGAATAAGATACCTGTTCTTTACAATATTTCATTTCCCTTTGGAGGCAAAGAAGAGCCGATATGAAGTGCCCCTCAGGCTATTATTTCATCATAAGCCTTATTTAACTCTTTCAAGAAATGGTGGGAGAAAAATAAGGCTAGAGAACAAGATTAAACATTTTTCTAGTTGTTTATGTGTCTTGCTGGGGATATTTACCATGGTTAAATTTGATGCTCAAAGTCATCCTGAGTCTGTTCACCCATTGCAAGAACCTGATTGTAAACTACCTCAGTACAACAGCTTTTTCCTGTGATCAGATATGGATATCTTTTTCCATGGCTTGTTAAATCTGCTGGATGAACAAAGGAATCTGCCTTATTCTTCTTCGAAGAAGTTAGGGGGGGAAATCCATGTTTTGCCTCACTGAAGTCAAGGGATGAAATGATTATTCTTTCAGCTTCTGCTAGACTTAAGTCATCCATTTTAATTATATATATGCAGACCCCAAAATGAAACATAAAACAAAAAAACAAAGTCCAAGGCAAATATTTTATCCCTGCACTTGGGATGGGTGGGTAGGGTGCAAACTCCAACAAAAAAAGATCAAATTAAGTGTACGTCCTTGCGCTAAACTCTGGAAAAAGCTGAGTCACTGAACCAAACAAACCAGAGTCCCATGGGAGGAGCTGCTGGGGAGTCAGAAGGTATCTTTGGTTTTCTGATGACATGGAAACAAGCTCATTAAGAGTTTGGAAATGAGGCCTTGATTTGAAGCCATTGCTGGCAACCTGGTTTGCTCTGGACCTGTTAATTACAATTTCCAATTCAGACTAAAAAAAGAGCTACCGTTAATAGAATTATATAAGATTTCTTTTATGTGAAGAGAAGAGTTACATGGGTAGCCAGAGCATCATTCATATTAAACTGAGATATAATCATTGAAATGTGGTCAAACTGAAGAGATGTGTGTCCTTAGTAGAAGTTCTAAAATTAACTTTTAAAAAACCCCAGTAATTGCCTTCACTATTAAAATTGGTCCGTTTATTCTACTGTATATTACCTAATTTCATTTCCATTTCTCCGTTCACGTCATCTAACTGAATAATTTTCATCTGGATCTTATTCATTCAGAGAGTTGCACAATTCTTCCCCAAACTCATCCCTAGTCTTTCCTCCTCCTCCTCCTCTTCCTCCTCCTCCTTCATACTTTCTGACATAACTATTAAATTTTTCATTCAAAGCACTGGTGGCACAGTGGTTAGAATGCAGTATTGCAGGATAACTCTGCCCACAGCCAGGAGTTTGATCCTGACCAGCTCAAGGTTGACTCACCCTTCCATCTTTCTGAGATCAATAAAATGAAAGCCAGGTTTTGGGGCCTATATTCTGACATTTGTAAACTACTCAGAGATTGTAAAGCACTAAGGAATGGTATACAAGGGCTATTGCTATTCAATCTACATTTTCAATTCCTTGTATGTAAGTCCACTCCACAAGATCAGAATAGCTTCATATTGACACCTTACAGCTTTCACCTTTTCTCTAGTTTCACAAACATATATTTCCCCCCTTTCTCTCATTTTTTTCATTCTTCCTTTTACCACTTATTGCTCTCATATTCCAGGTCACAATTTTACATGTGATGTGACCATCATCAGATGAACTGTTGATATTGACTTCAGCTGCCCATTAGACCCTCATTTCCAGGTTTGGACTCCAACAATCTCAGAGCACCTGGCTAGAAAATGAGGACATTTTTGCCAGACAGTCAGTCATAGGAGGATCCCCAAAACAAGAGGAAATGGGAAGTTCTTGTGTTGTATCCTGCAATATCCTTATGGTCATAATTCAGTAATTTTCCATTAACATTTCTGCAACTTGCATCCTAGATAAAACATGCAGTAAATTGTTGCCTGTGTTAGTTTGAGAATCACTGGCCAATTCAGTAACTGCAGATAGCCAAATACAGTATATATTGATAAGCAAGAAACAATGTTTGCACCAAGAGTATTATCTAACCATAAGAAATAATGCTACTTATGTCTGTCCTTGCTATAAGACCCATTTTTGAGAAGTTTCTAAGTTTTCTAAGAAATAAATTGCGTCATTCAAACTTGGATATAATCTGGAAAGTGCTATGACAACTCAGAGGAAATAAAAAAACATACAGTATTCTAAGAAAATAATGCATTATTCATCAGAATTGCATGTATTTACTATAACATTTTATTGTTCTTGTGTCAGTTACTTGGTTGACAAGTCATTTTTTAAAAATAATTAGGCATTTTATATTTGAGAGTTATTTTTCTCTTTATACAGTTACCTTGGTCTCAGCCAAGTTGTGTTATGGATGTTATTACAAATTAGTCATGCCCTTTCCCATATCCCAAACTGTATTTTACATTTATAGAGCTGCAAAGTCCAAAAAATTATAAACCAGCTTTCTCAACAGGATATCATTGCAGATCATATATGGAATATTACACACTTGGCATAGATTCTGTATATAATCTTTATGCAGGGTATAATTTACTTTTAAAATGAAAGATGATTAGATTTCAGATTTAATCAGAGGTGGAAAGAATTTATCAGGCAGTCTGCACTAAATTTCCATCCCTCAACCGAACACAATATGATAGAATTTCAGGCTCTTGTTTGTTTGTTTGCTATTTATTTAGTTCTGACCATTGTGTGCCTTTCTTTTTCACCTGGCTTAGCATGCAGGATTCCAGGTCGGCAGCATAAAAGCGAAGAAAAGGACATACAAAGGGTAACTCTAAGGGAGAATCTCCAGAGACCTGATGATCTATTCCCATTACACAGAGGAAATGTTTAGATTGTGATCTGGCAACAGCTTTAATGGGATTTGTTTTACAAAACAATGTCACCTGATGAATTCAGTTCTTCGGAACACATTGGAATACTTGCATTTGGACTGCTGTCTGATGATGACAATTTCTCTCTGCCAAGAGAGTAACCTTGAGTGATCCAGTACATTTCTTCCTCTCTGCGCAGGGTCATTTGCTATGTGTGTGTGGTTTTTTTAGAATGTGGTACTGCCAGGAAGAGAAATAATGCTGCTGAAATTCACTCTGTTACATATGATGTAGTGTTGGGACCAGGGGTGGGGTTCTACCGGTTCTATCCCTCTATAGAACTGGTAGCTCTGAAGAGCAGCAGACATAGAACCGGTTCTATGTCTGCTGATGTTTTTGCCTACTTGCCCACCCAGGCTCTTATCTGACCTTTATTTCCTGATTTTTTTCAACTTCAGCTGCCGTGCGAGGCACAGCTAGTTAAAAAAGCAGGAAAAAAGAGCTTTTTGAAAGGCTGCTTCTCTGCATGCAGCATGCTGATGACGATTTACAGGTGCACCTCCTGGGTGCACATCGTAAATGACGGAACCTCGTAAATGACCGAACTGGTAGTTAACCCTGTCGGATCCCACCCCTGGTTGGGACAATGTCCCCTGTTGCATTGACAGCTTCACAGAATGGTAAAGGGAGGAGTAACAGTAAGAAAGGAACATTTGATTTTGCCAAAGGCTGTTGTTTCTCATTCAGTGTCCTTCAACTTTGAATTTGTGAAACAAATCTGGTTTGCCAACTCACTGATTTTTGGTTTATAGCATCTTTTTAGAATAGTTGTCTTCTATAGAAAATGATGACTTCTAACTGATAGCTGTGTTCCATTATAGGAGTATAAAAAACACAAGCATATAAAATAGCAACTACCTATACATAATCCTCGTGTTGGATCAAAACTAGAACATTTCATGGAGTTTTACCTTGGATATAGCCTCTTCAGGAGATAGCACAAACAGGAAACTGCAGAGCAAACAGAGAACATCCTGATTCAGATTTCTATTTAAAGAAAGCTGCTATCATAGGCCATTCTCTATTTCTTAGCATGTATGTATGTATGTATGTATGTATGTATGTATGTATATATTATATTGTATGTGTGTGAATATATGTGTGTGTGTGTGTAAAACAAGTCCTGTAAACCACCTAATCACCTTTGAAGTATAACGTAAGTAATTTTATTAAAGATTTTAAGCATAATAAAAGCAGATACAAACTCAGAAAAAAAGATGGAGAGTATAAATAGAGAACAAAAGGGAGAATAAAAAGGAAAAAGAAACAAAAAGAAAAAAATAGGAAATAGGAAACAAGTAGAATAAAGGAAAAAAAGAAATATGTAAAGAAGTGACTTCTGGTGTTTATTACAATAAGTGTAAACAAAATAACTCATCACCTCCTACCAAGTTACAAATATTTCCCCCCATAACCCATCCCTCTATATGCAAAACCGTAAAATTGTCAACTTCTCAGTCCTGATGTCAGCAAAAATTCTGTAAAGGGTTAAAAGAGCTTTATAAAAACATGTCTTGTTTTACCCTTGATCAAACAAACCAACTTTATATTCATTTCTTTTACTTCTAACAATCTTGATCTTTAATTCATTCCTGTGCAGTCTTTCTCATTGCAAAGACTTCTTCAAGGCTTTAACAAACTTCTTTTATAAATCCAGTGAAAAATTATCATTATCCAGATCATTGCATTGTCTTTTGTATTTCTCCTTTGATTTTCAAAGCCTTAACCAAGCTCTTTTGTGTATCCAGGACAAAGTCCATTTCAGAGTTGTTCTTCAGGGTCTTCTCCACCTTGTAAATCCACTTTTTACTGTTGTTCATATTTCCAGTTTAAATGTTATATAATATATTTAACTTTTCTCTGGTTCAGAAGTAAAGGTACACTCATCAAGTAACCCTTCCGACTTGTCATTCCAAAAATCCCTAATAGCTTTAGGCTATTTAAATAAGCAATTTTCAAAAGTGATTAGAAGTTAGGTTAACAAACCTAATGTAAGGTGTACTTGATGATTCATCCCTTTATGTCCCAGTTCTCTGACTCATTGTCCTGCAATCTCCTTCCAAGTACAGGTAGTCCTGGACCACAACTGAGCCTAGCTTTCTGTTGCTAAGTGAGACATTTATTGAGTTCCTCCCCGCCCCCTCATTTTATGACCTTTCTTGCCACAGTTGTTAAGTGACTCACTGCAGTTGTTAAATTAGTAACATGGTTGTTAAGTGAATCTGGCTTCCCCATTGACTTTCTTATCAGAAGATCACAAAAGGTGATCACATGACACACACACACCCAGGACACTCCAACCGTCATAATTATGAGTCAGTTGCCAAGCATCTGAATTTTGTTCATGTAACCATAGGAGTGCTGCAATGGTTATGTGAAAAATGGTCATAAGTCACTTTTTTCAGAGCCACTGTAACTTGGAATAGTCACTAAACAAATTGTTATAAGTCAAGGACTATCTGTAGCATCTATCTGGAGTAGCTGTTGATGACCTCCTGACCTCTCCTTATCCAAAGAGGTCCCAAAGAACAGAGGTACCCATATGGCTTCAAGTATGTACTTATGCCCTAAATTATCCCTAACTGGTATTTGTTTCAGTTCAGGTAGACTGTATTACTTACAGCCCATTTTTATTTTATTAAAAAGTCACTGTAATTTTATAACTTATTCTCTACAGGCCACAGCATTAGATATGCATTTCCATTTTTTTTTTAGTTTTAAGCTGAAATAATACAACTTCTCCCCCTAAATTCCTGTTAAACCCAAAGCACAGAATGAAATGTAAGCTGAAAAGGTATTTACTGATATAAAGTATAAAGCTCTATCTTATGTGTAAAGATCGCCCTCTCCTGATCATTAATTAAACCAGAGAATGACTTACGGCAGCTTTTCTTCCCTTTGGGTAGGAATCATTAGATATCAGCAATATTATATAATAAATATTGGGAACACTGTGAAACCAAGTTTGAGTTGTGATATCTCATGAGCAAAACGTCAAGCTAGTCATTTACGGTAACACCAAGACATATTTCTTGCTAGAATATTATATCTACTTGTTACACTGATGATGGACAGCAATATAATGTGTCTTTTCTTTATACTTCAGAAAAATATATAATAGAACATAGAATAATAGAGCTGGAAGAGACCTTGGCGGTATTCTAGTCCTATTATAAATAAATTGATAATCAATAGATGATGAATAAATAATCAATCTTTCAATAATCAATAGATGATGAATAAATAATTAATCTTTCAATAATCAATAGATTATGAATAAATAATCAATCTTTCAATAATCATTAGACGATTGAAGGGATTAATCGGAATAATCTTGTACAGGTTTATTCATATCCTTTAATAGCAGAGAGAACTAAAAATTGTGCCTCCAAAGATCTGACAAACTGTGATGGAACTTCAGTGACCAATGGAGACCAATAGGACAGTAGAGATTACTCAGCATTTTTCTACCTCAAGGCCAAAGGAAGAAGGCAAGTGAGATTTACATGAAGCTAGTTTACAAGGGAAAAGAGGACCGAATGATGACTCTGCTATTTGTGAATGAGTCCCATAGTGCTGTAGATACCCTTATTAATCTGATAGGGACGGCAAGAACTATTACAGTTAACCCCATATTCAGCAATTAGGGCCAGATTTTTTTTTTTAATTGTAACTCACCTTGCCTAGATTTAAACATTTCTGAAAAGTTCCTCCCTAATATCCCAAGTAATGTCATGCTTCAAATGACATTGAGGAGAGTATATTTCAAATCTTTTGGCATTTTGTTGCATAAACATCTTGATTTATGTTTATGCAAACAAATAAAACAAAATACAAAGAGAAGAAGAATGGCATGTTTGTGTATGGGAAGGCACACCGGCTGAAAAAGCAACATGACTTTTAAAAAGTTGGGAACAAAACCCTTTCAATTAGGAACTGTTTGCTCAGATTTGACCTTCAGTTTTCAGCTATTTTTGCTATAGCCTAATAAGTTATCTTAACTTTTAACTTATGCTACGTAGTCTGTCATAGTTTTATTCAAAATAAATGTTTCAAAACTTTTTGTCCTCTGTAAATTTATACACTGACATGTATTTTAGTGTTCCCAAACTTTATTTCTTTTATTTCATTTGTTCCTTTTTCTTACCCCCTTATTTTTTCTATAGCTTTTCCTTATTACAGATATGTTTGCACCTAAAAACAAATTAAAAAGGAAATGCAGTATGATGGATCATGATTAAGTTGAGAGTTTTTCTCAAGAATAATAGGAAGAATATTTTTTTGCTGTCACTCTCACATTGTGGAATCTTCTCCCCACCAGAAATGAGGTGGGTCTCATCATTCCTGAGCTTCTGAAGGTCTTTCAGGACCTGTTCATGCCAGCAGGCCTGGGAACCCCAGGGGACAGGTGAATCTGTGAGACGACTCCATTATTATTCACATCCTTCTGTCTACTAAGTCCTGTTTAGTTCTGCTTTTATAGTGTTTAATGTTTCTTATTAATTTATAATGAGAGTCGGTGACAATTGTTTTATATTTATTCTTTTATTGGATGGTTGCATGCTGCCCAGAGTCACTTTCTATGAGATGGGCAGCCTTGTAAATTTGATTAATAAATAAAATAAATGAACTTTTACAAAACTCAATGCTGGCATCTTATTTATGATAGAGGTGCCTGGAGGCTACTTCCTCTGTTATCATTTCTGTTCATAGCATATATACATCCCCAGGCTAAACCCAAGCAAGATGGAAGTCTTGTTTGTACATTGAGACTTTGTACATCAACACTGATGTTATCTCTAGATAGGGAAGCAATACCTCAAGAACAGGTTCACATCCTTCTGGACTCCCAGCTTCCACTCAAGAAATAGGTGCAAGCTGTGGCTTGAATGATCTTTGTCCAGCTCTGGCTGATGCTCCAATGGCAACCTTACTTGGGGCAAGAGGATCTGGTTGCAATAACTCTCACTTCAAAACCACTGGGTTAGACTAGCGCAGTGGTTCCCAACCTTTTTTTCGCCCCGCACCCCTAAAGAAATTTCACTCGAACCTCGCACCCCCTGAAATTTAGACTTTAGGAACTACTGAACACATTAAATATATGGTAGGATTGAATCTTTTCAGCTATGTATGTGACGGCCACTAAATAATGATACTTAACTCTAAAATGAAAACAAAGTTAATCCATTGCAAAAGAAAATAAAAATGCCAACATATAGCCAATATCCTATTATTTACCTGGACTTTTCTCGCACCCCCTGGAATATCGTCTTGCACCCCCAGGGGGTGCAGGCACCCCAGGTTGGGAACTCCTGGCTACTTGGAAACTAGTTTATCTAGAATACAGCAGCTTCCTTGCTAATGATGGGAGCGTATTATTTGTGCTACAGGCCTTGCAATGGCTACCATGTGGTTTCTGGATATGATTTAAAGTGCTGATTTTAACCTAAAAAGCAGAAATGTTTTATGAAAGACAGAGGAACAACTACAATGAAAGCACTCAAACTTGCATGAACTTGAACTTGAGTACCCAATGCTGTTTTTGAGCTACTGTCACCATTCTATGACTGATTAGATGATGGTGGGCAGTGTCAACCCTACAGGGATAGGAATGCTTAAAAGATGTTGTTTCCTTTGTCGTTCACAAGGTTTTTTGACATAGCCCATCACCGAAGGTTGCTAAAGCAAGCATTCGTGGTAAAGGGGGAGGGGTGCCTTTTCTTAATCTATCATCAGTTACAGGATTAAAAAAAAGAGTGCTTGGAAATAAATAGTCAGAGGGAACCAAAAAACTGATTCAGGGGAGGAACTCACTAATGACCAAAAGGGTTTTATTTATAACCCAGACAAAAGTCAAGTAAGGAGCCACTGTCAGCTGATAGCGTTGTATACATTTATGGGTTAAGTTTTACTTCCGCTTACGTGCTTCTACCGTAGCTTTACATGCTCGAACCCAGAACCTTCCTTAAGCTAAAAAGCTCGCGAACCAAAGGCGATTTGCACCCCGAGTTGCATGCGGGATTTCCAGGGACCTCAGATTCGGTCCCGCCGGGACGGAAAGTTTGAACCGGCCGCGCTTCTTGCGAAACGGCGACGCTGCAGATGGCGCTCCAACACCGCTCTGAGGAAGGGGGGCGAGGCTGCGTCCTGGCGCCACGGGAGGCTGACGCAGGCCCGGGATAGGGGCGGAGCGCTTCGAGCGGCGTTTACAGCCGTCGCCGCCACTTGGTTGGAGGGGTCTCCGACCGGAGTTTTGCCGGCGAGTTTCTTCTTTCGCCGGCCCTCCTCCGACCCCCTTCCAGCGTCATGTACCGGGCCCTGTACGGCTTCCGGTCGGCCGAGCCGAACTCTTTGGCCTTCGCCGTTGGCGAGACCTTCCTGCTGCTGGAGCGGAGCAACCAGCACTGGTGGCTGGTGACCCGGGCGGGCTCCGGGGAGACGGGCTACGTGCCGGCCTCTTACCTGCAGCGCCTACAGGTCAGGCAGCGGGCAAAGGACGGGCGAGGGCAGCGGCGGGGTCGGTAGCCACCGGCGTGGCCGAGACAGATTTGGAGGTTTCTGCTGCTTTTCTGGCGGTGGCAACGCGCGCGCCTCTCAGAAGCGCAGGGTTAAGTGCCCGCAGGTCCGAGGCCCAGGCTCGGTGCCGGTGGTGCGCCCTGCCTGAAAATCAGCCAGGCTAAAGGGTTTGCTTCGGGTTGTTTTTTTTTTAATTAAAAAAAAATCCTGTTCGGAACAGAATGGTTCTGTGTATGGAAAACGGAACTAAGCCTGGTCATCAGTCATCATTGCACATTTCCATATCCATGTAAGGTACGGTTAGGCAATGGCATAGGTAGGTGCTGTATTGATGTGGCTGACGCTGATAATCAGTGGGAAGATCTTGTGGAACTTTTCACGTAGGTGCGAGAAATACAAGGAATGTAGGCACTTGCTATCTTACAGGTGCAACTTCCCAAAAGTCAGGCATGCTAAAATAGAAAATGGTTCACCTCCATATGAAACCACGCAATGGGTGCACTGTTTGGAAGTGTCTGAACAGGAGCAGGCCTTTTTCAGGGGAGATAAATTACTTGTATTATTATCCATTTGCACTGGATGGAGGCTCAAGTAACAAGGAGGTGCAAAGGTGATTTTGAGAGGGAGAGAGACTGCTTTATATTCAATTTCCTTGGGAAGGAAATTCTGCACTGATTCTTTGCTACTGTTGCTCTGTTACAGATTTTCTGAAGTTCTATTGTTCTTGAGATGCGCTTTTCCCATCTACGTTTTCCTGGAACAATGAGCTTCTGTGTGGGTTAAGCAAACAGTTTCAACAGTAATAAATATTTCGTAGAGGATATTGGACAATCTTATTTTGATAACTGCATTGGTATACAAAAGAAGTAGAGGGAGATGGGAACATCTCTAGTCTTTTCTACAAACTCTAATGAGAGGTAAAACGATGAAATTTTTGTGATAGTGCTGGACAAATAAGGAAGAAAAAGTGAATGTAACAGAGAACATATTGATTTGGATTATGTGCCGTCAAGTTATTTTTGACTGCTAGCGACTGCCTAAATAGATTTCCTCCACAATGATCTTTCCCTAACCTGGTGTTTCAGGTCTTCTAATTGTGCACTGATTGCTATTGTGAGGCCAATCCATATTTTTGCTGATCTTCCTTCTCTTTCCTTCTGCCTTATTCAGCTTTAGAGAATCAGGTCATTGTATAATGTGTCCAAAATAGGATAATTTAAGCCTGATTATTTGTGCCTGCCTCAGGTGAGAAATCTGGATTGATTTTTTTCAATGATCCATTTGTTTTCTTGCCTGTCCATAGTATTCTCCAGCACCATGATTGGAACATTCTTCCAATCCTGCATTTTTAAAGTCTTAACTTTTAGTCTGGTAAGAGTGTTACAGGGAATATTGTGTCTTGCATGATTCTGATTTTTGTAGGTATAGACACGTATTTGGCATTTGAGTATCTTTTCCAAAGCCTTCACGATTGCTGTTCCAAGTGCTAGTCTGCAGTTTTTCTTGACTGCTTGTTCCTTTACGATTGATCCTAAAAGGCAGAAGTTATCCACTACTTTGATGTCTTCATTGTCAGTTCTAAGGTTGTGTTTTCTGCCTGTTGTCATTATTTATATTTAATTTAATCCCATGTTTTCACTGTCATCTTTGACTTTTAGAACATTGAATAAAAAAGGAGGGAGCATGTAATGATGTCTAATTTGTTCACCACTCTGGAGCCAATCTTTTTTGCCATGTTCTGGCCACACTGTGGCTTCCTGACCTGAGGACAATAAGATCTTTGGGGATTCTCATTTTTCTGAGCACTTTCCGCAGCTTGAAGTGATTGATATAATTAAAGGCTTTTCTATAATCAATACAGCACACACTGTTGGGTTTGTTTGTTTTTTTTGTATTCTTTGGCTTTCTCAGTTATCCGGCATATATCAACAGTGTTCCTCTGCCTTTTCTAAAGCCAGCTTGTATATCTGGCATCCCTTTTTCCATGTAGAAATCTAATTTTCAGTGGATGATCCTAAGCATTATTTTGTTGGCATGTGAAATTAAGGATATTAAGGTCTTACTCCAACATTTCATTGCAGAAGGGGAATCAAAGATATATTAATTTTAATGTTATTAAGTAGAACTTACATATGGTTGAAACAAAACCAAATATTATTTGTTTAGTCTACATACTACCAAAATGTCTTGGTGAACTACAAAAACATGAATGGCAAGACTTCTCATTTACTCCTGATATATTCAAACATTTAAAGCTTGTAATGGTTTCCCATCACCAATTTCCAACATGTTATAACTCCACTGTAAATCTTACAAACCTATTTGCCATGGGGAGAATCCATGTAGCACACTGAAGCCGAAGGTATATTGTCACGTGTAAAATGGTAGTGGTGGTGGAATTTGTGAGTTGAGAGAAGAGAAGGATCTATCTTGCAATTATTCTCAGATTTTATCTTGATTGATAGCCCCTACAAAGGGAGAACTTGAATGTTGTCTTCAGTATTTTATTATGTTTCTGAAAGTACATGCTTGTACATGCCTGTATATGTACCAATAATTTGGCATTTTGCTGGGGAAGATTTTTGAAGCAGCCATTTTGCATCTGTGGAAAGAGTGCAAGATAATAAATGCATGGGAGAGCCGCTTTGGCTGTAGCAAGTCTATTTCTCCGATGTAAAATATAATAGAAAGAGGCTAATAACAGGCCTGCTCAACTGCTGATGAGGGGGCCAGTCGGCTACGCATGAACAAATGTTGTAGCAATAGTGGCAGTAATTATAGCCAAGTCAGACAAGTTTGCAATTATGGAAAATGAAAGAACAGATTGCTTCAGCCCAAATAGGAATCAGAGTGATGAGTGATAACACCCTTTTTACTAATGTGAGGGTGTATCTAGTAAAGAAGTCCTAAGGAGAGCATAAACATGAAAATGAGCATTTTCTTTGCATCAGACGCCCTTTGGGCTAGTGTTTTTGTCCTATTGCTGGAAATTACATGTGGTTCTTTTTGGTTTGAGGGGGTCTTAATGGAAGAGCACAGTTTGCCTTTATGCAGCTGGTCCTCCTTCCCCACCAATAAGTGGCAGTTTTGGTGTGAAGCGACACCAGGACCAACTCTTCTCTCTGCTCTAGTGCTGATCCAGTTCACTGCCTCCCACATAGCAGATGTTTGAGAAAGGAAAATCATTCATGCATGGGCAAACTACATGACGAGCATCACTGTCAGTTTAGCCTTAAGTTATGTAAACAACTGTTCTTGTTTTGGGATTCATGTAAATGAACATGAATGAAAAGAGAAAGCAAGGTAGGATTGTACATTATGTCCCTCAGTATTCTCTGATTTTTAAGAGCCCTCACTCAATAGTAGAGTATTAGTTTGACAATTGAAGAGCAAAGAGAGCTATGCACTGTCCTGCTAGTTAAATTGTACAATAGAGCATCTACATATTTTGCCTAGAAAAAAAGTGTAACATACATATTTGCTTGTGTTCTGAAAGAAAAAATAGTCTTTGCCCCCAATTCCTTGTATTTATTTATTTTATTTTTTATTTAGTTATTCCTTGAGCCCTTCTAAATTTATTGCTGAGGCCAATATTAGTTTAATTTCTTAGTCTATGCGTACTCCATTTTGGATGACAAATGGCAGCTTTTCCTCAGAAAAAATATTCCTAAAAGTTGTCAATTTTTTTTGCTCTGTTGTTTTCAAGTTTTCAATTCTAGAGATTTGCTTCAGGTATATTCTTAGTATTTTCCCATCCCCATTTTAATACCATCTGCCATAGTTGACAGTTATTGAATATGATGGATGTACCATCGCCAAACCTATGCATATCTTTGGAATTTATTTATATTTAGTTCCAAATACATTTTATAACAACTGCTGGATTTAACCACCTATTGACCAACTTGTAAAGTTGGGCTTAGGTATCTTGCCCAGCTGCTTCATTTAAATATTGTAAATAGTAATGCATCACATTTAAGAGTACTTTTGGTCTAAGCCATACAATTAGATGTCTAGAAGGCAGCTATGACCACAGGTGGCTTAACCATCCTTAGAATTATATCTTGCTCAATATACTTCAGTCTGGTTATGATTGCACATACATTAGATATATAATTATTGAGTTGCTGTATATTATCATGTCCAATTAAAAACTTCAGTTGCCACAATATGCTTCAGCTATTATTAGATTCCCCTTTTATACTTTTAATTACACTGCATGTCATTCATTTTGGGGTGTAATTCAAGACCTAAAGATAATACTTAGTTTGTCTCGCTCTTTATAAATCTGAGTGCTCCTAAAGATTTGCTGATAACATTTCAAGATTTTCAAAACAGTAATTGATGGAAATATAGTAGAATACTTCTTTTGTAGTTGTGTATACTCAATATAAGCATTCCTGTCACCGCAACTTGATGTAAGGAGTTCAGAGATGGTCATGATGAAAATAAGGTGAAACTCGAAAAATTAGAATATCGTGCAAAAGTTCATTTATTTCAGTAATGCAACTTAAAAGGTGAAACTGATATATGAGATAGACTCATTACATGCAAAGCAAGATAGTTCAAGCCGTGATGTGTCATAATTGAGATGATTATGGCTTACAGCTCATGAAAACCCCAAATCCACAATCTCAGAAAATTAGAATATTACATGCAATCAATAAAACAAATATTGTACCTAGAACAATATCGGACCTCTGAAAAGTATAAGCATGCATATGTACTCAGTACTTGGTTTGGGCCCCTTTTGCAGCAATTACTGCCTCATTGCGGTGTGGCACGGAAGCTATCAGCCTGTGGCACTGGTAAGGTGTTGTGCAAGACCAAGATGCTTCAATAGCGGCCTTCAGCTCTTCTGCATTGTTCGGTCTCATGTCCCTCATCTTTCTCTTGGCAATGCCCTATAGATTTTCTATGGGGTCCAGGTCCGGCGAGTTTGGTGGCCAATCAAGCCCAGTAATCCCACGGTCATTGAACCAGGTTTTGATGCTTTTGGCAGTGTGGGCGGGTGCCAAGTCCTGCTGGAAAATGAAGTCAGCATCCCCATAAAACTCATCTGCGGAAGGAAGCATGAAGTGCTCCAAAATCTCCTGGTAGATGGCTGTGTTGACCGTGGACCAACACCAGCAGATGACATGGCTCCCCAAATCAACACAGACTGTGGAAACTTCATACTGGACTTCAAGCATCTTGCAGTGTGTGCCTCTCCATTCTTCCTCCAGCCTCTGGGTCCTTGGTTCCCAAATGAGATGCAAAAGTTGCTCTCATCAGAAAAGAGGACTTTGGACCACTGAGCAACAGACCAGTTCTGTTTTTCTTTAGCCCAGGTAAGACGCTTCTGACGTTGTTGTTGTTCAGGAGCGGTTTGACAAGAGGAATACAACATTTGACGCCCATGTCCAGGATCTGTCTGTGTGTGGTGTGCTCTTGATGCACTGACTCCAGCCTCAGTCCACTCCTTGTGAAAGTCCCCAACACTTTTGACTGGCTTTTTCCTGACAATCCTCTCCAGGCTGCAGTCATCCCTGCTGCTTGTGCACCTTTTTCTTCCACACTTTTCCCTTCCACATAATTTTCTATTAGTGTGCTTTGATGCAGCACTTAGGGAACATCCAACTTCTTTTGCAATTACCTTTTGAGGCTTTCCCTCCTTATGGAGGGTGTCAATGATGGTTTTCTGCACAACTGTCAGGTCAGCAGTCTTTCCCATGATTGTGATTCCTACTGAACCAGACTGAGAGACCATTTAAAGGCTCAGGAACGCTTTGCAGGTGTTATGGCTTAATTAGCTGATTAGAGTGGGACACTTTGAGCCTAGAATATTGAACCTTTGCACAATAAACTAATTTTCTGAGATTGTGGATTTGGAGTTTTCATGAGCTGTAAGCCATAATCATCTCAATTATGACACATCACGGCTTGAACTATCTTGCTTTGCATGTAATGAGTCTATCTCATATATTAGTTTTACCTTTTAAGTTGCATTACTGAAATAAATTAACTTTTGCGCAATATTCTAATTTTTTGAGTTTCACCTGTATATGGCAACCATTATAACACAGTTTTGCCTGGGAAAACAGAAAACATGAGAAAGAAACTCGACATTGCCCGACCTTGACTCTCTTTGCCATATGAGGGAAGGAAGGAGAAATTATGTTAGGCTTTCAAGATTCATTGATTATAGACTTCTGGTTTGAGCATCTTCGGTGACAGACCGAAACCGCGACTCTGCGCGGTTTCGATCCGTGCTTGCCGCTGGAGCACCCTGAGCTGGCTGGTTTTGGGGCTAAGCCACCCCATAGAGGTGGTGAAGAAGGGGGAGACTGCCTGTAGGGTTGAGGAGAGCCGCATTTCTCCTCCTCAGCTGGCCATTACTCCCTTTCCCGAAGGCAGTTGTAGCGGTGGTCAGAAATGGCCACCACAAAGAAGAACTCGACCAGAAAAGAATGTGCAGGAGGAAGATAAGAAAAGAAAGTTTTGGTTGACCGGGTCAAACAGCATAAGCAACAAATAAGGTACCCTGGAATTTAAACTAAAAAAAAAAAAACTTCCCAAAGAAGATTTTTAAACAGCGAAGGAGAGAGAAAAGGGAAAGGATTTGGTTTTTTTTCCCTTTTCCTATACTGACAGCTAAGAGACTTAAGCAAGAAATTGGAAAAAAATCCACTTTGACATTAATAGGCATTTAATGCTGAAAATAAAAAGTCAAAGGGATAATAAAGATTTCTGGATATTCAAAAGCTTTTGAAAACAGGAAAGGAGGGAAAAACAATAAAAGGGCAGGATCTGGAAGGGAGGAGAGTGCCTGGAATTAAAAAGAACTTACAGTAAATTCTCAACAAGACTTCTAAAAGATACATCTTAACTGAAACATGGCAACAAAATAGTAAAACCCCAGGAAGAGAAAGTGAAAAAAGAAAGAAGAAGTAACAGCTTGGGAGTATTTGGATTACTTGGTGATTCTGGATTCTTGGTTACTGCATTTGAATAACTAAAATCAATTGGGTGGTTGTTTAAAAGTGTCTAAAATGGCTCCACTCTTAGAAGAACTGAAAATGGAACTTAAAAAGTACAAAGAAGATGCACAAGAAGGGAGAGGTTCTTTTGGCTTCATATTTCAGTTTTTAGAAATGGAAATTTGGAACTATGAGAAACAACAAGAAATGCCTGCAGAACAAGAAGATTGGGACAAAGAAGAAGCCATGTTTAATGAACAAGTAATCTTAGGTGGGGGAAAAAAAAGGAAAGAGGGGAAAGAGAACGGAAAGTTTAAGACTGGGAGAAACAACCCCCCCCCAAAAAAATAGATTGAAAAATAAGTATAAAACCAGAAAGCAACAGAAGAGGAAAATGCAAAAGAGAGAATTAGAAGTAGAGAGACAAGGGGGTAAAAAGGGGAGGGAGAAGAAGAAAGGGAAGAAAGAAAGGAAAAGAAGTTATAAAGGACAGAAGCAAAATATAGAGAAGCAGGGTCTATTTAGAGATAATGTGTGAAAACTTAATGGAAAAAGGGATTCTGCAAAGATACATAAGATAGTATGGTTATATTAGAAGCAGAAATAATTTTAGAAAATATGAAACAATGTATGATTAAAATGTCTGATAAAATAGCCATCGTAATTCAGTGGAATGCTTGTCAATAAATAAGTGTAACAAAAGGTATATTTAATGATTTATAAAACATATGTGAAGAGAAATAAGCGAAAAATTAATTATGGAGATTACATGTGTTTTTAAGGAAGTATGATATTTAATTGAAAAGAAGTGTTAAAGATGTTAAGACTTTAATGCATATTAATGATAGAACTGAATTGGAATGGAGTGAGGGTTTTAATTACATATATTTATAATCTTTTTTTTTAAGAATATAGCATGTATTATAAGAATGTACCAAGCAGAATTTGATTGGAAGTTATGTATTATGTATTATATTGAAGTTACAACCTTAAGGTATATATTGAAGTTTAAATAAGAGTTGAATGGATAAAATTAAAAGATATAAAGGTGTCATACTCCAATTAGTAACTATAGGAGAAAATTTGTTTAATGAGAAAAGATAATATGAAATTGAAACAGGACAGACAAAAGTATAAATATAATGATTTGAATTGAGATGAGATAATCAAAATAAAATTGAGAAAATTAAAAGAGGGGGAAAAACTATGTGGAAAATGTAAAACATTAATAAGATATGGAACAGAACACAAAAATGAGCATGAAATTGAGTTTGTGTCTGTATAAAGAAGTGTAACCCGAGACCATGCTATTTTCAAAAAAGATGTTTTACTTGTATTGTGGGTTTTTTGTGTGTGAAAACCCAAATAAAACTTTAATTAAAAAAAATTGTTGATTATAGTCTGTATTGATAGAATTCTGGTATTTCTAGTGGAGACTATTTCCTGGCCAGATCAACCTTAGGTTTATTTTAACTTTTAAGTTTCTTTTTTCTCTACTGGCAATGTTCTCTTTTGTTATACTTTCAGTTCTGGTTTTTATTGGCTGTGTATTACTTATTTGCATGCTTTCTTTTTTTCTCCATATTTTATTTGTAATTATTGTTTCCTGGAGTTACTTCTGCAGAGATGTGCAAAATGTTTTGAATGCAAAGCATTTGGTTCTAGAAATTTCCTGTTTCGAACTAAAAATTGCTGCTTTGACTTCATAGGAAGTGTCCTGATCCTGTTGTGATCTCAGAACACATTCCTTTTTTTCACATTTGAAGTGGAGGCCTTTTGAATGTGGAACTCTTCCAGTACAGACTGTGTGCTTTTACATTTCCGTAAGACAGGCAAAAGCATAATTGTAAAATATAAAAATAAATGAAATATGGACACTCTGAAAAAAAGATCATTACTATATATTGTATGTGTATGTTTGGAGCTCATTATAATCAAATTCAGAGAAACAAAAGATAAAGTTATGTAAGCATGAAATTTTGTATGGATGCCAAATCTAGTAGTTCAGAGGTAAATTTAAAAATATAGATTCTACACATTTAAGGCACAAAAATGAAAAATGCACATTTAGTGCTTCCTTATGGGAGAAAACCATCTTAGACGATCCTGCAGTTTTTTAGAATTACTGTGAGTGGTGACACTTTTGTCACTATATTTAATTGATAAGAGATGGAAAAAAATAATAGCTAGTCTTCTGATGAAGAGAGTAATTTTTAAAAATCCTTTACTTTCCTTGACATCATCTGTGCTAAACTCAACAAAGGAAGATCACCGTATACTCAAAGAGTTGGTTGGAATAACCATACAGAATAAAGATACTTTGATTCCTTTCCCCCATACCCCTCCAGACGAACCCATTCTGCACAAAGAGAGGTTGCTGCAAAGATCAGGACTAAGGCCCTGGTGCCCAAGAAGATATCCAAGGCCGAACTCAGGGCTGAAAAGAGGAGGCATGCTGCCTTGGAGAGACAGTTTGCAAAGACCCTGGAGCAAATGAGAGGGCAATTGCAAAAAGCTCCCCCTCCTGGGGAATTACAGGTTTGCCCAGAGGGTGCCTCCAGTGGCGGGGGGAGTAGCTACCTCCACCAGACAGCTCCCATCTTGGTCCTCTGAAAGAATTGAGGAACAATTCTGCCCCCAGGATTTAAGCAGATCTGGGTCCAATTTTAAACAGGCCCCTTGGGGTGCCCCTCAGCAACAGATCATCCAGGGTAGCTTGAGGCCTAGGCCTGAGGCTACCTTTACACCCATGGCTGCCGGCCTTGCCCAGCTGACCCACCCACGGGTAGCAGACCTGATGAGATACAAGATATGGTATCTGTAGCCATCAGGCAGGGCCCAGCAGAAGGATTTCAACAGCTTCTTCGCCCTTTGGGGGGGGGGTCAGGCTCTATTTCCGGCCTACTCCCAAGGCATTCCTCCTCAGCAGAGGGGTTTCCCCGACATCAGGAGTATAGTGGCCCTTTTACCCACTCAAAGTGGGGAGATTATGAGGAGAGGGATTATACCAACCCCTCTGATTGCAGTCACTCCTCAGGGTCTGAGCAAGAAGAAGGAGAGATCAGAGACCAAAAATTATCAGATGAGGAGGATTTTCAGCCTGAACAACCTCCCTCAGCTGTGGTTTTTAAACCTTCTTTATTTAAATCACTCCTTAAATCACCACAAGGCTCTGGTCACTGCCCAATTGACTCCTGAGGAGGTGACACCTGAACCACAAGGGGGTTCTTCTGTCCACAGGGACTCCCTCTTCTTCAAGCCAGTAGTCTATATGAAGGTTCTCCCCTCTCCTCTGTTGTTTCTCAACCTGGTTAAAGAGCAGTTTGCCTCCCCTGCTGCAGGGCCTTGCCCCTCATCTCACAATAGGCAATTCTATAATGTCGGTCCCTCCTTGGCAAGTGCTGTTGCTGTGCCCTCTGTTGATGCTTCAGTTGTCGTTTTCCTCTTCGGGCACTCCCACAGATCCAGAGGATGTACTCAAGGCCAAGGACAACCGATCCAAGCAGACGCTCAAGCGCACTCAGTAGGCTGCAGCTTGGGCTGTCCGGGCCTCGACTGCAGCATTGTTTTCCACAAGAGTTTCACTCCGCTGGTTCCATCAACTACAAGATTGGCTACCACCAACAGATTTCAGATTGCATCAGGATCTGAACAAGATTATCACAGCAGCGGAATTCACAGCGGAGGCCACTCTCAATTCGGCAAAGTTCGCCTCCAGGAGCATAGCCTCCTCGGTGGCTGCAAGATGGCTCTTGTGGCTGCGAAATTGGCAGTCTGAATCTTGCCAAAGGTGGAAGCTGGCTCCGGCTCCCTGCACAGGTGATAAGCTCTTTGGCGACACCCTAGAACCTTACCTCATTGAAGCCAAGAACAAGAGGAAGGTTCTTTCTTTGACAGGAAAGAGAGCAGACTACTGCTCAGCTCCTTACTTCTGTCCTTCTTCTTTTTGGGCCGAGCCTAATACTCATTTTTCCCGACCCCAGAGGGTGTACCCCCCACACCAAGAGCATCTGGCAGACAACAACAGAATATGTGTAAACGGCCCTTTCGTGAAGGAGGAGGAGGTCATTCATTCTGACTCTCCAAGTAACAATCTTTTTTCCCCCCAATCGGAGGTCGTTTGGCATTCTTTGCCTTCAGATGGGAGGAGTCAACATCAGAAACCTGGGTACTCAGTATGGTGAGGTCGGATTTGCAGCTGGAGTTCCTCCTGCCACCCCCAATTTTTTTTGTGAACTGTCCCATATCTCGGGATAGTTTGAAATGGGCTCTTATGGAATCAGCCATCCAACACCTGATGGACATAAGGGCCATTCAGCTGGTTCCCGTGGCTCAATGAGGGCTTGGCTTTTACTCTCAGCTCTTTGTGGTCCCAAAAGCATCAGGGAGGATGGCAAGCCATCCTCGACCTCAAGTTTGTGAACGAGTTTATCCCATGCAGGCGTTTTAAAATGCAGACCCTGCACTCAATCCTAGAGAGGGTTCGGGAGGGTGACAGTAAACCTTGGACTCTTGTTTCACCCTCTTTCCTCTTGCATTTGTTTGTTCTCTGCATTCTGCAACTATAATTAGGGCTAGCTATGTTTTGTTTTGAAAAACCATGTTAGTTATTAAGTCTACCTTATTTAAAATAAGTGTAGGTTATCTTCACTGCATTTCCAAGCCCATATGAAACAGTAACATGTGGTTTACAGGAATGCAAAATAATCTGAATGTTTTCTTCCTTGGTAAGAAGGAGATGGAGCTTGTTGCAACATGTTCTTGCTCATGCATTTTATAATTGGCTGTACTTTAGTGTGATGATTGAACCACAGCATTATGATCTAGCACGGGATAGATACTGTATTCCATCAGGCCTTTGAGATCTATATATTTGTTTTTCAGGGCAAAATTGGGCACACTTGTATTTTGCAGTTGACATAGTTACACTAGACATCTTAAGAAATTGTAGCATTATCTCATTAAATACTGTGAATTAAAATTAGTTGAATAAAGGGATTCAGTACCCTAGAATGATTGCTTTTCCTTAAACTGCTATTCCTTAGCAGTTAGAGGGAAAGCATTAGCAACTTTCCCCATGGGGAAGATGGCAGCTTCAGTGGGCCTGTTTTCTATGGTTTAGGGAGAAAATAAATGCCTGCTTTTCTTACAACACTGCTGATTTAGTCAAGAGCACCTTCCCACCCATTCTGATACACATCTTTAGAAACAGATAAAAATAGAGTTGCACCTTTATTTTTATTTCCTTCAGTATAATAGTTGAGGTGAATGAATTGTACAAATGCCATGAAATGAACTACATTTCTACAGCTGTAGCAATATTGCCAATATTTAATGTTTAAAGCCAATCTTTTGTGCCTGAAGTGTTAGCTAATATTTTGTATACATGATTTGATGTAACTGGCATTGGAAGGCACAATGGGGCTATCAGGTGCTGTTGCTGAGACTATGAAGTATGACCTTGGCTGTAGCATCAGGTTAATTGCCTGGAGTCATTAGACATGCTTCTACACTCTGCACAATTATTAGGCAAGTTGTATTTTGGAGGATTAATTTCATTATTGAACAACTACAGCGCTCTTGGTCAATCCAAAATGTTAATAAACCTCAAACCTGAACATTTAAGAAAGTAAAAGTGAGGTTTTGGAGAATATATGTGTGCACAATTATTGGTCAATTGTTAGTATGCAGAATTATTATGCAACTAAATGAAAAATGAAAATTTGCCCATCTCACTCATTTATTTGCATCTGTTAAAGTGAGAATAATAAACAAATAACTCAAAATGTACAAATAAACGTTTCTGACATATCACACACAAAAAAATCATGACTAACATAACCCTTCTTTTCAGTAGGTTTGGGAGTTGAATTTGAATCCATCTTCAACCAAAAAAGGTCCAACTAACTCATCTTTAATAGTACCAGTTCATACCAGTATCCCACCTCCATCTTGCTGGCATCTGAGTCAGCCAATTTTTTTTATAGAAGTATCCTTTTCTAAGTCATTATCTTGGCTTGTTAGTAGTACATCTATTGTTTAACTTGTCAGATAAAATTTATTCTACATCTGTCATTTCTTCAATAAGCCTTTTGGACGTGACTACTGTCGTAGTTGGTAAGGTGGCTACTAATTTTTCACTCCACTCTTTAAGGATCTCCTTCAGTATTCACATTGTTATATCATTTTGTATTTGATAGGCTTGCATAAAATTTTGCATTTGATAGGCAGACTAAAAACTAAATCTTTATTCTTCATTAGAGTCCAATTTATAAATCATGAAATTATTTATGTCTGTTATGTCTTCCAAAAACCAAAACAGATCTATGGCCCCCAAGAAGCTCTTGTTCTTTATAATTAACTACAGAATCTGAATGTAAAACTATTTAGCTTTTTGCTCTTTATTTCAGATTCTTTAAGTTCTTAAGCTTATATTTGATTTTGTTCACAGTTGAAGATAACTTCACCCAATGAAGACTCTTCAAACTTATCATTCTAAAGGTCTAATAGCTTAAAGAATCTTAATAAGCAATTTGCAAAGGTAATTAGAAAGTGAGGTTTGTGAATTTAGTGTGCTTTAAAATGTTTGTGAATTCTGTTATCTTCCATCACTCAAACCTATGGAAAATTGCTGTCCTGCCGTCTCCTTAGAAAAAGTAGCCGTCCAGAGCCCATATAGACAATCTCCTGCCCTCTCCTAATCCACAAGGGTTCCAAGTGACTAGACTGGTTCCTTTGTCTTTGCTGCAGTCATCGGCTCTGCAGAACTATCTTCCGTTCATTGTATCTCCTTTAGAAGTCAACTGCAATAGAAGCTTTTATCTGAGACAGAATAATTTATTGTTGGAGACTAAAGTTATATATGAAGTAATAACAAAATCAATTTAAAAGCTTCCTTGGGAGAAACGGATTTATTCTTTGTGTCAAGAAAGGGAATAGTTGCTGAATACGAAAGAAAATCCAGTGTAACAAATGAGGGTCTTACCGTTAGGTTAAACAGCTCATATGTTATCTTAATAATAAAACGTAATTACAAAATGGAAAATTGGATCTGCTCCAAATTTAATATTTTAAGTTAATATTTGACAATCTTATACCCACCAATATTTGACAATCTTTCACCGTCCGAAAATACTGGCATCACAGATTCCAGCATGCTGGTTGTTTGGGTTTTGTTTCCATTATACATAATGTTCATTTGTCTTGAAAGTCTACAGTACATCATATAAGTACAAACAGTGACGTAATTATATGGGCCAACTTTATATGGAAGAAAATTCATGTGAAAGCATTTGATTTCATGCTACACTTTCAACTGGTTTGCAACTAGTGCTGCATCTGGTGTAGAAGGAGTCCTAGAAAGATGAATATTTTCATACTATGTAGTTTGGTTTCACAGATTAAGGAATAAAGGAAAAAAATCTTTGATTGCAAACAAGGTGTGGATTAAAGGAATGCTCCATTTTAAAAGTAGGACAGAATTTTAAATAGGATTGAAGTGCTGTATGGAAGTAGCCAAAGCAATATGATTTGTGGTTTCAGTGCAAGTGAAAACTCTTATTGTAAAATGAGGGAGTGATTGGTCAACAGCCAGATCATACTCCTTTCATCAAGTAACAAGATCATGCATTATATGGCAAGCTCCGCCCCTTTCATATTTGCACGTGATATCACAATGCATATACCGGGGTCCCCAAACTTGGCAACTGAGTTCTGGACTTCAATTCCCAGAATTCTCCAGCCAGCTATGTTGCAGTCCACAAGTCTTAAAGTTGCCAAGTTTGGAGACTTCTGACATATACAAAAGGGGACAGGGTTACATCATTCTGACCCGGCCACCCCTAATTCTCCCTGCTGGAGATTCCCACACCTGGTAGTTTCTAACCTTCAAGGATTTATGAGCTGAGCTTTCTCAGTTCTCCCTCGAGCTGCTCGGATCATCCAGAGAGTAGGAGGTGCTCCAGTCTGCGTCTGTGTAGGCTGAGTTTAATTACTGAGGAACGCTCCACCCTCAGTCACGTGGTCCCTTGTAGCATTCCCCAGTTTATGCTCAGACTTCGCAGAGTTAGGCTGTGTGTTTTTTTGTCTGTGCTTCCACTCTTGGCTGGTTCAAGCAAGATAATAGTATAATTGCAGGTTTGATTTCAGTTTATTCTTTCCTTAGCCTCTGTGCATCTGAGGGTGCCTTGGGACTCAGGGGTGTGCGTTTTTGCCCCCAGGGGGCTGAGCGGGCGGCTTAGCAGCGCTTAGCGCTAACCCCCCCCGCCGTTTATTTCTTTTTTTTCCTGCTTGCCGTCCTTGTACCTTCTAGAGGTCCGGAGCCTTTTATTTCTGGTTTTCCCCCACTAACGCCAATCGCCCAGATAGAGGCGATTTTAGCGTCCTCGCCCTCGTGGCTTGCAGGACGCATCCGCCCTGAGCAGCCCGCTTTGTTTTTTCGCTTTCGATTTCCAGGCAGCCGCCATTTTGGGCGCCGCCTCGTGGCCGGGCGCCATTTTGTAGGCTTCCTATTGCTGCGACGATCTGTTGGCCCTAGCCTTAGGCTTCCAGGCCTAGTAGGGCCGCTCTCTCTATCTCCCTCTCTCCTCAAAAGGGAAGAAACAGTACCTTATATTATTATTTGTTGGTGTAAAAGTGTTGGCTTCCGCAGCAGAACTCAGGGCGGGGAAGTAAGTGCAGCCACTCCCTCCCTGAGGGGGGGCAAGCTGCCTGAGGCCTTGTATTTCTGGCGTTGATTTGGCTGATTGGCTTTCTTTTTTCTACCAACTGCCAGGTTGTTATTCAGTCACCCTAATACAGAATATCTTCATATTTCCTTACATTGGTGATCTAATCTCATCCAATTGGCATTTATTCTCTCTCAGATTTGCTTAGAGAGACTTAGCCTCCCATCACTGCCTCTGCAGTGTGTTTTTCCTGGATCCTTATCCCGGTGGGATATATTTTGTACATTAAAAGTCTATATCTGTGGCAGTTTAAAATTTTTTCCCCCTTTTTGGTCATATTTTTCAGATTATTCATTGCAAATTCCAAAAGGGGGCGCGGGCCAGTTTCTGGATACCCAGCCTTACCCAGGTCGTATCCTAGGCGTGCCAACTGCCTGTACACACACATATATATCTATATATATTCATATTGATTCTTCTGTTGTTTCACCATGGCAGATGATAACCCTAAAACCCGCTATTCTTTGAAGGCAAAATCTAAGTCCCATCATGTGTGCAGACAGGCTAAGGAAACCTCCCAGGAGACTTCTAAGGCCTCTCAAAGGGACGCCTTAAGGCGTCATAAGGCACTAGAGAGGGAGTTCGACAGGCGCTCTAGGGTGACTCAACCAACACCCCCAGCCGCCCTTTCTACTTCCAGGCACCCCCCCCCTCCAGTTTGTTCCCCTCTCTCCGGGCACAGCTCATCCCAGGAGTCTCACGCCCCTGGACCAGCAACCAGCCGGATGCCTGAAGCAACCTTCACACCCACGGCCGCTGGCCTAAGACAGGAGGACCCGCCCATGATCGAGATGCCTGAGTACATGAGAACTTGGATGGAGCAGGCTATTCGACAGGGGATAGCTCAAGGCATGCAGCAGATGGCCGGACCAAGCCTTCCTCAGACGGCTCCTGCACAAGAGCCGGTGCCAACTAGGTCCATGCCCACCCTGGACCCCGCTCCTGGTCAGGTACCCTCCTGGGGGGCCAGCCCTCTTCCAGAAAGGGAACCGGAGGAGGGAATGGAAATTTTAGACCAATACAGGGAGGAGGAGGAGGACCTTGAATGGGGATCCACCTTCCATGGGGAACCTTTTTCGGATTTAGACCCGATGGAAGCAGAGCTGTCGGAGGATGAGGGCCTTACCCCTGATCAGCCTTCCTTTGTGGGGTTATTCAAGCCCCACATGTTCAAGTCCATCTTGTTCAAGGCCAAGAACACCTCGGGCCTGGCCACTCAACTCCCCTCTGCCCCCCTCTCCTCTGGGGAGGAACCGGAGGACGCAATGTTCAAGCAACCCGTGGTGGCCGAGGATGTGATTCCAGCCCCTCCCATTTTCCACGATCTGGTTTCTAACCAACTGGGCTTTACGGGGGCTCCTCCGGCCCCATCCACTCAGGATAAGAGGTTGTTTAACCTCGAACCGAGTTTCTGCTCCCTCCTCAATACCCCGGAGGTGGACGAGCCCATTGTTGGTCTCGCCTCATCCTCCTCCCCGAGTGACCCCCCTGGAGGCCCTCAAACCCGAGGACAGGAGGTCTGAGTTAGCCTTGCGTCGGGCTCATCTAGCCTACGCCTGGGCTATTAGATCGGCCACCGCAGCCTCCTTCTTTACCAGATCCTCTATCCGGTGGCTCCGTCAGCTGAAGTCACACATCCCTCCATCCAACATACGGGTGCTTCAGGACATAGCCAAAATCACGGCAGCGGCAGAGTTTTCAGCTGACGCCACGTACCATTCGGTTAAATTCTCCTCCCGGGCGCTAGCGTCTCAGGTCACTGCCCGCCGCCTGCTCTGGCTCAAACCATGGCAGGCGGACATGAAGAACAAGGTCAAGCTGGCCTCCGCCCCCATTAAGGGGAAGAAGCTTTTGGGGCTGGCCCTGGACCCCCTGTTGGCCGAAACTAGGGGAAAGAAGAAATTCCTTCCTCCTCTTTTTCGGAGGCCTGACTCCCGAACCCCTCAGCCCTTTCGAAGAGGATCCTCCCGGTCCTTCTACCAGTCCCCCTTCACCCCCAGATACCCGAGGCCTCCCTCGTATAGAGCGTCATATCCCCAGGATCGTTCCGACTCGAGCGATCGAAATAGGGGCGGAGTATTTAAGCGTCCCTTCAGGGGTTCCGGGGGGAGACCCTTCCGGCGCTCCAAATAGATCCTGTCTCTTCCCCCCCATTGGTGGTCGGCTGAGACAGTTCGCTGACCTGTGGGATTCTACCACTTCCGACAAATGGGTCAGGGACTCCATTAGGTTTGGGCTTGCTCTGGAGTTCAACTCTCAACCTCCCGAGTTTTTCATGTCATCTCCCCCCTCTAGGGATCCCTCCAAACGCAAATTGATGGATTCTGCCATCCACCACTTACTCTCCATCCAGGCCATCCAGCCAGTTCCTCCCTCTCAATGAGGCCAGGGCTTCTATTCCCACCTCTTCATGGTTCCCAAGTCCTCGGGGGGATGGAGGGCTATCCTGGACCTCAAACGACTCAACCGCTTCCTAACCCTCCGCAAATTCAAAATGCACACCCTTCAATCCATCTTGCAGGGCACCAGGCAAGGAGATTGGCTCTCTTCTATAGACCTCTCTGAGGCATACCTCCGCATCCCAATTCGGCCTTCCCACTCTAAATTCCTTAGATTCTGTTACAATCACCATCATTTCCAGTATGTGGCCCTTCCCTTTGGGTTAGCTTCCGCTCCCAGAGTTTTCACTAAGATCCTCGTGGCCCTGGCGGCTCGCTTAAGGGACTACCCGGTCCGACTCCATTGCTATCTGGATGATATCCTCATCCTGTCCCATTCCCAATCCCAAGCAGAGCTGGACACCAAGACTACCCTCTCTGCTCTCCCAGGCCCATGGTTTTCTGGTCAACCAAAAAAGCCAACTGGTCCCTTCTACCCGAATTGCCCACTTGGGGGCCATCATTGACATGGTGCAGGAAAAAGTGTTCCTTTCCCCGGAAAGGCTCCAGAGTATTCGAAATTCAATTCAGGTTATTCGACGATCAAAGAGGGCTTCTCTATTAGAATTGTCTAAATTACTGGGAAAAATGGTTTCATGCATCTCTATTATTCCTTCCTTAGTCTTCATACTAGGTCCCTGCAGTGGCTCCTGCTCCCGTTTCAAAGGTCCGGCAGAAGCAACTCAAAATCCTCCATCAAGGTACCTCCAAAGGTCCTCTCGTCTCTCCTCTGGTGGACCAACCCTGCCATCAACAGGGGTCATCTCTTCAAAGATCCCCAGCGTCTCATCATCACCACAGACTCCAGCCTGAGCGGCTGGGGCGCTCACATCCAGTCCCTTACAACGCAGGGCAAATGGTCCCAAGCAGAGTGGGTCTGCAGCATAAACTGGCTGGAGCTCCACACCATCCACCTGGCCCTGTGCCATTTCCTGCCTCAGGTATGCGGGCGGCACGTCCTTATTCTCACGGACAACGTTACCGCCAAGGCCCATGTCAACAGGCAAGGCGGGACCCAGTCTATCCGGTTGATGAGAGAGGCCGAAAGACTCTGCCGTTGGGCAGAGCGTCACCTCCTCTCGATCAAAGCAGAACACATTTCGGGGGCCTCAAACACCCGAGCGGACTGGTTAAGCAGGGCCACCATGGACCAGTCCGAGTGGCGCATCCACCCATCCCTTTTCAGGGAGGCAACCATAATCTTCGGTCTCCCGTCAGTGGATCTCTTTGCATCCCCCCCACAACACCCAGCTCCCTCGGTTCTTCTCCAGATTCCCTTCCCCCAGGGCCGAGAATCACGATGCACTTCGCTGTCCGTGGCCCCCGGGACTCCTTCCCCCCATTAGCTCTACTTCCCAGAGTCATTCAGAAACTGATCCAGGAGAAGGCAGATCTGATTTTAGTGGCTCCCTATTGGCCCAGACGGCCGTGGTTTGCGGATCTCTGCAACCTTTCGGTGTCTCCTCCATGGAGAATCCCTCCGGACAGGATCTCCCTGTCTCAGGGGCCCATTCAACATCCGGAGCCCCAATGGCTCCAACTAACCGTGTGGAGGTTGAGCGGGAAAAGTTGAGGAAGGAGAATTTATCTGACCAGGTCATTAACACAATCCTGGCCGCCAGACGGCCTTCAACTAATCGGATATACAATGCTACCTGGGTCAACTTCTGCAGGTGGTGCCACGCCTCCATGGTCAACCCGCTCTTGCCTTCGGTGGCCCAGATTTTGAATTTTCTCCAGGATGGGCTCAAAAAAGGTCTCTCACCTAATATCTTGAGACGCCAGGTAGTGGCCCTCTCGACCGTCGTCTCCGGTGACAATCTGGGTCCCCTCTCTCACCATCCCCGTATCAGGGCCTTCCTAAGGGGAGCTACTAACCTCCGTCCCCCTGTTGTGCACCGGTACCCCACTTGGGACCTTAACAAGGTCCTGGTGGCCCTAACCAAACCTCCTTTCGAGCCTATTAGAGAATCCTCTCTCCAAACTTTGACCTTTAAGGTAGTGTTCCTGGTGGCAATTACCTTGGCTTGCCGAATTTCGGAGATTGCTGCCCTTTCGGTGAGAAAGGACCTTTGTATCTTCCATTCCGATCGGGTGGTCCTACGCCCCGACCCAACCTTCTTGCCCAAGGTCAATTCAGCCTTCCACAGGGCTCAGAAGCTTGCACTCCCGAACTTTTGTCCCAATCGTTTGCGGGAAAGGGAGAAACGATGGCACACCCTAGATGTGAGGCGGGCCCTCCGCATATACATTAACCGCACGCAACCCTTTAGAAGGTCCGAGTCCTTATTTCTCTCCTTCCAGACCAAGTCCTTAGGCCACAAGGTGTCCCCTTCCACCATCGGGCGATGGATCAGAGCCACCATTGCCAAGGCTTATTCGTCTCAGGCCTTGCTAGTTCCCAGCGGGGTTACGGCGCATTCCACCAGAAGTGCGGCCACCTCTGCGGCCTGGGCTACCCAGGCTCCAATCTCAGACATTTGTCGGGCCGCCACCTGGGCTTCCCCCTCCCCTTTCATTAGGCACTATAAGATTGACATCTTTGCGTCAGCGGAGGCCTCGTTTGGTAGACGAGTCCTCCAGCGGGTCATCGAGGACCCAGGGGAGCTTCCACCCCAGACGGATTCCCTCCCGTAGGACAGCCAGGCTTTGGTATGTCCCACTCTCTGGATGATCCGAGCAGCTCGAGGGAGAATGGGCGTTGGTCTTACCTGACACGCCATTTCTAGTCGAGCTGCGAGGATCATCCAGCCCCACCCTTTTTTATTTTTTTTCCGTCTGGGGGAACCTTGTTTTAGCCAATGATACCTTAGTCTAGTTAGATGAGAGTTAGACAACTTTCCTCCTCTCTCGACTTCGCATTAACTGGGGAACGCTACAAGGGATCACATGACTGAGGGTGGAGCGTTCCTCAGTAATTAAGCTCAGCCTACACAGACGCAGACTGGAGCACCTCCCACTCTCTGGATGATCCTCGCAGCTCGACTAGAAATGGCGTGTCAGGTAAGACCAACACCCATTCTCTCTCTCAGCCTATTTTGTATTTGCTTACATTGGTTCAATAGTTGGGTGTGATTTGTCCTCAGCATTCCCATTCTTTCACAAACATAAACATCATCAAATAATATGAAGAAAAACATGAGTCAACAAAATTAAGGGATATTTCTGGGCTGTTATTACTGGCAGGATCCAATACTTTCAATCCAATACTTTTGTTAAAGTTATTTCAGGAAGGTCTGGCAGGGATCTGTGTTGTTTGAGAGTACTTTCTCTAAATTTGGAGAAAGGTGAGATGATAAAAGTCTTCCTGCCTTCAAGAATATTTCAGAGGCACCCTTAACAGCGATAAAATTTCTCTGTTTTCCAATGTCTGTGTAGCGAGTCTCATCTTTTTATCATAAAAGTTATTCATGTTGGCTTAAGACAGGGATCCCCAAACTTGGCAACTTTAAGACTTGTGGACTTCAACTCCCAGAATTCCTCAGCTGGCTGAGGAATTCTGGGAGTTAAAGTCCACAAGTCTTAAAGTTGCCAAGTTTGGAGATCTCTGGCTTCAGACAAGGAGATACTTTGGAACACCAAGGATTTGTCTGCCCCTGTGAAGCTGATCTCAGTATTTGTCTCCACCCACTATTAGGACTGTCTTTCTCTCTGGTGAATGGCCACATGATGGTAGTTTTGATATGAATGGGAAGCCAGTCAATATTGTAGAGTGCCTGCCCTTGCTAGTTTTATTTTCACAGAATCATAGGGCTGGAAAGGACCTCAGAAGTCTTCCAGCCTGCTATTCAAGGCAGGAGCCTTATATCATCCCAATCAAATAGTTGTCCAGTGTATTCTTGAAAAACTCCAGTGAGGGGGCATCTACAACCTCAGGAAGTAAGCTATTGATTGCACTGATTAATTGCTCTTACTATAAGATTTTTTTTTCCTTTTGTGCATTCTCTTTTATGCTTATGCATTCTCACTTAAGCAGAATAAGCACTCCAGCATTGTCAAGCTAGTTGAGAAACCAGGCATATTCATCTCAGTGTTGATTAAATCAAGGTATTTAAGTCAATGTGCCTTTGCTTTCCTGGACATATAGGATCTGGCCAACAGTGCTCAATTTTGAATGCAATGAAAGGAAACTTGGAGTTTTACAAAATATGCCATCTGTTTTGATTGTCACTTTGTTTCAGAGAGAGAATGATTTTTTCCCCTTTCCAAACAGAGGAATGAATGTCCCAGGAGCTTATATTGTTATGCAAGCAGCACTATGATTTTTTCTTCTAATATAAATTCTGTTTATGATGAGCTCTTGTAGTTGTCTGATTTGAAGGAGTGTTCTTTTTTAATGCATTACTTATGCTTTACCTGTGGTTGATTTCCAGCAAAGTCTACTCTGCTGTAACTCCGCCCCTCTGGGGAGAGGTTTCGCCCTACCCTCCTATCCTTCTACAAGGACAAGAAGACTTGCTCTGCCAGTTGGCCTGGAAACCTAACGGGAGTATATCACTGGAGGTGGCCACTGGGCTAATTAGCTGACCATACCTCCACCCGGTGCTTCCTGCTTCTCCTCCGCCCATCATTTTAATTTAATATTGTTGTACCTCGATTGTTTATTTTTATTGTTTTATTCCTTTGTTGTTCTGTTTACATTTTTTAATCATTCCCCCCCCCCATTTTATTGTACGCAAAGTAGCCCCACGGCAAGATGGGCAGCAAATAAATTTAATTAATAAGTAAATAAAGTCACAGAACTGATTTACGAACAAATATGCAGAAATGCAAGTTAAGCGATGAAAGAGAAGGGTGTTTAGTGTTGGAAACAGAATTATGAGAGTGAGCACTCAGATCTGTGCCTTATTTCCAGTATCTTAATCAGACGTGAACTTGCAAGTGACAATATTTTTTGAAGGGAGAGATCGGCTTGGTGGCTTTTGATTGGATTTTCAGACTGCAGATTTGGTTTTTTAATTAGCTTATTGTGTGGTTAAATTTAAGCTGTGTATCTTCTGCCTTATTATACTCCAGACTTTAGTGTTCCCTCAGAAGGGAAAGGTTTTTGTGATAAAGAGTGTGTGCAGTGAAAATTTTTGTTCCTTATAAGTTTATTAATCTAATTTCAAGGCTTCTCTCTCCTACTTCTATCTTCCTCTCTTCATCAAAGCCTCTGAAGATCCAGTTTGGCTCTGACAGCTCTATTAAGCTGACAGTTGAAACTTAGGTGGAGTTGTTAAATTTGTTTATACGTGTTGTGATTGAGGTTGGAAGATACACACACACGCACGCACACATTCTTAATCTTTTTTCTGTATTACATATTTTTTCTTTCTATTCTCTTTCCCCAAGTTCAGCTTGTATTAGTTGTTATTATTGTAATAATACATACATACATACATGCATACATACATACCTTTTCAGTACAAAAAGAGGACCCAAACATCTGAGTTAAGATAGGACAGTTAACATTCTTCTTTCAAATGAAATTAATAAGATTTTTTTCTCATCGGAAAACTTTCCCTTTCTCATTGACCCTATGAAGATTCTAAGAGATGACAGAAAAATTGGGTGGCCTCCTCCAGGACAATCATATATATGTAAGGTTGTTCTAAAAGTCAATCATCAAACAGTGATGTCAATTTTCTGTAAAAAAAAAAAACAATTGAAGATTTTCTTACCATCATTATTAGTTTCTGGTCACAGCCCTAACTTTTAAGATTACATAACTTGATTATTGAATGATGTTTTGCTGGGTTTTTTTTAATTACAAAGCTATAAAATGTTCTTTATTTTATGCTATTTTCATGTGGTATCCCAGAAGAAGATAGAGGCATACTACTTCCATATGGCAGTATGGATTTTTTTTTCTTGTAATCACCAGAAATTCATCCCAGCTTGTTTGTGTAACTCTGGATAAGCATACAACAGACTAAAACAGAAAATCTTAAAAAGAAGAATCCTCATAAGAAAAAAAAAAAAGAGCCAGATTGGTGTTATGATTAAAGGCACTGGATTAGAAACTTGGAAACTTTAAGGTCTAATCCTGCCTTAGGCATGAAGCCAGCTGGGAGACTTTGGGTTAGTCACTTTCTCAACCCTAGAAAGAAGGCAAAGGCAAACCACTTCCGAAAATGTTACCAAGAAAACTGCAGGGATTTAGAGATTGCCGAGAATTGTGACAGACGTAAGGGCACACAAAAAGAAAAGCAAGGAAAAACCACCCCAAAATGTACAGCCTCGCAGAGAACAGCTCAAGTTGAATCTGCAGCATCAGTGCCGTTTTTTCTATCTGCCATGTAAAATGTCAAGAGAGCGTGGGAACTTTCTCCCCATTTTTTTGGAGGCACCTTCCGGTATAGTTGCAGATGGGTGGAGAAGGGATCATGGGAGATGAGATTATGTGGGTGCTGTCACCGTGATGTTTGCGGTGGGGCATGTTAGAGGGATTTTTGCTGCTGCTGCTGCTTCTGTGCGCCCCTTATATGGATATGGGAACATTCCTCCCTCGTTCATAAACGTGTTTTCCATGTTGCAAAGATATTTTTTCAAGAGGCAGCTGGACTTTCTGGTTTTTCTTTGAAGACGTCTTGCTTCTCATCCAAGAAGGATCTTCAGAAAGTCCAGCTGCCTCTTGAAAAAGCACTATTGGGACAACCATGACCTGGATGACTGAGAATCTCCGTAGTATTTTCCATGTGTTTTTCCTTTTCTTATATATTGTGACCTGCTATCATCTAGATTCATTATACTACTCTACTCTTTTCCATGATTTCACGTGATATGCAATCTGTGATAAGAATGGGTTGCATTTTAAGACTGTTCTTAAAAAGCTCTTTTGCAGATTAATCCCTTTCTCCCTTTGTGGGGATAATTGGCAGCATTGCATTACTGGCTAATACACTTCTTGAACTCTTGACAATCTAAGAAGATAATAAAAAAGAGTATTGAGCTAATAAAAATAAGCTAGCTTCTACAGGACTGGTATAAAGAAATTTCAATACATGAAAGCGCAATATAGAAATTGTAATTATTAATAGAGATTAAGATAAATAGCACTACCCCAAAAGGCTTATTTGAATGTATCTTCAGAAAATAAATTCTAGGATTAAAGTAAGCACTTGAATTTAGCAGAGGGCTTTTACAGTCAGTTCTAGATACACACACAAAATGATGTGAGGGATAAATTAAAGTTCTTGCTTTAATTTCAAAGGAATAATGATTTCTAGGTCAGGAATAGGGTAATGTGCAATTTTCCAAAATGTTGCCAAATGTCATCTCCCAAATCTTTTAGCTTTGAATGCAATGCAATATAGTACAATGCAATATAATACAATACAATATTGTAGCGATTTAACAATCGGCATTGGACATGTGTTGGACCAACACATGAAAGCCACAGGTCATAGCATCAACTTCAACGGCACCAAAACCATAGCCACTATAGAAAACCCCAGCCACAGAATTATCAGAGAAGCCATAGAGATTGAAAAAAGACCTGAAAGCGTGAATAGAAGAGATGATTCCACCAGACTGTCAATTATTTGGAAGCCTGCACTCACAAACAAAAAAATGTCCACACCACAAGCCAGGCAAACACCTGGGCACAAACAGATCCCTCCTGATACCTCCAGCTCAAACACACCCCAACCAGGCACCCAGATGAAACCTAGCTTCCTAACTAATGATAGCTGTCCATTTACTCAAAGCCAAGCTGCACTAAAAGCCTCCAATACAGGAACACAATATTGTCAGCCAATCAAGACAAAAAAAAGCCACAAAACAGACAGAAGATATTAGAAACACCAATCAAGCAGAACACAGCAAACTCCAAGACCAATAAACACAGACCAAGACTCCCAACCAATCAGGATGAAGAAAAAACCATTCTGGCACAGCAGTAGGCTAGCTCCAAATTTAAAACTGAAACAACTGTAAAAGTCTGACTCACAGACAAACCCAATACAGAAGCCTGATGATGACAGATGAGATTCTGCTGAAACGTTGCTACAACTTTAAAAGCACAACTATAATGACGTGGGAAAATACCTGAACAAAGCTGGATAACTATGTATGTATGTATGTATGTATGTATGTATGTATGTATGTGTTATGTCTCCTCTTGGAAATTCAAACGAACAAACACAAAGCAGCCGCTTCACAATCAAATCAAACTGAAGGAAATAACAAGATAACAGCTGGCAGAAACTGTTAGGACTCCCCTTCAAAATTCAAACAAACGGAGAGCTCTTTGCAGTAACGTCCTCATTCAAAATAGTGATTTTGTTCCTGGCGAAAGGCACCAGCTCAGCTGTGTCCTTTTATACCCATTAAGGCAACGTGCTAATTAACTGGCTTGTCCTTCAGATTAACATTTCCTGGTTCTGACGTCAATCCACGATCTAACAGTCATCAGATTCAAAACTCCCAACAGTGCCGATCCTTCCAATCACAACACTATCCCCCACCGCAGGGCCCTTTCCCCGAGTCTGATGATTAACTTGACGATGTTTCGTTGACAACCTCACTCTGTCTCCCACAGCCAATGGAGGCGTCGCTCGTTCCAATTGTCTCAGGTGGTCTACACATTGGAGACTTGGAAAAGAAATACCGTTCTGCGACCAAGCCACCAACGGATTGTGCAAACGCAACCAAGACATTCCGAGCACCAAAGGGAGATGAAGGTTCAAGGTGATATAAAAACTTATCTCCTCCTCATGATCCCCAATGATCATACGCACTGGCTGGGTGGCGAAACGAATGGGCCCAGACTTGAGCTCACGCCCATCCACGGTTTCCACCTTAATGGGTGGATGTACAGCAACCAATGGGATCCCATAGTGCGTAGCAAAAGCTCGGTCCATAAAGCTGGTTGTAGCCCCTGAGTCCACCAATGCAACAGCGGGAATTCCCTCCTTCTGTGACTGTAGAAAAATTCGAGTGTCCAAAAGTAAATGCCGAGGAGGGCCAGGATTTACTTCAGCAGTTTGAGGTGGGGATGTGAAATGTGTCCAACCTAGGGTTTCCTTGAGGTCAGGTCTACCCTGTTTTCCTGACGAGCCAAGAGTGATTTCAGGTACGGGTATGTGGGTCCCTCTCCGTTTGCAGGAATTAACAAAATGTCCCAGACCCCCGCAATAAAGGCACAAGCCTTCCTGGAACCTTCTCGAACGTTCTCGCACCATTAAGCGAGGGCGGAGTGCGCCTAACTCCATCGGCTCCTCAACATTAACTGTGGGTTGGAAAACTCTCGGTGGCGTGGGTTGTGCACGAGAAAACGAAGATGGTTCCATACCGAGCCGTTTGCGTCCATGTTGCTGTAAACGAGCTTCAATTCGTAAACACTGAACTATCAATGCATCCAAAGTTAAAGCCCTCTCTGCATGGACCAGCTCATCTTTGATGGCATCAGACAAGCCTTCCTGGAATGCAGCCATATGAGCCGGTTCGTTCCAGTTGGAATCCAAACACAGCAAACGAAATTCTGCAACGTATTCCTGCAGGGAACGTTTCCCCTGATTTATGTCCCATAACCGTCTGTCCACAGTTTGTATCTTAATTGGGTTCTCAAACATCACTCTCATTTGTTGAAGAAAACCCTGGAAATCATTCAACAACGGGCTATCTTGAACTAACAAGGGAGTAGCCCAATTAGCAGCCTGCCCAGATAAAAGGCTAAGAATAAATCCTGTCTTGGCCCGATCATTTGGAAAGTTTTCAGGCCTCAAGGACATAAATAATTGACACTGCCGCAGAAATGCCGGAAACATGTCCATTTGTCCTGAAAATTTCTCTGGCATGGATACTGGGCTTTTCCTCTCAGGAGGGTCAGGGGGAACAGCAGCAGGGCTTGGTAAGCTGGAAACATAATTCAGCAATTGTGTTACCTGATTCTGAAGCGTCACATTGCTTTGCAGTAGCTGATTAATTTGTTGTTGTTGCTGCTCTACCAAACGCTGAAGTTGATTTAAATCCATCTTGCTTGAAAGATGGTTTGTTTAGGCCAGGAACAATAATGTTATGTCTCCTCTTGGAAATTCAAACGAAGAAACACAAAGCAGCCGTTTCACAATCAAATCAAACTGAAGGAAATAACAAGATAACAGCTGGCAGAAACTGTTAGGACTCCCCTTCAAAATTCAAACAAACAGAGAGCTCTTTGCAGTAACGTCCTCATTCAAAATAGTGATTTTGTTCCTGGCGAAAGGCACCAGCTCAGCTGTGTCCTTTTATACCCATTAAGGCAACGTGCTAATTAACTGGCTTGTCCTTCAGATTAACATTTCCTGGTTCTGACGTCAATCCACGATCTAACAGTCATCAGATTCAAAACTCCCAACAGTGCCGATCCTTCCAATCACAACATGTATGTATGTATGTAAGTATGTGTATGAAATATTGTTGTACATAACATCAGTCTCATTATTAGAATGATAAAACCTGCAGGTTGGAAGTCAAGGGGGCATTTCTCAAAGTAACCCAATTTATCTTTTTTTATTTTTGATAAATACTGTACTTCCTGAAGACCTGGAGAATCATCATTGACAATTTGTTCACCTGGTTGATTAGTAAGAGTAGTAACATAAAAGTGAAGGAACAGATGTAAAAAAGATGTTGACAGAAATGTGAACAGTTGGGATGACATAGCAGGGAAGGAGATCTGAACAGAGGAGCTAAAATATTCTATGCCAGAATAGCTGAAGTTCCCTTTCCCAGCCTGCTTGTTCACATAAGAATAACCTGGCATACAATGAATTGAGAGTAAATAGTCTGCCAACAAGCAATCTGTGAAATTCACACCCACCAGCATACTGTTGTGGATATATATAGGAATAACTCTTGCTCCAGTCAGATTGTGAAGATAAAGTGATCATTTTCAGCTTGTGGGCCTGTTGTAACTTTTCTTCAAAATGGAAAATGCCACTATTTTGCTGTCATTTTACACATCTTCACCAAAAATAGAACTATCATCATCAGGGATAGGGCTTGCAGTGCTTTGTATTCAACTGCAAAAGGCTGCTTTGGAATACATAAAGGTAAAGGTTCATCTCGCACATATGTGCTAGTTGTTTCTGGCTCTGGGGGGTGGTGTTCATCTCTGTTATAAAGCCAAAGAGCCAGTGCTATCTGAAGACGTCTCCATGGTCATGTGGCCAGCATGACTAAACCGTGAAGGTGCATGGAACACTGTTACCATCCCATCAAAGTGGTCCCTATTTTTTCTACTTGCATTATTACATGCTTTTGAACTGCTAGATAGGCAGAAGCTGGGACAAGTAACAGGAGCTCACTCTCTTACGTGGTGCTAGGGATTCGAACCACCGAATTGCCGAGCTTTCTGATGGACAAGCTCAGTGTCTTAGCCACTGAGCCAGCAGGTAGTACTTACATAATATTTTCTGCCATTCCTTAAAGCAGCTCTGCCTTCCCAGTTGCATTACAATCTCAGGAAGATACACATTTAAATATGTGCAAACCCATACATTCCCAAATGCCTTGCTGGATCAGGCCAAGGTTTCATCTAATGTGGTTCATAAAAATATCCACCCCTGTGTTGGTTTGGAGGCTTATAAGGACTGTCCCTTTCAGTAATTGGTATTTAGGAGCTTTCAGTCTGGAGATTTTGTTCACCAATCATGAGGTCATGAATTTATAGAAAATATATGGTATATGTTTAACTTTTGGTAAACATATATCTATGGAGATTCTCAGTCATCCAAGACATAGTTATCCCAAAGGTGCTTTTTCAAGAGGCAACTGGACTTTCTGGTTTTTCTTTGAAGACATGTTCCTTCTCATCCAAAAGGCTTCTTCAGCTCTGACTGGATGGTGGGGAATGGAAGGATGTATAATCCTTGCAACAGCTGGTCATTTGCATACTTTTAGTGAGTCATTAAGGCAACTTGGAGGTTTATCTGTGTCATCAGGTCACCTGAGTGATGCAAATAGGTATGGATCCTTCTTGGAACTGTTGAAAGGATTGTGTTGTAGACTGGAGATATTTTGGTAGATACGTAGTTGGCATTCCTATAAATAGTGTAATAGGAAAAAGGTGCTGTATTCACAAGGATCAGACATGGGTCCTCAGCTCTTCAGTATTTTCATTAATGATTTGGATGAAGGGGTGGGGGCCATTAACTTTGAATGGAGATCTAATACCTGGAAGACAGAATTCTAAACAATCTTGGTGGGATAAATGTTCTGAAAATAATGAAATGAAATGAAATAGGGTATCAGGTTTGTCATTTTGAAAAGAGAAGTTGTTGTAATTCATTTTACTTGAGACTTCCCTTAAAGACCATATCAGGAAACTTCTACTGACATAAAATGCAATAGCTAGAATGCTTGCAAGGAGACTCTCAGTTGTAGTAACTCACTCTGTTGGTTGCCTATTTTATTTTTTGCTGATAGTCACTCATGCTTTATTTATCTCCCATTGAATTACTGCAGCATATCTACATTGGGCTGGGCTTGAAGACCATCCAGAAGCTACAACTGGTTTGTAATGCGGGGGCTCATTCAGTTCTGGATGCTCTGTGATTCATTCAAATAACAATGCTGCTGCGTGAGTTGTGAATTCCCTTCTAGAATTTGCTTTAGTTTTTGAGTCTCCTTTTAGATTGCAATGCCAGCATAATATTTTGAATACCATAAGTGGGACATGCCCAGGACAGAATAGAGTGGGAAAATTATTTACCATCATCTGGATTTTATGCTTCTATTAATATGTTACAAAGCAACATTTGCCTTTTTAGCAGCTGTATCACATTGTTGGCTCATGTTCAATTTGTGATCTACTAGAATGCCCAGATCCTTTTCACTTGTAATACTATCAAACCAAGTCTCCCCTATCCTGTACTTTGTTTTTTCCTACTCACATGCAGAACTTTTTCAATCGTCTTTTTCTAGATCTTTAAAAAAGAACTCATGTTTCTCTTCTAAAAGAGAATTTCAGAATATTGTGTTATCTGCAAATAGATAAATCACTTTATCATCCCCTTTTCCTTCATGATTAACAGCACAGAGCCCAGTTCAGAGCTGTATGGTCCTCCACTTGATAATATTCTATAAATTGATATAGAAGCATTTAATATTCCCTGGGTATGGCCATTCAGCCACTTATTAAACCATTTGATAAATGGTATCATTGAGCTAATATGCTAGTGTTTTATTAATATTATGCCAGACTTTGTCAAGTGCTTTGCAGAAGTTAATGTATACTATTGCCATATTATTTCTTCAATCCATTAAGCTGAGTAAACTCTGTGAAAAAATGAAGTAAAGGTTAGTCTGATTTTACTTGTGGCTGACCATAGCAGGTCCTGTTGTATTCCTATCTACACAAACTCACAAAAGGGTTGTTCAATAATGAGCTCAAGGACTTGGACTTTACTCACTTATACACATTAAGCTTGACGTTTGTAATTTCCAGAGTGCTTTCTTTGTTGAAAATCAGGAAAATTTATTTCCTAGATATCGAGTCGTTAAGAAGTAAACAAACCAAGAATTCACCAGACAAATCACGACTATTCATTTACAAACTGATTCTGGTTTGTTCAATAAACAATAGTTAAAGCAGTATTTTAGCATAGTAGGGGATATGTAGATATGAATTGGGTAACTTTTAAAAATTGTGTTAGTCCTTCAGGGTTGTTTTCCTCTTTAATCTTGTCCATCAGCAAGTATCATCTAAGGATGATGGAAAGTGGAATCTAGGAAGAGAAAGTTGCAGGGATGTGTAGTCATGAGAGAAATATAATGGTAAACATAAGGAAATTTTGCTCAATAAGAAGATGAGAGAACTGCGGGATTAGAAGAATGGATCATTTAGTAAACTCAAAGGTGTTTTTTCCAAAAAGCAACTCAATGAAAGAGTAAGACAGATTAATTTTACAATACCAAGAAAGTCCAGTTGCCTTTTCGAAAAAGCTCCTTTGGGAAAACTATAACCTGGATCGGGGTGTCAAACTTGAAGGCCCGCAGGCCGGATGTGTCACGCACAGGCCATGCCCACCCCTGTTCTGCAAAGGCAAAAAAGTCGCAATACGTCTCGCTATGTCACGTGACGCGATCGAATTTGACACCCATGACCTGGATGTTTGAAAATTTCCATAGACATCATTTAATGAGGTAAAGATCATTTGGGGCCCAAATGGATACAAATAGGATGTTGACATCATGTGGGAATGTTCCCAAAGTGGCTGCCTTAGTAAATTTGACCTGTTACAAAACTTCAATTTATCTGTTGGATTTCTGACAGAAAGCATTTTATTTCCTAAATATATCTTTGGGGCATGTGGAGATCAGAAAGCATTTTTAGAAATAAAGATTGTGCTTGAGGCTGTTGCTTTTTTTTGTGGCATGCTCATGTCTCATTTTTTTTAATTAAAAGAATCCAAAAAAATAAAATCAATGGGGCATGCATTGTTCAGTTGGCATAATTAACTCTCCATAGCTGCAGTACTAAATGAATATAGCTTAACTATAAATTCTAGTGTTTCATAATTCATAAAATTAAAGTTGATGAGCATATACCGAGCAACCCTAAATATAGGTTGGCTTGTTTCTGATTACTGTAGAGCAGGGGTGGGATTCTACCATTTCACTAGAACCAGTTGTTAACATTCTAAGCTTTCTTCTTCATTCTTTTTGCTTTTTTCCCCAAAAATGTGTGCCCAAGAGTAAGCCTATCTTGTATGTATGTACGTACCATATGTACTGTATGTCTATATAAAATGTTACATAGTAGAAAAAAATTATATATTTGGAGTATAGGGGTTTTTTTTAAAGTAAGTGATGAGACCAATTATAATTTATAGATAAGGATTTAATTAGGTACTGGCAATATTTTTTATAGTTCCTTAAACAGGTAGTCCTTGACTTATAACCATTCATTTAGTGACCATTCAAAGTTACAACAGCACTGTAAAAAGTGACTTATGACTGTTTTTCACACTTAATGTACAACCTTTGCAGCATTCCCATGGTCACATAATCAGTATTTGGGTGCTTAACAACTGGCCCGTATTTATGATGGTTACAGTGTCCTGAAATTATTTGATCACCTTTTGCAGCCTTCTGACGAGCAAAATCAACGGGGATTGATTACTAACTTAATGACCATTCTAGTAACTTAACTGCAGTGACTCCCTTAACAACTGTGGCAAGAAAGGTTGTAAAATGGGGCAAAATTCACTTTTAACAACTGTCTCACTTAGCAGTGGAAATTTTGGGCTTCATTGTGACCATAAGTCAAGGACACCTGTAAAGTACAAATATTTAGGTTGTTGTTAGAAGTTAGGGAAATAACCAGAACAGAAGAATGTGTTCTATAGTGTTTTTATGTATATTTCATTTATACTTACGGTAGTAGTTATTTCTACTTTACTAGTCTAGAACCTCAGCCCCTTGTTATTTGTATTCTATTATTCTAACAATAAAAATATATTTTAAAAACAGAAGCTTCATCTGTATTTAATTTAGTTAGGCTGGATTCCACTCCGCATATGATGGATTCTTTGGGGATTTTTTTAGGTGCTATAACATAGTTGAATCCTTTGGTTAGGACATCTGTTTCTGTTTTGGTGAGTTCTCTGTTGGAAACGTTATATACTAATTGTTTCAGGTATTGTTGTGCAATACAATGTTGCCAGCCAATCAAGACCAAAAAATGCTACAAAACAGACAGAAGAAACACCAATCAAGCAGAACACAGCAAACTTCAAGACCAATAAACACAGACCAAGACTCCCAACCAATCAGGATGAAGAAAAAAACATTCTAACAAAGCACGAGACTAGCACCAAATTTAAAACAGAAACAGCTGTGAAAGCCTGACACACAGACGAACCCAATACACAAGCCTGATGATGGCAGATGAGATTCTGCTGAAACATCACTACAACTTTAAAAGCACAACTATAATAACATGGGAAAATACCCGAACAAAGCTGAATACCATACATATAAATACCTGTGAAAACTTAAGAAAACAAATATCAGACCTCTACGGGGAGGAAATAAACAGCCGGACCAAAACCTACAAGAAGCTGGAAGTTAAAAGAGCAGGAATACTATGTGACCTCAAATTCCTAAGCAGCTGCAGAGACAACAGTGTATCACCGACCTGCTTCAAATTAGCATTTCATCACAGCACAGCAGCTACCAAACATGCTGAAAAGAACTGAAATGGCTCTACTCAGGAATGAGCTCCATAGAAAAAGATTCCAACTCGACCAGTTAAACAAAGACACCTGGAATTGAACAACAAAATCCACCCTCTACTTTGGGACATGATAAAACAACTCACAACTTGGAGAGCTGAAACTGAAACCACTTACAAAAATGACAAACTCCTGAAGAAACTAATGAAATTAGAACATAATAAGAAAGCCCCCAACAACTCACAACAACACCTGAAACAATTAGTATGAAATGTTTCCAATAAAGAACTCACCAAAACAGAAACAGATGTCATAACCAAAGGATTCAACTATGCTATAGCACCCCCCAAAATCCCCACAGAACCCATCATATGCTGAGTGGAATCCAGCCTAACTAAATTAAACACAGTTGAGGCTGATAGAATAAGACACCAAGTCACTAACATCCTATGCACAAGAATACTTCCAGCAGATAAAGGTAATGCCACAGTAGTAATGGACGGAAAAGACTACAAAACAAAATTGGCAGACCTACTCCAAGACTCCACATACAAACCCATAAACACGGACCTCATATCTGGAAAAAATAACCAAGAAGAAAATCATAACCAGCAACACGAGCAGAGATTCAACAGACGATCATCCCAAGAGAAAAATCTTCCAGATGCCCCAAACTATATGGCCTCCCCAAAATACACAAAGAAGGCATACCTCTGAGACCCATAGTCAGCTCCAGAGGAGCACCACTACAAAACTTAGCCAAATACCTAGCAAAGCAGCTACAGCCCCATGCTGAAGCAGCAGCTTCACATGTACAAAACTCATACCACCTCTTAGAAATGATCAAAGATCTATTTGTGGAACAAAAAGATCTGCTTGTAAGTTTCGATGTGGTTTCACTATTCACTCAAGTCCTGATAAAAGAAACCCTAGAAATAATCAAATACAAATACTAACCACCCAAACACCTCATGGAACTAGCAGAACACTGCTTAACGAAGACATATTTCATATACAAAGATTCAAGCAAATTGAAGGAGCCCCCATGGGATCACCACTGTCACCCGTTATTGCAAACCTGTTCATGGAAGAATTCGAATCCAGAGCCCTGGCAAATGCCACCTACAAACCCAAACTGTAGTTAAGATACTTCGATGACACATTCGTTATTTGGCACCATGGAAAAGAAAACCTAAACAATTCCACAACACACCTAAACAGCACACACCCCAAAATCAAATTCACCATGGAAATGGAAACAAACAACTACCATTTCTAGATGTACTAATCAAAAAAAAAAAAAAAACCAGATGGCACACTAGGACATACCATATACCAGAAGAAAACACACACCAACCTCTGCCTCAACGCCCAATCCCACCACCACCCAGCACAGATAAATTCTGTGGGCAAAATGCTAATTGCCAGAACCAAATGCCTGGCAGACAAGAACACATAAAGACTGAACTATGCACCCTGACCAAAGTACTGACAGCCAATGGCTTCCACAAAAGCAAAATCACAGGCCTGATCCACAAAAACACATTGAGACATAATAAAGACCTAGAAGATGAACAGACCTATGGAACAGCTGTCCTGCCCTACATAAGAGGCACTACAGACAAAATCAGTAAGATACTACACAGGCATCACATCAAGACTGCCTTCAAAACAGACAGAAAAATAGTAGCCATCCTAAGAAACCCCAAAGATAAAATTGACCTGGAAAACCAAGGCATATATGAAGTCCCCTGCACATCATGCCCTGCCACATACATCGGACAGACCAATAGAAGAATAAGGACTCACCTGGATGAACACAAAAATGCAGTAAGAAAGCTGGAACACACTTCCTCACTAGTCCAATACATGAAAGCCACAGGTCATAGTATTGACTTCAATGGCACCAAAACCCTAGCCACTATAGAAAACCCCAGCCACAGAATTATCAGAGAAGCCATAGAGATTGAAAAAAGACCTGAAAGCATGAATAGAAGAGATGATTCCACCAGACTGTCAATTATTTGGAAGCCTGCACTCACAAACAAAAAACACTCCACACCACAAGCCAAGCAAGCACCTGGGCACAAACAGATCCCTCCTGATACCTCCAGCTCAAACACACCCCAACCAGGCGCCCAGATGAAACCTAGCTTCCTAACAAATGATAGCCGTCCATTTACTCGGAGCCAAGCTGCACTAAAAGCCTCCAATACAGGAACACAATGTTGTCAGCCAATCAAGACAAAAAAAAGCCACAAAACAGACAGAAGATATTAGAAACACCAATCAAGCAGAACACAGCAAACTCTAAGACCAATAAACACAGACCAAGACTCCCAACCAATCAGGATGAAGAAAAAACCATTCTAACACAGCAGTAGGCTAGTACCAAATTTAAAACAGAAGCGGCTGCAAAGCCTGACATACAGATGAACCCAATACACAAGCCTGATGATGGCAGATGAGATTCTGCCGAAACATCGCTACAACTTTAAAAGCACAGCTATAATGACATGGGAAAATACCCAAACAAAGCTGAATACCATACATATAAATACCCGTGAAAACCTAAGAAAACAAATGCATACATAGATACATAGATGCATACATAGATACATATATATACACACACACATGCACACACATACGCATATGTATGTGTATATGTATGTTTATATTTTTTATATAAAAAGTGTCAGTTTGGTGTAGTGGTTTAAGACAACGGGCTAGAGATTAAGAGATTGAGTTGTAGTCCCACTTTAGACACAAACCCATTTAGATGAATTTGAGCCAGTCACTCTCTTCAGTCCTAGAAAGCAGGCAGTGTTACACCATTTCCAATCTCTTGGCAAGAAAACTGCAAGGACTTGCCTAGATGGTTGCCAGGAGCCAACACTGACTTGGAGGCACAAAAAAAGTGTATTTATGTATGAATGTGTCTGTCTGTCTGTCTGTCTGTATGTATGTATGTATGTATGTATGTAGTCCTCACTGAATAGATTAAGACGTGGCCTCTGTGTGTGGTGTTCCAAAAGAAGGATATGAAGGAGACATTTTGTCAACCATTTTATATGTCATCCACCCAAACAATCTTCATATGGAGTAAAAGCCACATGAGCAGTAAGATGTCAGAGCAGAATAGGGATTTGTACCAAAGCAACTGGGGCAACCACTATGGAAAAAAACCCCAAAACATAAATATATTCATTTTCACAATAATCAATCCTGTTCTTGAGCAGTTACCCATGTACAATTCGTGTTGCTTTTTTATCCTATTATTCCCTCCAGTTCTTTGTTATTTCAGAGAATAATGACAAATATAATATTGGGAGTAAAGTTTTCTGTCTCTTACAGAACACTACTATCTAGTTGTCAAGATCTCCCATCCTCAGAAAGAAGAGTTGATTTTCAGGTGTGCAAGCCTAGTTGAAACTGCAGTAGCAACCAGAAACTGAACTTGTCTACACAAAGGGATAGACTTTAAACTATTTTTAATGTGTTTTTCAACCAGAGTAATATAAAATTTCTTGTGCATTTTGAAATGCCATAGATTATTAGCAACATTATCAGTGGGTTGAATTATTTATTTATAAAATTTATTGATGGCCATATTAACATTAGGGTAACTCTGATTTTCTGTCCCTCTCCCCCCCTCCCTATATTTCTGGGGGGGGGGGTGCGTGCACACACACACACACACAGAGTATATATAATATGAAATTGATACCTGCAAATGTCATCATCCAATTACAGATACAGGAGGATGAGGGCAGATACTTGATACTTAATTATTGCAAGAAGATCCAAGTAGTAGTTTCAAGCATCAGCGGAAGGCAGTAGATTACCGCAGTAAGGAAACCACTCTATATTTCCTGATTAGAAAATAGTTTCAGAAATTTTGGATGCAACCAGGCTTGGAATTTAACCCATAGTTGTATTCACTGTAAGGCAGAAATTATATTGTGCCTTTGGTAGAAAATGGCAATTAGAATGTTCAGGCACTGGACTAACACCCAAGGAAGAAATGGTGAAAATATTTCGGACTCTTTATATAGAAAAAAGGGAGAAGCATGCATAATCAGAAGAAGACGAATGTGCCATTTTCATATCCACTGAAGCTGCATGGGTTCAAGCTAGATGAAAGTATAGGACTTCTTCCAACTATGCCTTATCTAAAAGGCAACTGGACTTTCTTGGGTTTTTTTTTCCCTTTGAAAATGTTTCACTTCTCATCCAAGAAACTTCTTCAGTTCTAATTATTGCACAAGCTGTTAGAACTGTAGAAGCTTCTCGGATGAGAAGTGAAATGTTTTTTTAGGAAATAAACCCAAGAAAGTCCAGTTGCCTTTTGGAAAAAATACCTTTGGGACAATCATGACTTGGATGATTGAGAATCTCCATAGACATACAGGACTCCTCCAACTTTTCAACTCAGCAGCAAATTAACTCACTCCCCCATCTCAAAGACTGAAACAGCTATTTTGTCCCAAAGTAACGAAAGATGTTTAGATATTGGTACCTGTAAATTACACATATAGTAGCTGCAAACAAAATGATCTGCATGGCTCCCATCCCGGTGACACTCTGATAGACATTGGAAATCTGATTATTTTCCCCGGTTTGGGACAGGGTGATGGTGATCCCTTGTCAGATTTGGTTTGCTTTTTTGTGTGGTTCTTTTTAATGCACATTCAGTTCTTTTTCTCTCCCTCCCTCTCTCCTTTACTTTCTGAAATGTAAAGCACTCAGTTGTTGGATGTTCTTAAAATCAGGGTTAACAAATACATCAGTAGAGGAACCTTCGATTCTTGCCACAGTGCAAGAATCAAAGCAAATTTCTAGGAAGGAAAGAAGTGAGATTTTTCTTCCCTGACCTTGCTGGGTATTACTGACTTCTTCCTGCTGTTAGCTGACAGATGAGTGATGTGTTCTCTGCTGGCCAACTGAGCTTTAGAAAGTTTATGGGGCAGCTAGTGGTTGCACATGCCACCATTTTTTTACAGCTGCGGGCTATGCGCAATTGCATTTGCTACTAGAATGTAATGGTGACCATCATCTTGGACAGTTATAAATGAGGCATGGACTAATTTAATCTTGGTGGTTGTATTTCAGTTCTGTCATCAAAAGCAATATGTTTCTAAATATTAGTTTGGAGAGTATGACTAAGAAAGTACTATTACGGTCCTAACCTGCAATGTTTCTTCAATTTCAAATTCAGAATAGAGATGGAAGGACTTTGGAGGTCTTCTAGTCCAACCCTGTGCTCAGGCAGAAGACCCTCTACCATTTCAGAAAGACGGCTGTCCAGTCTCTTCTTAAAAACCTCCAGTGTTGAAGCACCCACAACTTCTGAAGGCAAACCATTCCAATGATTAATTGTTCTCCCTGTTAGGAAATTTCTTCTTAATTCCAGGTTGCTTCTCTTTAACTACTGTAAAAACCATGTTGTACTGAAATGGTGTAGTTTAATTCTTATGTACTTACGAATTTTCTTTTTCTTAGACATTATTAACATACACACACTTTGATACAAGAAACATGAGATAACTCTGACTTTCTTCTTTATTATGCTGATAAAGCAACTAGCAGATTTATATTTTGCTTGTAAACAATGTAGTAGTTTTTGAAGGACAAATCCTCGGGATGTTGCTTCCATCTCATCCCCCAATCTAGAGTCATATTTAGACTTTCTAATTTGGAACTGAAACTTCCGATGTGATCAGTAGAGGAATGAACCATGGTGAGGCAGTGAAGGGCAGTGAACTGCTGAGACCTACTTGACTAGCATTTCTGTGGCTATTTTGGCTTCTACTGTCGACTGGACACCTGCTGTTTTTCTCTTTATCCTGGAATATTGAACTCAAAAGAGTTGTCAGGCAGGAATTCTGCTGTTTAATGTGTATGTGTGCTGGATGCAAGAGGAAGAACAGTGGGGAGGAAGATATCTGAACATAAAAACTCTGAGAGCTTCTTATCTGGCCTTCTTTGCTTTGTATTCAGATCAATGCTGCCAATCACTTAGGCAGATTTTTAAGGTTCTCAGATTTCAGGAAACAAGAACCACCTGGATTTCTGGAAAGTTCTTCATTGCTAGTAGGGTAATGCTACAGCATCTTGAAAGCTCGTCAATGCAATTTCCCCACTATACTTATATTTGGCATAGTTAAGGCAGAGTTGCTCTGAGTCTCTTTCTCACACTTTCACCTTTCCTAGGGGGATGTGCCTCCTTTGCCACAGTTCTGTTTCCTCTTCCATTTTCTTAGGAATCAGTAGACATCCCATCATAGAAAGTGACTCTAGATACAAAGCAAAAGAAAGAGGGGAATCAATCAACTGTTGCCCTGATAGCTAATTTGGTGTAGTGATTAAGGTGTTAGCCTAGAAACCAGAAGACTACAGGTAGTCCCCTACTTACAATTGTTCATTTAGTGACCTTTCAAAGTTACAACAGCACTGAAAAACGTGACTTTTGACCACTTTTCACAGTTACGACCTTTGTAGCATCCCCATGATGATGTGATCAAAATTCAGGTGCTTGGCAACTGGTTCGTATTTATGGCGGTTGCAGTGTCCCAGGGTCATGTGATCATCTTTTGTGACTTTCTGACAAGCAAAGTCAATGGAGAAACCAGATTCACTTAACAATCAGATTACTAATTTATCAACTGCAGTGATTTACTTAACAACTGAGGCAAGAAAAGACATAAAATGAGGCAAAATTCACTTAACAAATGTCCCACTTAACAATAGAAATTTTGGGCTCAATTGTGATCATAAGTCAAGGACTACCTGTACTGGGAGCTATACTCTTGCCTTAAGCATGAAAGACAATTGGGTGACCTAGGGCCAGTCACTCTCTCTCAGCCCATCCCAACTCACAGAATTGGTCGAAAACAATAGAAGACAGAAGGGTTATTATTACATATGTTTGCCATCTTGACTTATTTATTAAAGTTTAATAAAGGTGAGATAAAATTCAAACACATACAAACCTGACAGCAGGGCTGCCCAACATTGGCACGTGAACTTCAACTCCCAGTATTTACTAAGCAAGGACACTCCTGCTTACAGTAAATTTGGTGAGGACAAGCAACACTGTCCAACCCTAATGCTGATGTGTAATAAATGTAGGCTGGGGTGGTGGTGGTTGTTTTATTAATGTTGCTTTATTTTCCTCCTGATTCAAAGATGGAAAGAAGAACTCTTTAATGCAGCCTGGGGAAGAGCCAATGTCAGAATAATTTATTTCATATTGCAAAGATAGTGCAGATCATTCAGAACTTGAGTACTTTTCATCTGCCTGAATTACTATAAACCTGACTAATATTCATGAAGATTAATACATCCAAGTTAGATTCTGGCTCCCTTGGGCCCTGTCCTAAAAATCTTTGAATGAAGATTTGCAAGTTGGTTAAATACTTGTATCTCAGTTTTATTGTTTTACAAAAACCTTATAAATGTTTCATTTCTATCATGACATTGGGAATTGCAAAACTTCCCTGTGCTGAGTTGAAACAGAAGGCATTCAAAGGAATGTGATTGCCTCAGTGTTCGTTGAAATGGTTAGCATTTATTGAAATGTGGTCTTCCAAGAGACGTAACAAAGCTATTCTGGAGGGAAGTTCCTACATTGTCAGAATGAGGGTTGATGCTGATATGTCCATCCTGGACACAGGAGCTATGCACAATTTTCAAACAAAGCATAATAAGAAAAGCTGTTATCCAGTATCTTGAGGTGCCAGCCAGCCTGAAGACAGGAGATGGAGCTTGTGTTTCCTGCCCTATTCTCCTTAGGAGAGTGTGCCGGGTGCTAGTTTCCACCATGATCTCTTAAGACCTAAAGTAACTCATAGAGCAGCTGCTGCTGTCAACCTGGCCCAATCACAACCTTGAATGCTCCTTGCAAGAAGGATGCACCTACAGGTCATCAGATCCAGCCATTGCATTGCACAGCAATGTCCCTTAAAACACTGCAGCAGTGAACAAGGATATTTAGCAACAATTCCATAAAGAAAGTACATTTATATAATCTTTTCTTTGGTTTAAAGCTAAAAATGTGGCGTATGTGTTTAGAGGGGCTTCATAGCAATTTGTGTTTTAAACACTACTCTTGAGACATAGGTTTTGCCAAATTGTGGGCACTATGCAGGGTATTGCAGATGTAAATGCAGCTAGGACTTGAGATACAACAGGTCATTTAATAATTGTTCAAAGTTTACAACAGACACATCAAAATTGCCTATGACTCTATTTCAAAGTTATGATGACTGCAACATCCTGTGGTCTTTGCCCTTATGACCAACCCCAGGGATACTGCAGTCTCTCCCTCTTCCCACCCCTGCGACATTGCAGTGCTTGGTCCTGCTTCCCACATGCCTCACATGCCACGTGTGTCACCCATCTTTTGAAGCTCTCTGGACTTCATATTGGGGAAGGAGGGCAGGCCAAATGCAGCCACATTTTGTTCCACCTCCTTGTGGGCAGGGACAAAATGGCATCCTCCAGACAAACTGCTTGATTTTGCTGCCTTAATGAGGTCTGCAAGCGCTGCAGAAACTTCTGAATGCTGCAGAAAAGTTTTACAGTGCCGTGTAAGCCCTGTTGAGACAGCATCACAAAGCAGTTTGTCTGGGGGCTGCCATTTCATTCCAATCCCAATGTAGGCATCATTTTGTGGGTAGGACAAAATGGTAGCCACTTCCAGAACTGTACCATGTGGTCACACAAAAAAGTAATCCATTCCAGTGCTCTGAAAAGCCTTGGAGCTCTTCACTTGGTGAGTGGGAATTGGGACTTAGGCCTGATGAGACCTGGTGGGAGTTGGAAAAAGCCTATGGGAACTTAGCGGAAATGGTAAAAGGTATTTTTGGGGGTGGTGGACCCAAGTGGCAGAAAGCAGAGCACAGAGCATCTCAGGGTGGGGTGGGAGAAGGCCTTGGGAGGATCAGGGCAGATGGGCCTGGGCCTGTGCTAGGCCTTCAAGGGCCTTCTCCACCCCTGAGGCTCCCTCTGCTCCACTTAATGATCCGAGAATTAGTTTAACAATTCATAGGGGAAACCAAGGATGGGGAGAGTCATTAGGTCAGATGTTTCTCATAACTACCACCACAACATTTAACCATAACGGACAGGCTCCTTTACAGTTGTGTGTCAAGGGTGTCCTACGATATAAGATTAAAATGAAAATAAGACCGCACTTGTCAATATTTCATTTCAAAATGTAACACTTGAGAAAGCAAATTCCATGAAAGCATTTTAACCCAGCACCTGGGCCACATCTGGCCCTTTCCAGCCCTCATGAGGTCAATCAGAAATAGGTGTATGCCATGCACACAATAGAGCTGCATGCCTTTTATTTTGAAGATGCCTGCGGGTTTTTTTTCCAATTTACATATGTGTGTGCATGTTACCTACATGCCTTCATAGCCTGTTGGTTTGACCTTACACAACAGTCCCGGTTTCTCATGTGACTCCTTGGAAAAATTAATTGCTTACCCTGCATTAAAGGTTGGTTGAGGATTATATCTCCCATTGATAAAGCACTACATTGTGTCCAAAACGCTGGGCCCATTTGATCATGCAGTTTTTAATATGTTCACCTTCCATATTCATTTTCAATAAAAGTATATAATTTTGCTACATTTTAGCAATAACATGTTCATTGTTAGTGCACAAATCCAATTCAAAGTAAGTTTTCTCATTTGTAAAATCATAATTCTTGTTGTCCAATTTAAAGTTTTCTGTCAACTGAACATAACCAAATCATTGACAAGTATGACCTTCCATTTCCAGTTGTTCTCTTGATTTTTATTGATTTTAATTTAGGTTTTCCTTCAAAACTGGTCAATGCTGTAAGTCAGCATAGGTCAACCAAGTTTATGTAACTATCATTTCTTTTCTAAAAAAGCTTTTTCATGTAACAGCCATAAAGAAATCTTGGGAGTCAATCTTGCTTTATACCTATTTCAAACTCAGTATTGCTGCCTAATGAAGTGATTATTAAAATATATATTAATCTTTATCATACCATAAATAGCTAGCTACCCAAATGTCAAGTTGTATATCTTTCCAACTCTAATAATCTCCTATTTCTCAAAGTTACCCAATATATTCATTCATGTCTTGTTCCCTTCTGTATCTGACATGGTTTAATTAAATCGCCGTTGACACATGTTCTTACCTTCTGAGACTATGTGACTCTCTCTTCCTTTTCAGGCATCAGATATTGGTGAATTATGTTCACACCAGACTTGCTACTACCACTTATTACACAGCTGTGAAGAGGACTTTCTTTTATATAACAATGTGCTAAACATCTTTTGACTTGCTTCCATGCCTTAATGGGTTCTGCTGCCAAATAGATGCAAGAAAGGTCTTTTGTATTGTTTAAAGGGGAAAGTTGATTTGTGAAGAAGTAAAAACAATTAAGTAAAAACGAGTATTCTCCCATGAGCTGTTCAGAGCATCCAGTAGTGCTGGGGTGGGCAACTATGGCCCTTCTATGAATTATGGACTTCAACTCCCAGAATTACTGAGCAAGCCATTCTAGCTCAGGAATTTTGGCAGTTGAAGTCCACAAGTCATAAAAGGGCCATAGTTGCCCACCTCTGCAGTAGTGGGAGATGCTTCAGTCTCTGCATGTCTAAGCTGGGCTTAATTTGTGGAATGCTCCTCCTCCTCCACGGGACTCCTCCCAAGCGTTCCCCAGTTTTTTGCTCAGCCTCGTTGTGGATAGGTAGTGCTTTTTGTTCTTCCTTGGCCGAAACAGGAGTATTACTCAGCAGGTTTGGATATTGAGTATTACTCAGCAGTTCGTTTTTTCAGGCTTTTAGCCTCCAAATCACTTTACGATCTCCCGACGTTAGCGCTCTCCATCTGGTCATCGGAGATCATTTGCATTTTCGGGCAGCGCTGTTTCATGCCTGAAGCGGCGGGCGGCTTCAGCATTGCTCCGAGCCCCCCCCCACATCTACTTGTTCTACCCCCTGCCATTGTGATTCCGCATTGCCTTTCTCTATATCAGCAATAGCGGCGGGAGCATTTTCGCTCTCATCCAAGTTATATCATTGAGTTTTCCCCTCAGAACGCCATCTTGGTGTGGAAAACAGTAAGAGTACTTTCCACCCCTTCCCCCGCCGTTCCTTTTAGCCACAAGGAGAAGCCCTCGGAGGCATTTCCCCACGCGGCGGGAGTTTGTTGCTGGGAAGCACGCGCATGCCAAAAATAACGCCTATTGTTTTTGCCTTTACTTTAAAAAAACAAACAAAAACCTGCATGGCCGCACTATTTGTAACTCGAGCTGTGTGAGGTAGTTTTCCTTCCCGATCAGAGGTTTTTCCTTCTGATAACCTAAGGAATTATTACACCTCGTTTTCTTATTAGATTCAAGGCCATCCATGTATTGTTGTTGGCTTAACCCTCACAGCCTTACCCAGTGAGCACCCTGGCCTGTGTACGCCTGTGCAGGGAAGCTGTTGAAGGCCTCTCTTTATTATCTTGGCCTTTCAGGCGTTCTTAATTTGGCTGCTTGGATATTTACTCTATCAAGTTGTTTCTCTATTTATTTATATATATATATATATATATATACACACACACACACACACACACACACACACACATAGACATACATATACATATATATATTGGTGACTTTCATTCACTCCAATAATAATAATAACAATAACAACAACAAAACAGCAATAATAATAAAATATTCAGTATTAATATCTTAATAAGGAAAGATATTATTACTGTGATATGACTCATATTATATATACATATATCTAACTGAAAACAAAGAAAAACAAAATGGGATAAGATATTATCAGGGCAACCGGTCCCTTCTTGGATCAGGCCCCTGGGCGTGCCAACCACCTCAACAGTATCGCTTTGAATAATGAGCATACTGCATCTCTTTCAATTCAAAATGGCAGGCGGTTGTAGCTCTCAACTCTCAAAGCTAAATCTCAGCACAAATCCAAGCAGACAAAAGGTCATTTTAAAGCTTCAGAAAAGGATGCCAACAGGCACCATAAAGCATTAGAAAAGCAAATAGATAGCTGTGCAACCTCTTCCCATCCTCCTCCTCCCCTAGATCTTTCCCTCTCATCCAGACACAGCTTGGTTTTCCAGAGTCAACAGGCCCAGTTACCTGGAACACAGACCACGCAAAAGGCTCCTGAAGCTATATTCACTCCGTCGGATGCCAGTCTTCGGCAGGACGACATTCTTCCAGAGGAAGTTCCAGAGAGAATGAAGGTGTGGATGAAGCTGGCAATGCACCAAGGAATTGCAGCACGTCTTCAGCACGCAGTTCTGACCAGGGAACACCCAGTAACCACTGTCTATGATTCTCAATCTCTAAGGTCGTTGACCAGATCGGAGCAACACTATATCCAGGTACAGTTTCAGGGGGACATGCCCCTCCAGGGGCCGCAGGAGGAGGAGGAGGAGGAGGAGGCAGAAGAAGTGGATCACATTGATCAAATGGAACAGATTGGGTCAGGATCAATACATGACAGTGACCCGGCCCTGTCAGAAGCAGACACCCTAGAAAGTGGGATGTCTGAGGATGAGGGCCTTATTCCTGATCAACTATTCAGATCACTTTTGTTTAAGGCAAAAAACATTGCACGCCTGAACAAGTTGGTCCCTTCTACCACTCTAACTCCTTCAGAAGTGGGACCAGAAGATCTAATTTTCAACCAACTAGTAGTCGAGGCAGATGTGATTCCGATTTCTCACATGTTTTCAGACCTGGTACAGAAACAGTGGGCGTCTGCAGCGGTGTACCTGCCCCCATGGGATATGACAGGAAATATTTTAATTTGGCCCCTGATTTCTCAAAATTGTTGAATACTCCGGAGGTAGACGAACCTATAGTGGGATTAGCATCCTCGTCCTCTATTCCCAGTGAAGCGCTGGAGGCATTTAAGCTGGAGGAAAAACGAGCCGAGCTTGCCCTATGCAGGGCCCATCAGTCTGACACGTGGGCCATCAGAGCGGCCATGGCCGCTTCCTTCTTTACCTGTACTTCTCTCAGGTGGCTCTGTCTCTTACGGGAGCATGTCCCTAATTCCAACATTAGAGCGCACCAAGATATTGCAAAACTTATAGCAGCCGCTGAATTCTCAGCTGACGCAACTCATCATGCGGTCAACTTTTCAGCCAGGGCCATTACGTCACATGTCACAGCGCGGCGCTTACTATGGTTAAAACATTGGTAAGCGGACATTAAACACAAATGCAAGCTGGCTTCATTTCCTATTGTGGGAGACAGACTCTTTGGCCCTGCCCTCGACCCACTGCTAATCGAAACCTGAAACAAAACAAAAAAAATCTACCTTCCCTTTTTTGGAAGTCAGATTCTAGAAACCCTCAGTCCTTTCAGAGGGGATCCTTTTGGCCCTTTTATCAGGGATTCTTCTCACCCAGATACCAGAGATCCCCATCTTTCAGACCAGAGCAGCAGCCAGAGAGGCCCGACTTCGGGGATAGGAACAGAAAGGGTGGCCAATCCAAGAGATCCTTTCGAGGAGCAGGAAATAGGTCTTTCCGGCGTACAAGATAACTCCCCGGACCCAGCTCCCATTGGTGGACGCCTTAAATTATTCGCGGACCAATGGGACTCCTCAACGTCTGATTCCTGGGTCAGAGACACGATCAGATTTGGTCTTGGCTGGAGTTTCAATCCACTCCTCCAGACTTTTTCATGTCATGCCCTGTTTCCAAAGATGCGGTTAATCGTAATCTTATGGAAACAGCTATCCATCATCTACTGGACATACGAGCCATCCATCCAGTAGCTACCAATCAACGAGGGCGAGGTTTCTATTCACATCTTTTTGTTGTTCCCAAAATTTCGGGGGTAGTGGTGGTGGAGAGCAATATTGGATCTGAAACGTCTCAACCGTTTCTTAGTATATCGCAAGTTTAAAATGCACACCCTGCAATCTACCTTACTTTGCATCAGAAAGGATGACTACTTATGTCCATAGATCTAATGGAGGCATACCTACATATTGCTATTCGGCCTTCCCACTATAAATTTCTGAGATTCTGTTATAATAATCACGATTTCGAATGTGGCCCTTCTTTTCAGACTAGCTTCTGCCCCCAGGACCTTCACGAAGGTTCTGGCAGCGCTAGCTGCTCATCTCCGTGATATCCCCATATGATTCCAGTGTTATCTTGATGACATCTTGATTTTGTCATCTTCCGATCATTAAGCAGTCAGAGATACTCAGAACACATTACAACTCTGTTTCAAGAGGCAGTCAGGACATTTGAACAGCCGGTGGTGGAACTGTTCGCTTCTCCCCTCAACGCTCAGCTCCTGAGATTTTTTTCCAGGTACCCCTCACAAGGAGCGGAGAACTTCAATTCGCTCCGCTGTCGTTGGCCCCCGGGACTTCTGTATGCATTCCCACCACTTCCACTGCTTCCCAAGGTCATCCAGAAACTGCTAGATGAGAGGGCGGAGCTGCTTCTAGTAGCTCCTTACTGGCCCTGATGGCCGTGGTTTGCAGACCTCCGCAGTCTATCCATATCAACACCATGGAGAATTCCGCCAGACAGGGTCTTGCTAACCCAGGGACCCCTTCAACTTCCGGACTCTCAATGGTTGCACCTGACTGTCTGGAGGTTGAGCAGTAGTCTGAAGAGCGAAAAATTTTCCAACAGAATTATCACTACCATCCAAGCTGCCAGACACCCCTCAACAACTCGCATTTACAGTGCCACATGGTCCAGTTTTTGCAAATGGTGTACCAAGTCTTGAATTGATCCCATCTCTCCATCTGTGGCTCAAATCCTAGAATTCTTGCAAGAGAATGGGGATTATCACCTAATACGTTGAAAAGACAGGTGGCAGGCCTTGGTGTCAGTTCTCACTTGTGAAGGTCTACTATTTCTTTCCCATCATCCACGCATACGGAGTTTCCTTCGAGGAGCCACAAATTTATGCCCTCCAATGGTTATCCCACCTGGGACCTTTACAAGGTCCTCGTTGCACTCACTAAGGGCTCTTTCGAACCCTTGAAATCGTCAAGTCTCCAATTTCTGACGTATAAAGTAGTTTTCCTTGTAGCAATCACTTCTGCTTGTCGTATCTCAGAACTTGCAGCTTTGTCTATCAGACAAGATCTTTGTGTTTTCCATTCTGACCAGGTGGTCCTTCGTCCTGATCCTACGTTTATTCCCAAAATTAACTCCATTTTTCAGAGGGCACAAGAGCTGATGCTTCCTAATTTTTGTCCCAGACCATCCCAAGGGTTGGAACTACAATGGCATAGGCTTGATGTGAGGCAAGCATTGCGAATATATATTAACCGCACAGCAACTTTCAGAAAAACGGAAGCCTTATTTGTGCTGTTTCAGCCCAAACACTTAGGGATGCAATGTCTCATCTTCTACAATAGGCCATTGGCTATGGGCCGCGATAGTGAAAAAAGTATCAGACTCAATCCCTGCAGGTGCCCAGGGGCATAACAGCTCATTCTACAAGGAGCGACGCAACATCGGCAGCGTGGGCCACACAGGCTCCAATAACTGAAATTTGTCGAGCTGCAACATCAGCCTCTCCATCGCCATTCATTAAGCATTATAAAATAGATGTGTTTGCAACCTCTGAGGCCTTCTTTGGCAGAAGAATTCTGCAATGGGTCCACAGGGACCAGGAGGAGATTTCAGGCCAGACGGAGTCCCTCCCGTAGGACAGGCCAAGCTTTGGTATGTCCCACTACTGGATGCTCTGAACAGCTCATGGGAGAAAAGGCGTTGGTACTTACCTGACACGCCCATTCTCTTTGAGCTGTGAAGAGCATCCAGCCCCACCCTTTTTCCGTCTGGTGGGGTCCTGTTTTGGCCAACGTATTTGTTAGGGCATTGAGGACGAGGGTGTTTATTTCTCTCGTCTTCGCCAAAACTGGGGAATGCTGGGGAGGAGTCCCGTGGAGGAGGAGGAGCGTTCCACAAATTAAGCCCAGCCTAGACATGCAGAGACTGAAGCACCTCCCACTACTGGATGCTCTTCACAGCTCAAAGAGAATGGGCGTGTCAGGTAAGTACCAACACCCTTTTCATGTAGGGTTGAGGAAAACTTGAGCAGGGTTAGAAAATGTTGGTTTTCTTTTGCCTAAATAGTTACAATCTCTTAATGTTTCTTTTTCTTTTTTTCCTTTTGTTCCTGTCGTAGGTGGAATTGTAAAATAGTTTCTAAGAGAACTGAAAGTGGCATTGTTCATGATGCAAACATTCCTTTTTCGTGCCTATTTTAAACAAATGGTGTGAAATGTTTATCAGGGAAGACAAAAGAGCAATGTTACATTTGATACCACTTTTCAGTGAGTGGAATGTATTACATTTATCCTTTAGGCTGTGTTTTTTGTGAAAAAGTTTGGCCCCCCCCCATACATTTCTCTTTATCTGTCATTGGAATAAGCAGTCTTTGCTCTTTCTGTCTGTTTTTCTATTATGTGGCTTTTATGGAGATTATCACTGAGAAGCTAGATGTTGTCGGCTAGACTATATTTATCTGTTCTCTCAATTACCTGTATCCTTGCTTTTTTTTCTGTCTCCTCTGCCAGAGCAAATAGGACATGTGTCTGTAGCGCAGTCCTCACACAAATGTGGATTGCTAAAAATAAGAAGGGCTGGAATAATGGCTCAGCACTCTGAGCATTTGTATTAATTTATTGTGAATATGTATCTTCTCTCAGCTGACCCTCCCTAAATAGTACCAAAAGCCATGCTAGCTGGAAATTACAGGACCTGATTGAATCTTTACACATTTCTTGGTCACCTGGGAGGGAAGGCTACAGAAAGCTCATTAACAGTTTGGAAGTGGAATAGATGTACTAGCCACCCCTTCTCAAGTAGATCAGCTCAGTGGTAATCACTGCATTTTGTAATTTTATCCCAGTCTCACTTTTTCCTTGCTACAGGTCACATGTCTTGATATTATTTGATAAGAAATGAGATGGAAGAGTTGAATAATTATCAAGATGTGGGTTAACGAGCCATGTGGTTTAAAAATTAGAAATATCTCACATTTACTCGGAATAAACAGAAAAATTAACACACAGCACTTGTTAGGGGGGAAAAGGAGTATTTCATAAAACAGATCCAGAATAACTTAGTATATACCAAAGAAATATGTAGTATTCAACAGATCTGTACAGTCCACCCTGATCTTTATCTGGGTCCTTAGCTATAAAGGAAGTCAGTGTCACCTCAACTTTAAATGGCAGTTGTAAACTTGAGAAAATTAAATCTCCCAAGGACATTTACAGGAGGAATCCTATATTATATTAATCTACAGTATCCCAAAACCAGTGTTAGTGCTATGAAGATCTATAAGCTATTCAACAAATAGTCCGTACAATAGTTTGCATGCGTTTTACTGTAGATCTTTCTTTGATTATTTTCAAAGTAATGCATGTGCAATTTAATTCTCATGTGGAATTCTTGAGCTCTTTTTCTTAGTAGCATTTCAGCCATAGGGGTATCAATTTTTGCCTTACATGCTAAGAGACATTGAGAAATAGCTTCATGATCTGTGTAAATGGTCATACAAATTTGCCCCCTACAATCTTGTGATTGTATTTTGGGCTCTTGGCTAAATTATTCACATTTATGACCAGTTGTCACGTGCCTTGCAATCATATGATCAATATTTTCAGTCTTCTCTGCCAGCTTCCTGAAAAGTCAATGGCAGGGAAGGTTCCAAGTGGAGGAGATGGAGGATTTGACATCTATTCCCCCAGTGCTGTAAGATTTCCCCTTCTCTCTGTGCAGGGAAGGGAAATCGTTCCACACGCATTCACTACTTTTCCCCCCTCCCCCAAACGCTAGAGAATGAAGGCAAATGCCAGCCTTGTGAAAAGCTTAGATTTTTGGTAAAAATGCTAGTGAACACCAATTGTTCTTGCAATCATTTGGAAGGGCCCTTCTCCAAATTGCATGATTTGAAGAAGGAACTTTCCGAGCCATCATGAGAATTGGGCCCATTTGCAGAGGGTCTTTTGTAGTCAACAGCTGTAGAATAATGCAAAGGTACACGGACCTGAGTGTAAATGAGGTGGGGAGAAGTCCTGGGCCTCTGGTGGGAGACTTAGGCGTTTCCCTCATTTCATCATGCCTGGGAGGCCTGGACCCTCTCCCAATGCACAGTTTAACAACCTGCACAGTTAGTTAATGACCACAATTGGGACAGCTACCAAAGGATTACAGTCATTGAGAGAAGCAGTCATATAATATCTCTCTTAACGACTTCCAACAACTGCGATTCTGGGCCCAATTGTGATCATAAGTGGAGGACTAACTATAGTAAGTTAAATTTAAATGTTCTCCTTTAATTGTAATCTGTAGTTCTTTCTAGTTCTAGTGTCCAATCTTCCAAATCTCATCCTCTCATTTCAAAATAAAAGCACTTTCCCATAAAAAGGATTCTTACAGTTAATTCCAAACTGTTACTTCAAAACCATCTGGACCCTTAGTCCACTTGTAACTTTACAGAATCAGCATCCTAATCATCCTTTTGTTGTTTATTCCAATTTTTTAAGTCTTTAAACTTGTTCAGTATTTAAAAGGTTTGGAGTTTTTTTTTTGCTAAGAATTGAAGAATCTCCACCCGCATGTTGTAAAACCTGTGGATCCAAAGTTTCCTCATAGTTGAGGAAAGGCAAGCAATATCTAAAAGTGATGGGAAAGGGAGAGTGCATAGCATGTTGTTTTGCATTGTTGTTCCTTGCCAGGAGCAAATTGTATAGATCCCTTGTGAGCAATTTCTGAATTCTTGTCTGGAGAAGAATTATGAAGAGCCAACCTAATCTCTGGTTCTTCATTCAGCATGGTCATCGGCTACGCTTCTTCGATTTTTCTTATCCGGAAGTCAAATCATATGTATTTTCAAATATGGACTAACTGCAAAGAAAGGATAAGTGGCTTGTTTGAGAAATTTGGGCTCAGGAGGATAGATTAAAGAAATCAATAAGATAATAAATGGGATGGGGAAATGGATGGGTAGAAAATTACTTTTCAATCTTAAAAAACAACAACAGAGAAATATGCTAGCTTGGTATTTAATAAGAAGTGCTTCTGTCTTATGCTGAATTATGGAAGTGGCTTCTGTGTCTTATTATTCTGCAAAAGGACATATCTTTTTGAGGTTCATTCATGTGTTTCAGAAAGAAAGACATTTAAAATGAGCAGTTATACCATACCGCTGTAACCATTTTAGCTCCAGTTCTCTAATATATGCTTATACCCATGTGCGTATGCAGTATTGAGAGAAAGACAAATTCATAGGGTTGATTTATTGGGAGACAAAAAAATGTTTTTACATAATGCCAATTATTAATATCCTGGAGATCACCTTTTATGTTATGATTTCATATGATGGATGTTTTACTGATACATGTTTTTGCAAACTGCCAAAATTTTGGAGCTGACCTGGTGATATTCAGAAGAGATAGGTGGGTAGATAAGTTAACAGACAGTCAGAAAAGCAAGAGAGAACAGAATGACCAGTCTTCTCCCCCATTATACCAGATAAGAATATTCAAAGGATAAAATTCCTCCTGTAATAAAAGACAATTTCTGATCAAAACAATTGAATTATGCAGAACTATGTTTCCATCTGCATCTGAAAGAAAACAGTCTGTTTTGACTTATGTCTGGTATAAAACGTCCCCAATATGCGTATTTTTTTGCAAATACCTCTTCCCCAAAATAGCTCCTCTGCTTTTTTGCCCACACTTGGGGCAAAAAATATGACACCCCAAATCTCTTGCTACAGACCTATGTTGATTGTGATTTAAGGTTTACTTCTAAATGCATCTTGAAATTACTTTTAAGAATAATTTGTTGGCATCCATTTTGGTCAGAAAGCGACAGTGCTGGAATAATCTCCATTTTAGGGAATAACTAATCCCACAAACTAGAGTCCATTGTAACTACATAGCCAAAAAGGCGTTAAGAGTTGTTAACCTAATCTTACATAGCTTTTTCTCTGGTAATATTACACTAATAACTAGAGCATACAAAACATTTGCTAGACCAATACTGGAATACAACTCATCAGTCTGGAACCCACATTACGTATCTGATATTAACACAGTTGAGAAAATCCAGAAATATTTCACAAGAAGAGTTCTCCACTCCTCTACTCATTGCAGAATACCTTATGCCACCAGACTCAAAATTCTAGACCTAGAAAACACAAGAGCAAACAATAGATACAAACTCAAGGTTAATCACACCAAACTTGATTGCAGGAAATACGATATCAGCAACAGAGTGGTCAGTGTCTGGAATACTCTACCTGACTCTGTGGTTTCTTCCCCAAACCCCCAAAACTTTAACCTTAGACTGTCTATTGACCTCACCCCTTTCCTAAGAGGTCTGTAATGGGGGTGCATAAGCGCACCAACATGCCTACCGTCCCTGTCCTATTGTTTCTTTTATTTTTTTATTTTTCTTATATGTATCCATGTATTCATAATTATGTTTTTTCTTATACCTATTATCTTGTAAACAATTGAGAAAAATAAATAAACAAAAAATAAATAAATTTCTGTTGTTAACATAGTCACATCTTATAGGAGAAGACAAAGCCGTGCCCTTTAGATCAGAATGAAATGCATTCAAAGAACATCTCAAGGTTTCTTTAAATGTTGTGCTGATATCTTTACATTTTACAAGGACAGCTTTGTAGAGAGACGTGCAGACTGCTCTGTTGAGCCCTTCAATTCTCTTCCACTTACTGCTAAGAGAATCCTTGGGATTTGGATTGCTAGTTTACCGTTCTCTTTGTACATTTTCCTCACATCTAGCTAGGAAAAAAAATGTAACTAGTGGCACTTTCTTTTGTGTTTGTCCCCTGAGTGGACAGCGAAGTGCCTTTCCATCATTAGTGTTTTATTAAAATACACTTAGATTTACCTATGTCCCTCATAACTTGCAAATGATACTTTGCTGCTTTCTTCATGTGGGAGGCTTCATACCAGACTCACCCCTGGTTTCATTGATCCCTTTCTCTCCAATGCCTGCCTCTTTGCAGCTGGTCATTTTGGTTGCTGACAGGGGATTGTGTGATGGCAGGCAGCTTTTCTTTCATAACTATGTGTTGATGTTGGCTATCGATCGAGCAATGAGCCAAGTTTCAGCTTGGGAGTGAGGTCATTTTATTCTTCCTCTCCTTTCCTTTTCAGTCTTTGCATGTATCTAAGAATCTAGGGCAAATTCCCCAGTTCTGCAAAGAAATCTTTTCTGCAAGTATGGCCTTTTGCATCATTTCTCTTTCTGCTACAAATGAAAAATAATATTCCCTTCTGCTTACTGTGTATCCATCCGTACTCTTAATTTGCATGCAATGATGGAGTAGAAAAAGAAGGTGTGGCTTTATAAAGGAGCTGTCAGAGGTTTTATATATCATCTGATTTAATCTCAGTGCAGAATAGTTTTTAATAGGTTTCACAGAAATTATGAAATGATGATTATCATTTTATGAAATGATAAGCTGCGTTGAAGATGTCCTGAAGGAAAGGAGGACTGTAAATCTAACAATGAATAATTTTCTCTTTTAGTTAACATGAGTAGAAGACAGTATAAGTATTTTAGTTAAGTAACAGGTTTTCTATTACTATTTACCATTTACTAAGATTAATTCTTCCAGGAGCTGGGGTGTGTGTGTTGAAATAATATTTAAATTGCTTTTCTGTAACCAGGGTATAGAAAAGCAGTTTAAATATGCTGTTTGAGAAGTATGTAAGGTATCAATTTTTTGAGAAGGGCTGATGGAAATCATGTTAGGATTTTGATTTATATTATCTTGATTTAAAAGAAACATTTCTGTGTTTGAATGGAGATCATATTATTCATTCCTTTCAGCTTCAGTTTATGTATAATTAGTTGAAAAGTGAATTTGTAACTAAAATGTCATCCTTGATATTGGCAATATGGTTTACCTCAGTGGTATCAAACTTAATTTGATTTCATTGAGGGCCGCATCAGGATTCTGTTTGACCTTGGGGAGCTGGGTTGGGCATGGCCAGCTTGACGTAATTTGTCAGAGGTGCCTGTGCTGACCTGAGGGCTCTGTCAGTGAAAACAGGCTGCCAAGCTCAGTTTTTGGCCTCAACGGCCTCCTGCACCCTTCTGCAAGCGAAAACGGAGCTCAGGAGGGCCATAGGCAGCCCACCCCCGTGCCCCGTTTTCAACTGTGACGGCCTCCTGCAGCCCTCTACCAGAGAAAATGGAGCTCAGGTGTGGCCGCCTATGCCCCCTTGAGCTCCGTTTTCATTGACAGGGGACTGTAAGAGGCCATCACAGCCCTCCCAAACTCCATTTTCTCTGGCAGAGGCACTGTGGGCCGGTTCTTCGCTGTTTCTAGGGTGACTCTGCGGGCCAGATCTAAGCATTCCATGGGCCAGATTCGGCCTGTGGGCCTTGAGTTTGACACCCCAGTTCTACCACTTGGTCTTACCTAGACAGCCTCAGAAAGAAAAAAGCTCACTAAGTCAGAATGTTACCGTTTATCTAGATTTACTTCAAGGCAGAGTCTTTGAAAAAATTGTTTACTATCAGTCAGGATTAGCAGGGTAAAATATCTACCTGGCCTCACTACCATATCTGAGGGACTATGCAAGACCCAATAATGTAAACTACATAAATGAACTATCAACCTATCAAAGAAAACCTCAAATATATTTAATCCAGTTTATTAGAAAAGTTCTGTTGTCCTTTATAAATTAGCACAGTGCAGTTTCTGCTTCCAGTTTATCATAACAGTGACTAGGGACAGCTTCATATTTTAATCTAATATATTCTGATTAATTTAAATTAATGTTTAATAATTGTTCACTGCAATGGTATATTTCCCCACAAGAGAAGAAGCTTGAGTATATTACTCTTTCTCTCTTTTTTGAATACACATTCATATTGGCCAAAGTGACTGACTGCCCTGTTTGTTGAGGTGATGGCTACAGGAAAGAAGTAGAATTTAATGCATGAAGATATGTTCTGGCTCCCTCCATGTACTACTAATCAACCTTTTTCTCCAACAAGTTAGGAGAATGGAAATCCTTTTTGTTTCCAAAACCTGTTGCAGTAAACCAATTGTGATATTTTAACTGTGATTAGTTTCCTTAACATTAACTGTTGACTCTGAACACCTGTAACATGCTTAGGAACTAGCCATTAAAAAGGATTCTATTTGCTTGTGTGACTGTTACTTCTATACTATCTTTCTGTTTAAATCAGTTCAATGTTGCATATCAAAACAAAAGGATATGAAATCATGAATTCAAGTGACCCTGTTTTGCATTAAAAATAAAAAGGTGAAATTTCCATCAGGCCAGTGTGATTTTGGCAAATGTTCTCATCTTTTGATCTGCTGTGGTGATGACCTAATTCTGGAACCTTTTAACTGGAAGCACCGAAGGAACTGGCAATTAATAGGATAAAGCACCATTTTTTGATGTTGTGATGCTGTGGAATAAATGGAATGTTTCATTTAACAGTTGCCACTTTGATTTAAATTTTAATTGGGGTTAAGACAGCAAAGCAAGTTTAGAGCAGATAATGGTTAAATATTATGCCTGCCCAGGACGACATAGTAAAAAAAAATCCACCCAGATGTTTGCTTGCTGTTTTTGTTTCTTAGCTAGCCAGGGAAAACATTCAAATTGTTCTTGACATGTGTGGCATGTTATTGCAAGGTTTTTTCCTCAGTATATGAAGCATCTTGCTTTTAATTCATTATGTGACCTTTGAAATGAAAATGCTTTGGGTCTGTGCTGTTTCCTCTAAATTGGGAGAGACAGGGAAGAAGTGGAATATTATTGTATTTTATCTGGCCTTCCCAAAGGAAAACGAAAAGCTTGGTTTGAAAGGTAAATTTTTTCAGGGATATGTCATATCTAATAGGCCCATCGCCTTAAATATGTAAATTACAAGCAGAGTGCATGCCTCCATCCATCCTTGGCATAGCCAGTAGATCCCATTTGCCTAGACGAATGCTTTTCTGAAAGATATGATTATTCTAGACTGCTGAACAAGTTCTTTGATATGACTGGCATTTAAACAACCATAGCGTTTTGAAGAATGACATTTAGAGAAATAGTCTTGCAGGAGTGATTTTTTTTATGTGTGACAGGAGGGAGGGAATAAAAAAGAAAAATGGTTGAGGGCTGGGTTATAAAAAAGTTTTTGTTATTGCTAAATAGCATATATGTGTTGAAATAAGACAGCCCTAATTTAGGTTGAGTTGCCCCTGCCTTCCTTACTATATTGTCAGCAAATCTGGGACACTTTTTTCCATTTAAAAGGTAATGGGGAGGGAAGAATCTTCCCTTCAAAGAAAATACAGTATTTTCCTGAATGGTATCAAAATCTGAATCATGTGAAGTCTGAAGACTGTGAGCTATGACTGCAAGAGGAAGGAAGATTTTATTTAGAAAGGATGAAGATAAGCTTGTTCAGAAATTTTGAGGAACATCTTGAATGCTTGAATATACATTCTGTGGATTTTATTGAAAAGGTGTCAATATTATAAAGACAAACAAGGTGGCAGAAGATGAATCTCATCTTCTTGGTGATAATCTCAAGCAAAAGCTTAAACGTGCAGATTTAACAAACAACATAATTTTGTTTGCTCTTAGTATATTTTGTCAGGGAAGTCCAAAATTGATTCATTTCTGCAATTTCACCTTTGCCTGTAAAAAAAGATAACTAATAAGTGCACGTGAAAAGACATCTCTGAATTGAGTGAAAGTCATGTCAACTCATATTATCAACCGGTGACCACTTTCACAATTTCCAATACTCCAGTATTAAATTGAACTAAATAACCCTGTGGCCTGTTGGGTCATCATTTGAGAGAAACATAGTGCATGCAGTCTGGTGTGACCATAGTGAATATTTAATTTTAGAGTGACCATATCATTTTTGCTCCAATGCTGGTCTTCTGATCATCTAAGAAGAGTATATATCATAAATGGAAAAAAATAATTGTAGTGGCAAATAAACTAACAATAGGACAAGATTTATTTACCTGAGCAGATCAACAGAATGACCATAGGCAGGCAAAAAAGCAATGGGAGTGAGAGCAACTTGTGACTTCCTGATGGCTTCCCCATTGACTTTGCTTGTAGGAAGCTACAGGGAACATCGAAAATCATGATCATGGGACTACAGGGACTATGCATCTGCCACAATTTATATTTATACATTCTTTAAGTTAGTGGATTTTAGGTACCTTGATTCAAAAATTATTGCAGTATAATGCACCACTTAGATTAACCAGAGGGTACAAACAAATAAATACAGTGAAAATTTAATAATATAGAAATAGAAGATTTTGGTCATATCAGACTGTATTGCTTTTCTGTCAGAGGATGACCCAACAGGTTGCAGGGTTGTCTAGTGTTAATGAAATTTTAAGAGAAAGAATAATAATATCTTTTAAAAAGATGCACTGTGTAAATCTGATAATAGTAGCTTTGGAAGTATTTTGTGTGCATACTGTTTTGCAATTTGTCACAGAAACACAGTTCAAGGAAATTTCAGCTGAAGTATTTATTGAATGAATTACTGCAGGTGAGATTGTAGGAGAACAAGGGAAACCTAGATGAAACTATCACTAACAGATCTTTTGAATATCTGAATTGTTTATTTTAGCTGATAAGTATATATATTTTTTTCTGGAGAATGATGCATAAAATTGATATTGGTCTTCATGGAACAATTATGATATCTCATTATGGCATTGAAAGAAGATTTATAAGCAGTGTGAAAAAATTTTTTTAGATAAAATGAAATAGCAATATTTTATTTGTGTATTTTCTATGAAAGTTCTTTTAGATAATTTCTTTCAGATATTCCAAATACTGTTTATTGTTCATTGTTTCCTTTCAACTTTATCTTTAAGTTCAAAGCAATAACATTTACAGTTAACCTAAAAAAGAATGTACAGGACTGTTGTTAATTCAGTTCAAGATATATTGAACTGTAACTCTCATAAAACCCTACTGTCTAGAAATTGTGGAGGTTGAACCTATCTAGGTGAAATCAAACTAGGGAAGGCTGATGATAGGCCATGGCTGGGTGACCTCAGGAAGTTCAGCAATTAAGATTTGCAATATTACTTGAAGGCAATATAAAGAATAATTACTGTTTATTATTTCAATATAAATTTGGAGTGTAAATGATACTTTGGTACAACATGCATTGCATAAACTTTACATAAGATGAATGTCTTACTTTGGAGAATAGTTATTACACTCTCCAGTGCCTGAAGGTAAATACAGTATCTAGCTGCTGGATTGTTTTCATTGATAGGATATGGATGGAATCTAGCCCTTTGGTTTTTCCAAAAATGAGCAGTGATAGCAAAAAGAGATAAATGTAAAATTATTGCCTATCTTACAATGAATGTAGAAGAGTCACTATGGCAATTTGAATGTGAAATTGATCTGAAGAGCTGCTTTGTACCTCTGAAGTTTTGGTATTGATCTTCATGTAATGAATTGCAGGGACTTCAGGGCCTAGGATGCATGAGTAGAACTGTGATGTATATTCCACTACTGTCAGAACAAATGTTTTTTCTATTCTACCAATAAATCTTACATAGACAAAAGCCTTTTTGTATATAGAAAAAAAGCACCGTTCATTCAGTTTATTTCAAAAGAACTTCCAACAAATACCTTTATCAAGTAGTAAATGGAAATGGATTTTGTTATAAATGAATACTATGGGTTATAACTACAAAAAGATTGAGCATATTTTAGAGGCTACCTGTGCGACAGATTTAAGATGACTACATTTGTCAATTCCATATTGTTATTTATAAACCTTGATGGGAAGATAAATATGCTTAATGTAGCATGTGTTGTGTTCCTTAGGTGCTAGAACAAGATGTGGTTCTGCAATCTATTGATAGAGCTATTGAAGCCATTCATAATGAGGCAATGAAGAATGGAGGAAAATACAACTTGGAACAAAGGGATGTTCTTCAGTAAGTAAAACAGACAAAAAATTCAGCACAGTATATGGTTATCTGAAAGAAAACACAAAACACAATTGAACTTTACATTGTCATAATTAAAACCATGCTAGGTAATATAAGAGGTACTAAGCTGGCTTTCTCTTTTCTTTCATTCATCTTTTCTCCATGTAGCACTTCATTTAAGTCATATGGCATGGTGATGTCTCTATTTTTTAACATCTTGTTTCCCCCTTGGAGTGCCTTTGTTTCCAAAGAATTGAATATTGATTTGCAGACCAGTATCAATGTTTGTGAAGGCATAGCCTGAAAGAGTGGGAAAATGGAAGAGAATGATTGAATATCAAAATGAATGAATGAATCAATCAATCAATCTAAGAGAGAAAGCAGTAGTAGTATGCTGGAAATAAACCAGAGAAAGTTACAGATAAATGAGAGTAAAGGCTAGGTATAGGAGAAAATGAAAATTGGACTGCAGGAAAAGTAAAGCTAAAGAGAGGATGTATTGATAGAGCAGAAGAATGTGATTTTTTTTCAAGAATCACATTTGATGTAAACAAATTTCTCAGATGACTGTTCAAATTATGATATCACTAATTCAAAAATCCTTTTAACAGACAACATAATGACTTACAGTGGAGCTAGATGCTCTGTAATCTAAATTAAAAGTGGTAGTCTAAAACTAAAAGAATCTATGATCCAGAAATGATTTTAAAGTCCAGTTTTCATCAATCCTCACCATTAGCCATGCTCATTGAGACTGAATCCAGTAACATTTGAAAAATGATCAGATTGTCTCCATCCCTGTAGCATTAATCTTTTGTAGTTGAATTTCCTCATGGGGTAATAAGGAGCTTCTTAGTTCCCTATACCTTACTTCATATAGGTAAAGGAAATAGCTTGATTTATCCCTTGATTTAAAAAAAGTGCTCATTACGTATACAGATTTCAGCTCATTGTATCGCTGATATATTGGACATTCCTGAAACCTACCTTCTCAGTGTGATTCTTTGCTACGTTATCAGAAAATTGATCCATCATCGAAAGGAAACAGTTTCCCGCAAAGGGCATTCACTGTCCACTCAAGGAATGACCTCATCCACTAGTGATCATCATCTGGATCTAGCCAGGCAACCCAATGGTGTCTGCAGAACTGGATATGAACGACACCACAGTTTGCCTAACAAAGACATCCAGGAGGAAGAAGGTGACCTTTACCAGGTAGGACCTTTGCTTTATTTGTAAGTTTTCTCCAGCATGCTCGAGTCTAGGCAAGCAGAACCAATTGCTTGGCTGGTGTTAAGATGTACTGTTGACTCTCTATATCGATCCTGAATAGGGAAAAGGAATGAGTAAAAAGCTGCATTTTACCTACTGTAGTGAACATCTGTTAATAAATTTTGTTCACCCGCTGACTGTTTTGTGAGTTAACGGAGAACAGTGTTTTCATTAGTCTTACAGTCTATAAGACCAGTCAAAAATGAATGGCAGCAATGACATCTTCATATACTTTGATGATTGCAAAAGATGAGTTTTGCAAAATGGCTGTTTTATGTTAGACTAGGCTGGGGTGATCTAGAATTTTATTTACTCATTTTTAAGTATCTCTAGGAATGAAATTTATCAGGACATCCAGCAGTATCACAATATACTTTTAAAGAGTTGATTGTGTTTCAGGAATATATTTTTAGTATGCTACTGTTTATTATCTCATTCACTTCTGCCAATACTCTCCGAGCCTTAGTTAAATATGAAGAATTTAACTGATTATCAGATCTTCATTGGGATAATTGTATGGCTGACTGAGTGGGAATTCTGAATGCAATAATTTCAACCCATCTCAGAGCACTTGATTGGGAAAGGCTGCCTTAAATATGTTTTGTTACTAATGTTAAAGTAAACTAAACTTAAACTAAAAACTGAGTGCAGAAAAGGTGAGACAGAGACTGTCTTTCCCCAGTTACATCAGCTGGTCCTGTTAGATATCACAGAGAAGGCATTCTGAGAGTGCCATTGGCTAGGGATCTGTCCCTGATAGATCCCAGAAGAAGTCCTTTCTCTGCTATGGCTCCTGTCTTATAAAACATCCTTTCCTCTGAAATTAGATTGGCCCCGTCCCTTTTGATTTTTCAAAAGGCCCTCAAGACTTGGTTACACTGCAAGGCCTGGGGTTCCCAGGGAACTAGAGGTTTGTCTCCTTAGCCCCACTGCTGAGGGGGCCATTTCTATCCTCCCTTCACTCAGGGTTAGCATTTTTGTTTTTAACATTATTTACTGCTGTGATTTTTAAAAAGATTTTTATCTGTTTATATTAGTTGTTTTATTTATTGTTGTATCCTGCCCAGTTTCCTTTGAAAAGATGGGTGGCTGTACAAATTTGATTAATAAATAAATGACAGAGTTTTACGTGAATATTATTTTCCATATATGTTTTTGTTAGTTCCGAAGTTAATGATATAGCAGGGAAATAAGTCTCTGCATGGTACAAGCTTATGTCTTAGTTAAATGAAGGTAAGCTCTTATGATTGGGAGATACAGGAGAATGGGGAAACTAATGTTGATGGAAATTGATGGAACAGGACCTGTCGCCTTCCAAAATAACTTCTTTTTGAGTGTTGACATCTGTACCCAAGAGAAATAAACTCATTTAGCCTTTGGGCTTTTTTGGCGGGGGGAGTGGGGGAGATAAAAGCTAGATAGATTTTTTTCATGGGGAGAAAAATGAAAGGCAGAACTCCTCTGCCCATCTCTATTCCCTGTCATGATCCTTTTGTATCAGTGAAGTGCATTGACAAATAATGGGAAGACAATTTCCTATAATCCAGTTTGTGGCCAATCTCTTCTCAGTGTATTCCAAATAGAATGTGCTTTGCACTTTGATAAATAGATGATGTACTCAGAATCAGGATGAAATATATTTATATTTGGGGTGGGTGAGTGTGTGTGTTTGTTAATGATATAATTTTTAAACTTCAATCTCTTCCCTTTAATTTGAAAAGTGATTTTCTAGCTTTAGGTTTAATTTTTGTTTTCTAAATAGCCTGTTTCTGATTAAATTGATTAAGTACTGTTTGCATCTGGGAAACGAATATGAAGGGCAACAAATCTCCTCTTTCTGTTAAAATCATTGGATAGTAGGATTTGAAGAATTTTGAGTGCTTGGAGAATGTGTAGTCTGTTTCTAGATGCTTTGATAACATAGGGCAGTTTTCTCGGGTAAGATAGAGTTGCTGTGGAAATAGGTTTAAAATGCATATTCTTTTGATCAGCATACATTCAGACTTCAGCAAAATACAATTTGGATATCTGTCTACCATTGGCCATTTCCCTCTCATCCCCACCCCCACATGCACACTTTCTCCCCAAAAGGCCTTTCTAGCTCACAGTGACATGATCAGCCTGAGTTTACATATCCTTAAGATTATAGCCATTTGAGAATATGACAGCTGATTTGGTCTCAGAGATGAAGGTTTTTAGACAGAGTTTATAAAAGGAGAAGAAAATGGACAAGAGGAAACACTGTCCTACTCTAATGCTTTTTATTAATGTATTTTATTAAATTTAAATTTAGACTCCAGATGATTATGGACAGCTTAAACTTTCAAAAAGCAAAAGAATTAAAAAAAACCATACAAGCAAGCAAAAAAAAATAACCAACATGGACTCAGTTGAACCATTCTACCTCAAGACCTAGGAGAACAGCCTGATTTTCAAGAACATTCAGAATATCAGCAGAGTGACAACCATATGGCTCTCTGGGGGAAGCTGTTTCAGAAGGCAGGTGGTGCAACAGAGAGGAGGTAGCTGGTAGATGACCCTGTTTAATCAAAGGCACATGGAGCATACCCATTCTGTCCAATGTTACTGGATAAGCAGAGACTATTGGAGACAGGTGGTCCCTCAAAGAACTAGGCCCTATGCCATGAAGGCCTTATAGGACACTTTGAATTGTACATGGAAGCTAATCACCAACCAGTATGGTTCATAAGGGATTGGGAACCCATGGATATACTGTGGCTCTCCCATTGCTGCTTGCACCATTGCATTCTGGACCAGCTGTAGCTTCTGAGGAATGAGGATTAAAAACAATAAAAATCCAACATTAAAATAAGGCTATGAAAAAAAAATTACACCTGCATCCACTATATACTGAAAGCCTGACAGAATTTTGATTTCATTCTCTCTTATATTCAAGAGAATCAAGATGAGGAATATTGAGCATTCATCACATCCTGGTTTTTTTGGCCAAGCTCATGTTTTCCTAATGGCTGCTACATACAGTATCTCCCTCAGGGCTACCTCAGTCCTCCTTCATACCAGTGTTGTATTTCTCCTCACTGATTTCCAATGTAACTCATTTGCTGGATAATCAACTTTCATTATCCACCTTGAACAGCAAGGTTATAATTTTCTCAACCATCTTATTCAGAAATGGAATATTAGAGCCTGGCTTATAATTACAAAATTCTTCGAGGTGCAAAGAGGACTTTTCAATAAAGGTCACATAACTTTTTTTTTAAAGTAAGTGGCAAGGCTTTTTTTTGTGAAGAAGTCATTAATCATTTCTGGTAACTATGGGTGATTCCAGTGTGACTAATTAGTTAACCAGGTGGGGAAAGAGTTGAGCAAGCAGATGGTAGGCCTTAACTTTTCCACATCATCAGTATGTATAAGCAATAAAAAAAAACTTATCCGTATGAATAGGAACTGCCTCAGTATTGGAATCTGCAGCAAATTCAGTCTTTTCTACAAAAATGATGGAAAATTGCTCTCAGCCAGCTTTGAGCTGTTCTGATTCCCTTCCCTCAATATCTTAATGGAAGAAATACTGTGCAGCATTGAAAAGCTTTTGCAGAACTCTTCAATGCAAATGCAACAGAGGTAGAGAAGAAGTAAACCCTCTCTGCTATATCCATTGTCACAAAATAGGATTGCATGCAGGCCTTGAGGAGAACTCAAATCCATGTAAAAATCAAATTGTACCCAGATTTTCTGCAACAGTACTCCAGCCTACTATTAGTCTGCTTCATCCCTTTCAATAGTCTGGTGCCCCAAGATGCCATGTGATATCTGTTGTAGAGAAGAGGGCATTGAGGAACCATCTGGATGAATTTTGTGTGCCACAAATTGGCCAGGTACTGATGACAAACTAGGCTGGAAATTTGTGAAGTTACATTCAGAAAAGCATCTAGATCCATCAACCCACTTGGGTTGAACCATCTTAATTACTCTTGTATCCCAGCAGAAGTTTATAGAAAAATGCTATCAGTGTCAAAAAAAAATGTGCAGGTGAGTCCTTGGGTCATGACATTAGGTAGGCCTGGATTTGCCATTGCTAAGCAACACAAACATGGTCAGGTGTGGCATCACTTGATCATGCCGTTTAGCAACAGCAGTTCCAGCAGTCCTGGTTGCAGTTGTTAAGTGAGGACTGCATGGATTCTTAAGAAAGCATCTTGCATGACAGTGACTTCCAACTTCTTGCTGGCCTTCCCCGTTGACTTCTCTGGGAGCCTGCGTTCCAATTATGTGACCCTGGGGGATGTGCTGCAACACCTGGAACTCTGAGGATCAGTCATAAGTCCACCTCGTTCAGCGTTCTTACTAAGTTTGAACAGTTGTTGAATGAGTGGTCGTAACCCAAGGACTGCCTTTCAGAGTGAGCTTAGCAGACTGAGATGTTAAATGCATCCCAATATGTTGTCTGAGAAACAGACTGTGCTGCATAGTCACACAAGAACTTATATCATTATAGAGACCAGGTCCATATTGTGTTGTTTCAGTGCTGCTGAGACAAAGGAAATCAAGTGTTAAGATGCTGTTGTAGTGCCAGAGGGAAACATCTAGCCCAGGGGTGTCAAACTCAATTTCATTGAGGGCCGCATCAGGTTTGTGTTTGACCGTTTTCTCTGGCGGGCCAGTCCTTCTCTGTTTCCAGGTTGGCCACGTGGGCCAGATCTAAGCACCCCGTGGACCAGATCTAAGCCTTGAGTTTGACACCCTTGATCTAGCCCATCTTGCTGTCATCCCTTCCTCCAAATAAAAGAGAAATCCTTGCAGTCAATATTCCCAACCCTCTTTGCGTCCAGAAAATGTGTAAGACTTTGGAAAGTGGAGTAACTAGAAGAAGCTCTGCACCACTCAATGCTTTTCTTGTCATGGGCCTCTGTGAGGAATGATGCCATCGTAAATGGCCTTTCCTACTCTGAGATGCTTTTCCTAGTCTAAATTTAAAAAAAAAAAAACCCTGGATGCATTAACATGAAGAAAGCCTGCAGGGTTCAGTCTTTTGTCTTTATCCTTTCACAAGGATAATTTGTTGCATGGATCACTCCCAATGCCTCTAATGTGCACATGGCTTGCTGCCTCTGCAAAGGGGCTGAGAGCAATAGAGAGTGTATGTGTTTGGCAGGTCGGTGCAACAGGAGTCTGGCGCTTTGCTGAACATAGCAATTAAACATGCAGCTTTTTCTGTCTTAAAGGACGGAGGGAAGCAACACGCGTTCCGATGTTGTGCTAGGTTCATACAGGAGGCTGATTATTAATGCTATCCTCTAGAGGCATCTTTCAGAAATGAAAAGAGCACTATTGGGACAAATTTGCTGTTGCCTAGAAAATAATGTTTTTGACACATTACCATTGCTCTCGCTGATGACATGGATTGTTCTAAAATGCTTTCTTCCAGATTTCTGCACAGCCATGCCATGCCACTCCTCTTATTCCTCCACCACCAGAGAAACGCAAGAATGTTCAGACAACTGCGCCCATTAAAAGTAAGAAATTATCTTGCATGTTGATACTTTTGAGGATCAAAGAATGCTAAATATCAGCTTCACTGGCTTGGCAGCAAGTGGCTCCTTGTTCTCTTGAGGATGAAAAAGAAAATAATAGTGAATTGGCAGGAAATGGAACTTCTCCAGAGATGGGCCACTTGTGGTCTTTCAGATGTTACTGAACTCCAGCAGAAAAGTTCACAATTCTTAAAATTTGTACATTTCAAAATAATGCATGCAGAGTGGAGTTTTTTGGAATTAAATTAAATTGCAGTCTGATCTGTAATATGTATTTAGCATTTCTTTTTCTCTTGAATCTAGTCCAACTTGTTTCCAAATAAACTCAGGCTGTCAGGCTGAAGCTTCCATTTTATTTTGTACATTTGCTGATCAGGTGAAACATGTAAACTTTTCTTCTGAAAATAGACATTACTATTTGCACACACAACCTGATAATGCAATCCTGAAATTTGTTTTCACCATCTAAAACTGGTCACAGCATATCTAGGAGCAAGTTTCTGAGAGGAAATGTCATTAAAAATATGCTTTTCTATTTCCTCTTCAAAGATAAATGATAGAAGGAACTGCTGCTGTTCCAACTTTCAATTAATGTGGCCTTCTGGCACACGGGAGAAAGCAAATAGGAAAAAAGCCCACAGCATCAAATTGCCACAGATGAGGAACTTGACATAGAATAATGTATGATTTCATCTGAGGTGAAAGATGATACAAAAACATCCATATTCTTGTATTAAATTAAAAGTACAGGATTAGGAGCACACAATAGCTTGTAAGTTTGGCCAAACCATTCCAGGTAGATCATGGTTCAACTGGACTGAAACTCAGAACTTTTCAAATATTCTGGATTTCTGCCAAGGCAGAGTCCAGAACAATCTTGCAGGGACCGTGAGACAAAGGTGATAGATCTTAATACTCTCTCTCCCAGCTCCTATCAAGTCACATGCCCAGCATCTTTCTTCCTCTTGCCTCTCCTTTGTCACACCTGAATTTAAGCAGTGTACAGATAGTTCTTGACTTACAACCACTCATTTAGTGACAGTTCGAAGTTGCAGTTTCACTAAAAAAAAATATGGTGACTTATGGCTGTTTTTTCACACTTCTGATCGTTGCAGCATTCCTGTGGTCATGTGATCAAAATTCAAACATTTGGCAACCGACTCATATTTATGACAGTTGAAGCATCCAGGGGTCATGTGATCTCCTTTTGTCACCTTCTAACACTGAATACTCATGTTCCTAATTTAACTGCAGTGATTTACTATGGCAAGGAAGGTCATAAAATGGGGCAAAATTCACTTAGCAAATGTCTTGCTAAGCCACTAAAATTTGGGACTCAATGATGGTCATAAATCGAGGGCTACTTGTATACGGAACGCCCCCCCCCCATCCAATCTTCCCTGGACATTCCTTCTGTTAATCTTCTCTTATGTTCCACTCTCACTATCTCCAACCCTGAGACATCTCTGCCAAACATACATGGTTTGGTCCATGCCTGGAAAAACCACAAGTAATTTGTTCTGGGTAGAGACCATTCAAAATTGTGTATGTTTAACCACTGTATCTTGGACAAAGTAGGAAGAGAAGGTTCCATCATAAATACTATTTATTTCTTTAGTCCTTCTAGATTACAGGTAGAGATTTCCAGTTCTCCCTTTAAAATAGATGGGAAAATTAAAAGGCTGTTTTCTGAAGCTCAGAAAACGGGGGTCTTAATACTTTATTCTACTCTATACTTTATACTTTAAGCACCAAGAAACAAGAGTGGTCCAGGTGAGCTGTTCAGTACAGTTAAGAGTTTTGAGGACATGTGCCTAATTCTCTTGCAAATGGCTGCTGGGGTGGATAATTCCTATTTAGAAAAATGTTGCCTTGGTGTAAAGGGAGACTCGTAAAACATCCTTTTACCAATAGGTAAAATGCTTCCAGCCACCTCCTTCCCTGTATCTTTCCTTCCTTGTAATCTATATCCAACTAATTTTGGGTCTGGTGGTGGTGGGGTTTATTTTGGACTATAGAGATCCTAGGGTAATTTGAATAAATAAAGCTGATGCTAGGGGCTGGTATTTTGATTTGCAGAAGCCAATTTCCCGTTTAATTTTTCCTTCGTATTAAAAATACAAATTAGGTGGACAGGGAGCCCAGGAAAGAGAGATGGAAGATCTCCAGGGATTGCTATTCATTTGTGCCCTAAAGGCCTCATTGCATATGGCTTTGTTAAAATGCTTTCCTTCGGTCCATGAACTGGCAGAAAAGCATGCTAGTCTATAAGTTATGGGTGCCCTGATTACCAAGTCCTGTTCTCTCTCAATGATACAGTTTGTAAAATAGTAGATTGCCACGTAAAACCCATTTTTGACAGAAGCAATGGAACCCTTGCAATGCACTCATTGATGAGAGAATCCTTATCTGTTTTCAGTTTAAATCACAGGTGTCAAACTCACCGCGTCACATTGCTGTCACATGACATTTCGCAATGTTTTTCCCATTCGCGGAGCTGGGGTGGGTGTGGCCTGCACGTGATGTATCCAGCCCGCGGGGCACCAGTTTGACACCCCTGGCTTAAATTGATCTGTGAAGCTCAGAGTTCTAGTCCTTTTTAAAAAAAACACAAATGGAGTGCTTTCTCAAAAGCTTGCTAAATCTGTGTATATTAAATACCTGTAAGATCTGGCATGTGCTTCAGACGGACATGTCTGTTCTTGAACAGATTCTTGTGCAGAAGCCAGATGTTGAGCCTCAGCTACAAAAGCCATAGAATATAGTGCCTACATCTGGAGAGCAGGGGATATTCCTGCATCTGCCAAAAGTAGACAGTATAGAAACTGAGCAGATCTCAACCCTTGTCTACATCATCATCCACCTTATTAACAAGATGCCCTGCATTATGTTCACAATAAAAACTGCACTGGGAGAAGATGGAGAACACTAACATTGAAACAGCTAAATATATGCAGCCTTTGGTTTAGGATGAGATTCAGACAATGACTTCAGGATATGTCATATAAACAGTTATTATAAAGGGGCACATTCATGTTGCAGGCAGGAGGACATGAGAATGAGTCCAAAGTTAATCAAATATTAGAATCAGTATTGTTGGCATTTGAATGCAGAGGTGTTTTTTCTTCTTCTGCAGATAAACAAACTATCTTTTTTGCTGCTTCCAATAATCTTCCTTGTTGTAACTATGAAAGATTGGCTGAGAGGAACTAGTATTTGGTGGGATGGGAAGATAAGGAATAAAACACAGGAAACACAGACAGAATGTTAAATAAGGCAGCTCAGCATTTAGATTGTGTGTACAAACAAGCATTGCTTACTTGGAGTTTGGCAAGTATGGAAATTTATTGTTACAAAATACAATAAGAAAACTGTATTCTTCAGGTTAGCTGAGAGAAATAGATTGTACAAGTCTAATTCATTAACTTTTGATTTATTAGGCATAGTCCATGCACTGCAAAAGTCCTCACTGATTAATTCCATTCCTTAACAATGCTGGCCATGTAAATGTAAACATTTAGAGCTCAAGGAAAGCAAAGAATGGATTCATGTGTATTGGCAATTGTGGCTCAGTAATAATGGAGAAGGATCCGGGAAGCCTGGAAAATGTCATTCCCTCCTGTTTAATGGTGAGCAGAAATGACCTTACGAGACTATTGACTCCTCTTGCAAAGAGACAGCCAAAGGACCGGCACACTTGCAAGATTCTCTTAATGTAACTTTATGATAAAGTAGAGTTAGCTTGCCTGACTGTGTTTCCTGCCTGGTCTCTCAGAGGACTAACAGCCAGATCTCAATGAAGCACTTCCCAGATGTATTCTGTGCTTAGTCTTTTCAGCAATCCTTGCTGTAGTCAAAGTTCACTTTTCTGCAGAACTTGTTGAAAATGCATTGGTTGGCTAACTGGACCATGTAATTAAAACAATACAACAAATCAGCATGAGTTTATGTTTCAGTTACATTCACAAGACATATATCATCTGTACTTGATTCCCTAGTGCTGAAGAATTTGGAGTTACCATTTCTCTCTCCTGGGTGTAAATGGGTCATCAGCATCTGAGCCATAGCTATTAGGGAATAAGTGGATTTCAAGTTCTAAGGCCACATGAGTGAGGAAAAGGAGTCATTTGTTTTCAGCCAGATGTGAACCTCTGCTTTTAGGCAAGCTGTGTACTGTTTTCTCCCGTGCTCCATGAAAGCATTGCATAAAAAATCATTGGGTTTTTTTTTAGCAATAGGCTAAATTTCTCTCTTTTAATGTCAAATAAATGATGCATTATTCAAAAAAACAATATCTGTAGGCATAAAATGAAAAGTATTGCCTAAAAAACTCTGCTCCAGCATGGATACTTTCCTGTCAAAACACGAAAACACGGTAGAACAGACATCTCCTTTGCTTCAAAAAGATTGGCAATCAGGAATACTCAAGAGACAGTTAATACAATTTTGCTTTGAGATAAATGAACCAAGAAAAGTAGTTTAACTACTCTGAAAGCTTTCTCAATAAGGTTCTTAATGAACTCTTCCCTTGCGTTTTTTTTTAACCCATTCTCTTTTCCTTTGATTTTGTTGCTAAGATATGTCAATTGTTTCCTTTCAGATGCAGTTGGAATCACTTCTGGGTCAGTTTCTAGCACCTCTACTGAAAGCACAACTTCACTGGATACCTCGTACACGGGTTCCACAGAATCAGGTCTCCCTACAGCTACACCCAGCCCCAACAACACTCCTCCCCCTGTTCCTAGCAGAAGTGCCCTCACCATGGCATCCTCCAGCTTAGATACGAGTCCTGTAGTGCAAAGAAAGCATGGGAGTGCCAGCAAATCCCCTCAGACCAAAAGGGCTGCCCCACAACCTCCTGCCCAAATGGAGGTTTCAGATACAGGTGGTGAAAAGACCTTAGAAACAAAGAAGACCACACCAGCCACATCTACAGGGGTAGAAAACTTTGATTCTCTTTGCCTGGAAGATGAGAAGGCAGCCAATACAGAGGAGGAGGTGGAACAAGATTCATCTGGCCTAGTAACCACCGTGCCAAAGACGATAGGGGCTGAGTTGATTGAGTTGATCCGCAGGAACACAAATCTCAGCTATGAGCTCTCCAGAGTTGCCATAGGGGTAGTAATTGGGCATATTCAGACTTCTGTTCCAGCCCTTAATAGCATCATGGAGCAGATTCTCATCTCACTGGTGGAAAGCAAGGTAGGAGACGTGTTTCTTTCCGCCTCCATAGAATATATGTTAAGGCAGTGGTGCCTGATAGTTCTGGCATTCTGGACCAGCAGGAGGGGGAGAGGTGATGGTTCCAAGGGTGTAGTGGGCTAGTGTGCGCTCATGCACACACATACCACTCACACAAGTGCACTCACACAAGTGGAGCTGCGCACATGCGTGTGCTCGTCCGCCACTTCCACAGCCCAATTACAATTTCAAATTATAAGCCATCCAGAGTCATTAACTGAGATGGGTGGCTATAGAAATTGAATGAATGAATGAATATATAAATAAATAAATAAAGCAGTACCAATTTGGATGGTTTAGGAATTGCTCTGCTACTCGGAAAAAGAAACGTGTTGTTTAAGGGAAAATACTAGAATATATAATACTGTAGACCTGGAAAATATGGCTCCTGATGTTGTTTTCTGCTTTTTTGTACGCTCAAAATTATCCTAAAGAAAGAAAAGAGACATTTTTCCTAGCATAAGGAAAATTTGGGTGACCTTAATATGTAATTCCACATTATATTCTAGAGAAAGTTTCTGTTTTGTTTTGTTTCCCTCAGCAGATACGAAATGAGCTAGAAAAGATTGTCACTTAATGGTTTGGGGAAGAGAAAAGGTACCCTGGTTTTTGTTTTGCAGGAGGAAAAGGCGGAAGTAATAATAGAATAAGATCTTCAGTGCTTAAGGGGATTGTGGAGGCTGTGTAAGACATTATACAGTACCTATAATCTCTGTGAAGCTTTATATGTCAAGGCTATATCAAAAATGGAGACACTCTTTTCTTCAGCCAACACTTTGCCTCCCATCTGATTAACTCAATAGAAATGGCAGGGACTTCATACCTTTAGTTGTTATGGATTTCATTTGTGTTGGGGTAAAAATGTTGCTCTACTTTACATTTAATTTCAGCTCAATCTTGGATTACGTACATGGTTTTCAATAGTAGCGAATATGGTGTATGGTGCTGTATATGGTGCTGTAGGTTACCTTTCGAAGCACAATAGTTACCATACTACGAGATATCTCACGTAATTGCATCATTGGTCAGGGCTTAACAGTGTTGCATGATCACAAAGGCTCCAGTGGTGCCAGCTCATTGTCATGAAGATCCTCTGATTTTTAAATAGAAATAAGATTTGAATGAAGCAAACTTCTGAGATTGGACAGAGGTTTGTTTGTTTTTTACAAATTTATGCAATGTGTGGATAGTCATCCTGGAATACTTATTTCTTACAGGTAAGTTAAATCTGCCCCTGGGCAGAATGGAAGCCAAAATGTATCTAATCCTTTTTTTCCAAGTGAAATAAGAGATCATCATTGATTAAAGCTTTTCTCTGCTCTGAACTAAATCTCTCACCTTATGTTGGGGAATCATATTATATTCTTTAATTACTTGTATCCCTTTATTCTGTCTTCCTACTTTAAATTAAAAGTCAAAGCACTACTTTACTAAATCAATTTTAAAATCCATTACTACAGACTTATTCCCAGTGTGCTCTTTTGAAGGATGGATTGCTTGAGATTTGCCTGGTGGTTCTGTGCATGCATTAGAAAGATAAAAGAGGACAAAATACATTCCAATCTCTAATGCTGCGTGTAGCCTGCTAGGGTACCCTAGCATACATTCTGTATGTTACTTCTACTTATTATTACTTCTACTTCTCCAATTTACATACATCACCTTAAATGTAACAGGAATGGAGGTGAGCTGGCCAAGATAGTTCGGGATCATTTTAATGTATGGCAAGAATATAGGAAAAAAAATTCAGCACAACAGCTTTCCCCAGTGTTCTGATCTTCTATTTATCTCCTTCATTGTTTTTTACAGTAGCATTTTAGTTGAAGCGGCTGATGTAAGGAGAATAGCATTTCACATTATGACCAGGGGTTAAAGGACTAATAACACATGGAATAAATTCTTGGGGTCATAAAGCCATGGGACAGATGTCATTGTGTGCATGTTCTTCTGCTTCCACACATTTCATATTAACATAGAAATGTGGCAGATAGGCAAGCAGGCATCTCCCATCAATCAACAGCTAAACATGCCAGGCGTGCATCCATCCCTCATTTAATAAGTGCACTTTTAAATTATCGCTTTTACAGCTGCATGCAATGCTTAGCATTTGGTATGTATTAAGTTGGGGTCGATTGAAGAAGCAACACACAGAGAATAGTGACTACAGCCCTTTATTGAGTAGATCGGTACAACCCAGTCCCTTGCCTGTCCGACAGCTCGCCCTTTTAAAAGGAGCTGTTGGACAGCTCAACCAATGAGCTCAACTTATCTTACCACTGGAAAGGCGGACCAATGAATTTAAACTATTATATCCCGCTGGAAAAGCGGACCTGAGTGAAGCCTTCGTTCCTTGGCTTCACTTCTCATTAGCATATTCAATACCATGTACTGTATGTAATATCTATCTGGAAGTAGGATGGAAATGTATCTACAAAAACTAGTATTTATTGAAAGTTTGAATGGAGTTTGAAATGTTCACCTCTCCAATTTCACATTAATCCTTTTGCCTCCTCTTTTCTAAATTTGGTCATTGTTCCTCTGTATAATTACTGCAGTCCCTTTGCTTGCAATATCTGTTGCCTTCTTCATCTCAGAAAAATTGGTTGCTATCCAGACAAGTAGGGAAGGCAGAGACAAGATTTGACTTAAGGTCAACAGGCTTTGCTATCCTTTAAAATTAGCACATTGTAAGACACTCAAGGAAAATAATTATGATAAATTGATGCAACAGGTTAAGAAGGATTTAGAATCATGGGGTAAGCTGCAATTTTCATTATTAGGCAGGATCGCTGTCATTAAAATGAATATTCTTCCAAAATTTCTATATCTATTTCAGACAATCCCAATTAAAGAACACAAAAATTGTTTTGAAGAACTCAACAAAATAACTGTTAAATTTATTTGGCAAGGGAAAAAAACTAGAATAAATTTAAAGGCAATGCAGGATATGAAGAGCAGGGGAGGACTGGCACTTCCAAATTGGGAGTTGTATTATATTGCTGCCTCTTTAGTATGGTTGAAGGAATGGGTGAATTTAACTAACAAGAGAATATTATTTTTAGAAGGCCATGATTTGCAGAGGGGGTGGCACGCTTTTTTATGGGATGTAGGGAAAACTAGTTAGAAATATTTCCACAGACATCTAATCAGAGACTCATTATTAACTAATTGGAAGAAAATACGGAAAAAACACTATTTAAAAATACCAATCTGGATTTCAACAATGGAGGCGATGATCCACCCAAATAATCTGAATATCACTAAAATGATTAAATATAAGGACCCATTGGATACACAAGGAAATTTGAAATCGCGGCAAGAACTTCAAGAGCGAGGACAAAAAATTGATCAATGGGCATACCTTCAAATTCAAAGTAGATATAAACAGGACAAGAAAGAATTTGGAATCAACAATAAACTCCAGCAATTAGATAAAATTTTATTAGGATCAGGCAAAAAAATATAACAAAATTTTATAATTATTTATTAGAAGTCGAATTAGAAGAAGAAATTGTAAAAGGGAACATGATTGCCTAGAGTAGGAACGTAGGATGTAGCATCACCTTAACAGAATGGGAAAAGGTCTAGAGTAGGAACAATAAGTTTACAAAGTCGGTAGCTTATAAGGAAAATGCCTATAAAATGTTTTATAGATGGCACCTTCCTCCTTTGAGATTAGCAAAGATGCACCCCAGTATGAGTCCGAATTGCTGGAAATGCAAAAAAAAAAAAGAGGGAACTTTTTTCCATATGTGGTGGTCCTGTATAGAAGCTCAAAAATATTGGCAGAAAATTAGAATTTGGCTGGAAGAAATGACAAGAGAGCAGATCGAATACAAACCAGAGTCCTTTTTGTTAGGGATCTTTGACAAACAAATATCAAAAAAGCGAAATACATAATAATACACATTTTGACAGAGGCCAGATTAGCTTTTGCCCAATGTTGGAAACAGCCTCAGATTCCATCAGAGGAAATGATCATTCAAAAAATTTCAAGTTGTGCAGAAATGGATAAATTAACTTCGGCACTAAAAAATAAAGACACCTCAATATACTACAATAGCTGGAACTGCTGGTACAAATAGATAAACCAAAGATAGGTTTTATACTATAAGGCAAAAGAGGATAGGATAAACCCATAGCAGTGATATACAGATATATGTAAAGATTAGGTGTGTGTATATGGCATAAATTAAGGGTTAAAAAAAAGAGATCTTACAAACTGTTGAAAATGAGAATGTTTTTAATTGCTTTCTATTTTTTCTTTCTATTTTCTTCTCCTTCTTTTCTTTTCTTTCACTTGTGTATGTGTTGTTGGTTTGTTTTAATTGTAAAATTAATAAAATTGATAAAATTAATAAAAAAAATAATTGGAATTCACTTGCTATGAACTCAGCTGGGGAATAAATTATGCAGAGGTTGCATCAAAACTCTCTTTTGAGAAACTCTTTAATGTTCTATTTCTATGCAATATTTAGTTCTAGGAGTTCTGTGTGGAGCTGAATGGAAAGTAATAATAATACATTATAGCAGACTTTCCTTGTTATAGCTCATGTACTATTCTGTGCATATGAAATATTCCTGCTAGAATGCTTCTGAGCATTGCTGCCTGCATGGAGGGAAACAAACAGACCTGGAACTGAACAAGTAACATGTTAAGAGGTACCTGTTACCGGTTGCCACTCTAAATAAGGATAGTTGTCAGGGCTGCCACATTTGAAACAGAAACAATAGACATTTGGACTTAGTAATCATTAATACCCAATTGAACTTCTCTTACCTGCAGATATTTTGTTGCTCAAGGAAGGGAAAAAACTGTATATATTTGTAAGTCATTGATATAGGATTGCCATGAACCAAGAGTGATTAAATAAATAAATCTGGGGAAAAGTTTGATTGCTAGCCCCAAAGATGGTAGGAAAGCTTGAAAATCAAGAAAGCATAGTAAAGTAGCAAAATGGTGGCAGGCAAGGAGGGCCTCATTCTTTCAAATTCTGCTGTTTTCTGCAATCATTTGCAGCATTGTTCTGTATAGCATGTCTGGTACCCAGTAATAGTTATAATTACAAAGGTAGAAGAGAAACATGTGGTCATTACTCCATCCTGTTTGCATAAAATTTTCAAAGAAATGACCTTAGAGAGAAGCTCAATAAATTGTATTAGTGTCTATCTGTCTGTCTTGGCGCTGTTGAACTGTGCTACAGGCTTAAGATTACATATACAGGTGAAACTCGAAAAATTAGAATATTGTGCAAAAGTTCATTTATTTCAGTAATGCAACTTAAAAGGTGAACCTAATATATGAGATAGACTCATTACATGCAAAGCATGATAGTTCAAGCCGTGATGTGTCATAATTGAGATGATTATGGCTTACAGCTCATAAAAACCCCAAATCCACAATCTCAGAAAATTAGAATATGTGCAAAGGTTCAATATTCTAGGCTCAAAGTGCCCCACTCTAATCAGCTAATTAAGCCATAACACCTGCAAAGGGTTCCTGAACCTTTAAATGGTCTCTCAGTCTGGTTTAATAGGAATCACAATCATGGGGAAGACTGCTGACCTGGCAGTTGTGCAGAAAACCATCATTGACACCCTCTATAAGGAGGGAAAGCCTCAAAAGGTAATTGCAAAAGAAGTTGGATGTTCCCAAAGTGCTGTATCAAAGCACATTAGTAGAAAGTTATGTGGAAGGGAAAAGTGTGGAAGAAAAAGGTGCACAAGCAGCAAGGATGACCGCAGCCTGGAGAGGATTATCAGGAAAAGGCCATTCAAAAATGTTGGGAACTTTTACAAGTAGTGGACTGAGGCTGGAGTCAGTGCATCAAGAGCCACCACACAGAGACAGATCCAGGACGTGGGCTTCAAATGTCATATTCTTCTTGTCAAGCCACTCCTGAACAACAAACAACGTCAGAAGCGTCTTACCTGGGCTAAAGAAAAACAGAACTGGTCTGTTGCTCAGTGGTCCAAAGTCCTCTTTTCTGATGAGAGCAACTTTTGCATCTCATTTGGAATCCAAGGACCCAGAAGCTGGAGGAAGAATGGAGAGGCACACACTGCAAGATGCTTGAAGTCCAGTATGAAGTTTCCACAGTCTGTGTTGATTTGGGGAGCCATGTCATCTGCTGGTGTTGGTCCACTGTGCTTCATTAAGTCCAGGGTCAATGTAGTCGTCTACCAGGAGATTTTGGAGCACTTCATGCTTCCTTCTGCAGATAAGCTTTATGAGGATGCTGACTTCATTTTCCAGAAGGACTTGGCACCTGCCCACACTGCCAAAAGCACCAAAACCTGGTTCAATGACCGTAGGATTACTGTGCTTGATTGGCCAGCAAACTCGCCTGACCTGAATCCCATAGAGAATCTATGGGACATTGCCAAGAGAAAGATGAGGGACATGAGACCGAACAATGCAGAAGAGCTGAAGGCCGCTATTGAAGCATCCTGGTCTTTCCATAACACCTCAGCAGTGCCACAGGCTGATAGCTTCCATGCCACGCTGCATTGAGGCAGTAATTGCTGCAAAAGGGGCCCAAACCAAGTACTGAGTCCATATGCATGCTTATACTTTTCAGAGGTCCAATATTGTTTTAGGTACAATCCTTGTTTTATTGATTGCATGTAATATTCTAATTTTCTGAGATTGTGGATTTGGGGTTTTCATGAGCTGTAAGCCATAATCATCTCAATTATGACACATCACGGCTTGAGCTATCTTGCTTTGCATGTAATGAGTCTATCTCATATATTAGTTTCACCTTTTAAGTTGCATTACTGATATAAATGGACTTTTGCACGATATTCTAATTTTTTGAGTTTCACCTGTACCTTATTAGAGATTGTAAAAAGATGCTCATGTTTAAAATGGTCCTTAGCCTTCTGGAGTAATGAGGAAGAAGATCGAGAAAAACATACAGAACAACTTCTGCAGGAATACAGCCAACTTGGCACAATGGAAGAAACATTCCATCTGTTCGTACTGAAAATGAAAAGAGAGAACGTTCCCTAAATAATTATATTTGGGGGGGGAATAAGATGAATAGTTTCCAGCATATTGTTTTCCACTCCAAATTAAAAACATCATACCCAAAATTGCTGAAGACAGATCTTGGTTTTACCTATTATTATGGTTTGTCATACAGTCAGCTAGATGTTCACACTGGATTTGGCATTTTTGTTCACCTATTGAGTCCTTCCCAAGCACCTGGGGTAGGCAGATGTGAATGTTTGATGGTGTTAGAGGTATCGTCACAGAATGTAAACTGAATGTAAGCTGCCTTTTGTAATTGACTGATAGTGAATTTGTCAATGCCAATGGTGTTCAAGTTGTCTTGAGATTGCGTCCAAGTCAATCTACCTATTACTCTTGGTACTACCTTTGTTTTCTTTTGCCACATTTGTTTTATTTCTATTTGCAGGTTGTTGTATTTTGTTATCTTCTCCAGTCCACTATCCAGACTTTTTTTGGTCTTTCTTATATAGACAGTTGTTAAATCTTGGGTGGCAGGTGTGTGTGTCTGTTGGAAGTCTAAAGTCCCAGAGCAATTTAGCTTTTCATTTTCTATTTATTTATTGTGTGATCCCACTAGTTCTTGCTTGCATGCAAATAGTGTTTCTTGCAGATTTTCCAATGCACTATTGTTGCTACTTCATCCTGCTGTTGTTTGTAGGTAAATCTGTGCAATCTTGGTTTAGGCAGCACTTGCCATCTGTTGCTGACTTCTCAATTCTGGCTTTGTATGCATTTGTTCTTATGGCTTGGTCTTGTGCAGCCAGAATTAGCTCTTCTGTCTCTTTCTTCAACTTTCTCTGCTATTAGCTATTACTGGGTCTTGTTATTATTTGCTTCTGCTTTTTTTTCAATGTACTGGCCATCTAATGCTTTGTTTTCCCATGCCTTATTTCTGTTCTTCATTTGGTCTTTCTTGTAAGCCAGTTTGGTCTCTCCAATATTTAGGAGGCCTTCCTGGTATACTAATTTCAGTGCATCTTCTTCACTATCCTTCAGATATTTTTCCAATGCCCTTCTTTCTTCTTCAACCATCTGATATCACCCATTTTCCTTGGTAAGAAGAGTCTGTCAACATTGCTGCATGGATGTAGGATAACATTGTCACTGTTTTTCTGGTCTTCCTATCCATGGCCTTTAGTGCAGCTTGATCCAGCCCACTTTTCTAGCTGTATATCAAATGATTGGAATTGCCCAGATATTGATTCTGACTCCATATCTACTGACTCCTTATATTTCTAGGCACTTGATTATCCAATCATGTGGCAGAGAGTCAAATGCCTTCCTGTAAATCAATCCATGCTCCATTCAAGTTTTTACGATGATGATGATTATTATTATTATTATTATTAATCTCATAGTCAGCCAGATGTTCAGACTGGGTTTGGTATTTTTGTCTACCTTTCGAGCCCTTACGCAAATCTGGATGTTTGATGGTGTTACAGATATCGCCACAGGGTGGAAGCTGTTCCAAGTAAAGCTGCCTTCTGCAGTTGACTGATGGCAAATTTGTCAATGCCCATAGTGTTCAAATGGTGCTCAAGTTGTTCTGGGACTGCACCCAAGGCGCCTATTACTGTTGATACTACCCTTGCTTGCCTTTGCCATAGTCATTCTATTTCTATTTGTAGGTCTTTGTATTTTATTATCTTCTCCAGTTGTTTCTCTTCTATTCTGCTGTCTCCAGGCACTGCCACATCCACTATTCAGACTTTTTTGTCTTTCTTATCGACAGCTGTTAAGTCCGGGATGTTATGTGGCAGGTACCTGTCTGTCTGGATTCTGAAGTCCCAGAGCAATTTAACTTTTTCATTTTCTATGACTTTTCCTATTTCATGGTCCCACCATAATAATTGTGATTCTTGGGATCTTCCATATCAGGTGGTAAATAGCTGCCAGCTGCTTGACCTGATCCCAAGTACCTAGGGAATTCTGAGAGTCAAAGTTTCCTTCACCACAGGCCACCTTTAAATGCCTTTTATGGCCATGGAGCATGGCTACAGGCCCCCAAGATTTAACTCAAGATTTAAATCATAACATTTCCTCAAGCCTTCGCGGACTCCCTGTAGTGACATCGTGCCCCCCCCAGGGGGTTTGCAGGCCACAGTTGAGAACCACTGCCCTAAGGCATATGCCAGCAGTTAGACAGAAAAGAAAACATGCTAATAGAATGTTATTGTTTAAGACTGTTTCTGGGTGGGCTTGTTTTAGAAAACTGTTGGATGAGGGAACAAGAAAATAGATTTGAATGAGAATAGTCATCCAAAACTAGCAAAGCAATGAACCCTACTTATAATGTTATTTCAGGTTTTATGTTATTAATTAATTATAAATGCAATTATTACATTCAAATTCATCTTTAATTCCCTCTAAATAATAATCATCAGAGCCGTACATCAACTAATTTTGATGCTGAATTTTTGATGGCCACTTAAGGTTCATACATATTAATAAAGGATTTAAGATTGATTTTAAAAGTCCAACATGTTTCTTTTAAAATATCCTAGTTTCCTACCTTTTTAAGTATTGCTGCTGACAGATAGTTTTCAAATATCCTTCGTTAGATTCCTAAAATTACTTGCAGGGATATGTAAGGTTGTACTTTTTGCCATACTTTTGAAGAATATTGGCTTTTATAATCTCTTGGGCTTCATATAGAGGTGAAGCATTTTCAATGCATCTATAAACCATATTTTATGTTTTTCCTGTTCTGACATCTGCATTCTGTTCCCCAGGAATTTCAATAATGTAGAAGTGGCATAGAAAGATATTATGTTTTTTCCCTAGAAATGTCATCAAAAGAAGCTAACTCATAGTGTGAAATTAAAATATTCCAATTACATAATTTACTATGTGAGTCCACAACTGACTCTTTCATTTTAATGATTAGGGTTTAAAAGTGGTAGGTATTGCTTTATTTAAAGTTGGGGGAATAGCTGCAAACACAACATAAGGTTTTTATATTAAATACCACAGGGTGTCTTGAAAAGCTAAAAAATATGTGAAGAATGATGATTGTGCCCCATTTAGGGGAGGTCCAGGGGCTAAAGCTCAGAAGTATTGTTGCTGAAGTATTATTGTTGAAGTATGGTCAGGAAGACCCACTGCAATTGCCCCCTGTGGGAAGTGCTTTGGGCTCAAATTTTAGTCTCCTTACAGAAGGAGATGAAAATGGAGCTTTTCTGGAGAACATTTGGGGTCTGATGCTAAATGCTACCTGGGATATCAGATTTTGTCTTTGATTGGAAGTTTATATTCTTTTAATTGTTGCTATTTTATCACATGATATACGGTAGATCACTGGAAATCTGCTTACATTGTGGCAGGGTATAAGTTAGATTAAAGATTTGTTATGGTTGACCCCAGGGGTGGGATCCGACAGGTTTAACTACTGATTCGGTGATTTACGATGTGCTTCCCTGCACGCTGCGTGGACAGCTGAGCAGCGCTGTGTGCAGGGAAGCAGCATTTGAAAAAGCACTTTTTTCCTGCTTTTTCAACCACAGCTGTGCCTCAAATGGCAGCTGAGGTTGAAGAAGCAGGAAATAAAGGTCAGGTAAGAGCCCCGGCGGGCGGGCGGCCAAAACAGCAGCAGACATAGAACTGGTTCTATGTCTGCTGCTCTTCAGAGCTACCGGTTCTACAGAGCCGGACAGAACCGGTAGAATTCCACCCCTGGCTGACCCATTATATAACATAAGCTTAGCATAAACTCATAATACCAACAGGAAAAAATTATAAAAAAAATACCCCACCAAACAAACAAACAACTGTTGCAGGGCGCTTTAAGAATACTACTCCACATATAGGTGGCATGTCTCAATTCTCATCCTGGTCCAATGCCTGAGGAGAGAGCCCTCCAGATTTTGGGGTAAGCTGTAAATATATGAAGCTAAAACGAAAGAATATCTCAAGTAATATATAAAACTCTTCTATTAAGAGAGGTCCTGAAAATATTTTTTAAAAACCCCCAAAACAACTCTGGGAAGATAATTTGGGATTGAATCAAATGTATTGCATATGGCACACTATTATTTTGAAAACCTGTCACAGCAAATCATCAGAAATTGGCCATGAAGATAATCCAGAGCACTTTCTTCCACAAAACTTTCCTCACATGAAATCAAAACTTTAGTGATAGTGTTAGTGAGGTTATAAGCAAATTGGCACATGTTATTATTTGGTGCCAGTGCCCAAATTATCATTCTTTTTGGAACAAACATCTGATGAAATTGAGAAGCAGACTCATCTAGCAATCCTTCACGATGAATCTTGCAGTTAGTTTATCATTCATTTTCCCAATGCATATAAATTGATGGAGCTGGAGAAATAAATCCAATTCCTGTAGCAAATATGTCAGTGATCGACTGTTATTTAAAAGTATGGTAAATTGCTTTGGCTGAAAAATTGCTACATGGCAGTTCATAAAACTAACATCTGGCCATCATCCCTTAGCTATGTGTAAGTGATTTGTATAGATAAATGTACAAATAAAATATTATCCTAGATTAAAAAATGAATATAGATACTTTAAATGCTATCAGATTGAATCTTCATGATATAAAATTCCATTTAGGTCTCTTTCAGGAAGCCATGAAAGTTTTGACAAAGTCTAAGTATTTGGCATATGTTTTTGTTTATAAATCAGGCTTTATTTTAATACTCAGAATCAATAGCAAATGAGGAAGGAAATGTTAAAGAAAATAAGCTGATATGATTATTAAAACCCGAAAGCAGCAGGGATTTTTATTTTATTTTTATTTTTAGTAAATCACATGTAGGCCGATTTCAAGCTTGCAGGATATCTTGTGTTTTGAAATCCATTATTCAAAGTATATTGTGACAATTGGCAGAAAATTCTGATTTTTAGAAAAGAATTAGGAGGCTAGCAATTATTTGAGGATTGGAATTAAATGGAACTCACTGCCCTTCTGTGCAAAAACATCCCCAAATTGATTATATTGTATACCAAGGGTGGGGTTTTTTTTCATTCTAGCAATATAATGTAGGATAATGGGCTTGCTCCTTTCATTGTTGCTATCAGAATGCTGTAATGTTGACAGATGCTTAAAAACTAATCAGGCGCTTGGACTTTGTTCATAGGATAGCAGAACTAACAGCAAATCAGATCTGTGTGCTAGATTGGGAAACACCCTCCATATTATTTTCAAGAAAGTTACCAGGATACTTCCATGAAATCACCAGAAGTCAAACTCATCTTTATTCTTCTGATTCTCAGAAAAGAGAGGCAAAAAAAGGCTAGCAGGATTGACTACAGGCCAGTCAGAGTTATACCTTCTGCCCATCGTAAACAGAGCCATTAAGAACCATAACCTTTATTAGACTACAGGGTTCATTCTTGGGGTGATGGTTTCCAAGACATTTATGGAAAAGAGCAATAATGTGTTGCTCCTTCTGCTAAAAGGTCATACTTTTTATTAGGACAGGGTTAAAACACGTAGTAGATAGCTGTTGATCTGTTTTATCCCAGACTTCTATCAGGAACTGAAGGTGGCGCACATAGCACTTCCTTCCACCTCTCCCCCCCACCCCCAAAGAGGAGGTATTATTTGTCATCAAGAAGCAAAACTATTCTCTTAAGTAATGCCAGTGCTGTTCCAGTTCAGCATCTCAAGTATAATGTCTCTTTCCTAACAAATGAAGGAGGTAGGAAGAAAATATAGCCGTAACAGTGTCTTGTTTGCTTTGCATATTAAAATGATCAGAGTGATAGGAGGAAAAGGTTCTTATTAACTTTGAACCTAAATATTAAAATGATCAGAGTGATAGGAGGAAAGGGTTCTTATTAACTTTGAACCCCAGGCAAAACGTTTGTACCTTTTTCTAGTTAGATTTTCAGACACTTTGTTATCACATTGTGATAAAATGAGTCTGGTGTTTCAAGCTTTATGCGAACACAGGAAGTACCCAAACTTTGGGGGGAAAGATTCCAGGATTACCCAATCACAAAAATTTAATAATGGTTTCACAATTCTCCTGTAATTGTGAATTCATTTGATCAATCCTGTTATAAATATAGCTCTTGTAAGTTCAAAACCCTATCAGTTTTAAGGTTTTTGAATTGCCATCTTTCTCACAGAAATTACTGTGCAAAAAGATATTTTATGCTAATATTTTCACTACCTTGGATGTGCAGATCTTCAAGGAAAGTGCTTTTACTTAACTAATTGTTAAACATATTTGCCTTCTGTTTCCCAGGAATCTGAGTAGAATAGGCATTTTTGTTTTCGAGATACTACTATAAATGATACTTCTTGTTGTGTTCTATAAGTGATATTAACCTCATTCAGCCTCCCGTGATACCTGTGAGTGATGAGAAAAAAGATCAACTTCTTTGATTGTTATATTGTGCAGAAAGGCAAGATACATACGATGGTAATAGTAGTCATCATTATCATACAGTAATCCAAGTGGATTTGGCACAGCTTTTTACAGCTGAAGATGATGTACTGATCTCCTGTGTTCTAAATTAGCATATTTACAGGGTTTTTTTTAAAAAAAGAAAGTATTTGAAATCTTTGTAAACCAAAAAAATAGCAGGAGAAAGATGGTTGGTTACATTTGCCACCTATTTGTAAAAATAATAAAGGTGGGGTACAAATAAGTAAAAAAAATGAAAGGAGTGGCTATAAGGTAGAAGGAGGAGGGAATCTTTGTAAAGCAGGTATTGTGTTTGAAATCTTTAATTTTCATTTGAGTTGGTTCTGCCTGAAATATCATCCCAACTACAGGTAATTCCAGAAAAGATTTAGTTGATCATTAGTGTTCTCAGAAGGCAATGCAAAACATTTTTGCGAGGTGAATTAATCAGAATGCAAAACATTATCCCCTCACACCTCCAAATATTAAATGTATTGAAAACCAAATATAAGGGAAAAAAAGATAATAGCTGCTCTATGAATTATAATACCAAATCACAATATTTATTTTTATTTGTTTGTTTGTCAAACATGTATAAGATAACAAGTATAGGTATGAACATAAACATGAACGAAGGAAATTAATACAGATAAATGGAGACAATAAGGCAGGGACAGTAGGCACGCCGGTGTGCTTATGCAAGCCCACTTTAAGGACCTCTTAGAAATGGGGTGAGGTCCACAGTAGACAGTTTGAGGTTGAAGCTGTGAGGGTTTGAGGCTGTAACAATGGAGTCGGGTAGAGCATTCCAGGTGTTGACTCCTCTGTTGCTGAAGTCATATTTTCTGCAATCAAGTTTGATATAATAATATAAGGTTATTGCTTCTCTAATACAGTAATAACTTTCATATGAAGAAACTTCAAAACAGAATGCTGATTACAGTAGAGATAATATTTGTTTATGTAGGAGAAAGAATGGCAGAACCTGAGGATGGAATGAAAAGAGGAATCAGCCTAGAATTCTTGCATAACCACAAATGGGTCCAACCTGTCTTGAGTGCCGTTGTCCCTTAACTACAGTAACTCTAACCAAGTGTTTATCATTAGATGAGAAGATTCCTGTCTATAGGCTTTAGCAATAAATCAGTCTAATTGAATCTTCACATGTGGACTTGATCTTTTGCACCTGACAATTTAGCAACTACAATTGTGACTGACAACTCAGTTGTTAAACAAAGCAGTCACTAAGTGGAACTGTGACTGTCCTTGTAAACACGTTTCCTTTGTTTTACAAAGGTCATGAATGTGAGAATTGGTCATAAAGTTACTTTTTCATCACTCATAACTATGAATGGTTGCTAAATGAAGCAGTCACTCAGTGAGGAGCATCTGAGCAAACAAACTGCTTGAAATCTATTTTGCAAGATCTTCTAAATTAATATCAGTGATGTCATGCAAATGAAGAAAAAACTATAGCTAATACTAGGGAAGACTTCATTAATTGTTAGGATCGTTTTTCTTGATTTTTCCTATTTTTGAGGCTGATAAAGCTGAGTTGCCACAGATGGAAAAGTCACAGGTTTCCCTCGTGACAAAGGCTGGAAAATGACTGGCCAGACAAATCAAGATAGAGGTTGTAATTGCACCTGAAAATTAAGAGTACAAAATATTTTACTCCCTAGATGTTGAATCAGAAATCTTGTATATCTATCTGTTTGGTCCTTCTCTAAAAACCTGCATCTGTCTTTTTCTCTCAGACGTAAAGAGTATGGCAAAAGCTTCTGGGTGACACAGTTGATGCTATCAAATGTGCTCTGTGTTAGAGAATTGTCTTTTATTCTTCTCTAGCTCTAGGAATCACACACAGTTCAGAAGGAATTTGCTATCTGTTGAATTCATAATTGTATAATTATTATACAAAAAAGCCATCACTCTGCTAAACAAATAATTCCCTCAACACTGTTCAACTATTTCCAAAGTCTGCATTACTATTACTACTAATCTTCTTGTCATTCCTTATCACCCATCCTCGCCCATTTGTGACTGTATGATGGTAACTTTGTTGCTTGTATCCTTACGATTTATATTAACTGTTTCCTTGTATGATTTGATTGCTTATTGATACCCTATGGCTATCATTAAGTGTCATACCTTATGATTCTTGACTCTTGACAAATGTATCTTTTCTTTTATGTATACTGAGAGCATTTATACCAAGAAAAATTCCTCGTGTGTCCAATCATACTTGGCCAATAAAGAATTCTATTCTATTCTATTCTATTCTATTCTATTCTATTCTATTCTATTCTATTCTATTCTA
>NW_020769311.1:25307359-25345746 GCF_900518735.1 Pseudonaja textilis | reverse complement strand
TATTCTATTCTATTCTATTCTATTCTATTCTATTCTATTCTATTCTAAGCAATAATAGAATTCTAAAGAATTCTATCATTGCTTTGCTGAATTTCTGAGGAATAATAAATCAGATGATTCTGATTATCTTGATAAAATATCTTCCTTTGTTTAAGAAGCTAGCAAACATCTGTTGAAAGATATATTAAGCTCTCCTGATGATTAAGACCAGAAGAAAAGAAAGAAAAAAGCAGTGCCCTGTTACTTTGGACCCCTGGCCCTTCAGGTCCAGCAGTTTCTTTTCACAATTCTCATAGATTATCCTATATCCTAATAAATATCGTACATAATTGTTTTAGAAGCATTTGAACAGAAAGGCTGGGGAAACAGTGTGGGGTGCATGAATGCGAGCTTGTGGAGGCCAGGGGAAGAGAAGTGGGGCTGGGAAAGAGGGCATGGTGTGGGCAAGGAAAAAAAGGTTTGGGGTGCGTGCCTATGATCACACAGAGGCCCCAGGGAAGGAGGATGCTTTTGGCTGCAAGTGGGCAAAGGGGGTGCTGTAAAGGCCAGAACTTCAAAGACCAGGTGTAAGTCCCTTCATTCAGTGCCATTGTAACTTTAAACATTCACTGAACAAATGGTCATAACTCGAAGATTACCTATATTGGAGGGATAGAAATTCATACACTTTTGTTTCTCCTAGCAACCATAGCAATGGGCCCTATTTCAAAGAGGCACATTTAGGGTTTCCATATAAAGTTATTCACCTAAGTATTTCAGAAAACCTGTAAGTCTAGAAATCTACATATTGTTCAAAAGAAATGTGCTTCCATAAATAAATAAAAAAAGGATGCACCATATTGCTAGATAATATAGAACATATGCCAGATATTAGCAACTATTTGGAAAGTATTTGAAAACGGGAGCATCTGCGGTAGTACCTCCTGTTAAAATGGTGCATTATTTCTTATTCTTTCAGGATCTCTGTTCAGGTTTGCCTTCTGGCCAGATTTGCCATGATGAAGAGAGATTGAAGGTGATATTTACAGATATGGCTCGGCACAAAGATGATGCCCAACAGCGCAGTTGGGCCCTCTATGAAGATGAAAATGTCATTTATTGTTATTTGGAAGAACTGCTTCAGATTCTGGTAATTCGTTGCTTTGGCAGAGACAGGCTCTTTATAAAGTTTATTTGCTCAGCACTTTGATTATTACAAATGGAAAGTGAGTGATAAGATAGCTTAATGCCTGGATGGGCGGTTCACAAAATAGAGACCCTTGAAATCAGGAGAGGCTCACATTTTTGGTGCCAACCAACTGATTAAAATTCTCAAATGGAACAATAAATGTTACCTTCTTAGTGAGATAACAATAACACTCCTAATGCTACAGTCAAGTTAGATGAGATCCTAAATATTATGTTGTTGCCTCTTGGGCTAACTCATCTCAAGTGTAGTCAGAATAAATGTTCCAGTAATTGTCAAACTCATTAGACAATTTTTAATCCTCTCCAAGTGGATAATAACATTCATCTTTCATCTGGGTTTGGCTCTTTTTCAAGCAAGTTTATGAGTTTACTCCAAAGGCTCTTAAGTATTTCTTCCTGTAAGAACGTATATAAAACAGAATTGTTGAGAGGGAGAGAGAAACATTCTTGTGGGCAGAGTCTTTAATGTACTTTAATGCACATACAGTTTTAACACTATCAACATTGGAAATAGACAAGATTTTGGAATAACACTGCCTTTGTTGCTCTGTTCTGAACATTGATTTTTTTTCCGCTATTCATTATTACAGACAGATGCAGATCCAGAAGTATGCAAGAAGATGTGCAGGAGGAATGAGTTTGAATCAGTATTATCTCTTGTGACATATTATCAGATGGTATGACATTGCATTTAGGGCATATAAGTTTGACCAAATCTTGAATAGTTTAATTCTTCCTTTTATATTAATAAATTTGAGCAGAAGTAAGACAGCATAGTTATAAGAAAGCTCTTCGCACTCCCCCGCCCCCAAATCTCTAGGTTCTCTTATTTTAGGTGTGTCTTCAATCGGTCTGACTAATTAGTAAAAATAGCAGGCAAGGCAGCCTAAAGTATGAACTTGTGGGCAAAGTACAAGAACAATGGCTAAATTTCCGAAGTCTGGTGTGACCACACTAAAACAATAGAATATTCTCAAAGATTGCTTTGGATTCTCTATGTCAGGAAAAAAGTGGATGGAAATAACAATAACATTCGGGGTAAAATGCATGCTTTTGTAGGAGATGACCAGGCTGAGCCCGAGGGAAGGGTCAAACATGTCATCAGTCTCAAGTCCCTTCATGCCCACAAGAGATCTAAGTTCAGTCCACCTTGAATTCCTTTGACTTTTTATCTACCAATTTGCTTTGAGCATTAGTAGTTCAGATTCTTGTAGAGACCATGAGTTTTCAATACATTTTTATATTCATTTTAAACTGCCTGGATTTCCTGATTTTCCCATGCTTGACAGCTTTGTTTTCCCCAAAAAAGTAGAAATAATGAATGCCAGAGTCCCTCCTAGCAATTTGAAAGCTAAATGTAGCTTCCCTACTTTAAGGAAGAGAAGTAGCAGCCTTACTGTCATTGGAAAGATTTCCACAGGTGCCTTGGAATATTAGCAGATTGTTCCCATTTCTTGATTAATTGAGACACATCTGTGTATTGGGTTGGAAATTAAGCTACAGGTAGTCCTCAACTTGCAACTATAATTGGGATTGGAATCTTGGTCATTGAGAGAAGTGGTCATTAAGTGAGATGGCCACTTTTCTGCTGGCAGCCATAGCCCCTACAGAACATTATTCCCCCTGAAGTTTGGCAGGCCTCTCTCCTTCAAGCCTTCTGAAAAGTACTAAAGACCTGACTTTACCCCCAAAGCACTGGGATAGCATCAGGGGACTGCCTGTCAGGAGCCCGACTTAATGCCAGGTGTTGTTTTAATGTTTGCTGTTTTAATCGTTTAATATGATTTTTGTGTTGTTTTAATTGTGAATGGGAGTCATCTGGAGTTTGGTATAAGATGAGTAGCCATACAGTATAAATGTTTTCAATAAAATAAAATAATTTGTTTACTGAAATTATTGCGGTCAGCATAGAATAATTATTTTCTGAGTTTACCTGGAATACTTCACTTTCTGAATAGCAAGTAAAAGAAACATACATTATTTATAGTTAGGTATTTTGTTAATTAAAAACAATTTTCTTCTTAAGGAGCACAGAGTTCCATTACGCCTGCTGCTTCTGAAATGTTTTGGAGCAATGTGCAATTTGGATGCTGCTATTATTTCTGCTCTGGTTAATTCTGTTCTGCCAATGGAGCTAGCCCGAGATATGCAAACTCATACCCAAGGTAAGGCATATTTTATACAGTAAATCTTCCTATAGCTCAGACAGAATACAAATTTTTCTTTTACTGATGATATGTTACTACATTTTGAGGCTCTTAAGGAGTATATTCCAAAGCTATATTGCAATAAAGATGCATAATGATGGTCTGTGTTGAACATGATGTTGTGGAAAATCTGGATATAGATTTAACTAATATGTAGTAATAAAGTTATGGATCATAACCTTTTCCTTTTCATTGAGGATCCCTGATACGGGTAGTTAGGGGGGAAATTACATTAAAGACTATAATGGTAACTTCTTTATTAGAATATAGGAATGCTATAGGGACAATATATCTTGAAGAATTTGACAATGGCCCCCATAACATGCTGATGGCAAACTGTAAAGGTTGAACTGGAAGATGAAAATGTAAAAGATAATACAGCTGGTTTGAAATTCATTCACCAAAACAAGGCTATTTACTCAATGATTTATCATCAGTTTGAGGAAAAGTATTGACAGAGGTGTCCTAAGGTTTAGTTCCTGGGTCTTCTATTCTTCAATGTTCTGTTAATTAATTGGTAAAGGCGGAATACAGATCAGATTTGTGGATTATTTCAATTTGAGCAAACTGGCTAGTATCCTAGAAGACAGAAATAAACATCAAAACAATATTGATGAATTAAAGAAATGAACAGAAAGTAACAACAAAATTTAACCAAGACAAATGAGGAGTTCACTTAAGAAATAAAAACCAAATGTGTAGATATAGGATTGAGAATATATAAGTGGGTATTATTACATGGTAAAAGCTACTGGAGTAATAAACTGAATATCAGCCACCCTAAAAAGAAAATGCTAATTTTGGCTGCACCAACAGAAATACAATTATAAGAAGTAATGTTTTCACTTTATTCTGCTTTGGTCAGATCCTACTTTAAAGACCAAGTCTCATTTTGGATACAATGATACAGAAAAACTTGCATAGATTTGGGAAAAGGAAATGAGGGTAATAGGCAACTACGAATTAAGACAATTTGTTTATATTTCCTATTTCTAAACTGCCTATCTCCCTCAAAGAGCAGCTCTATTGGTGATATGTTTAATATTTAAAAAGAGAGAAAGGAAGGAAATGAGACCACTGTCCAAATATCTGGAAAGCTATCTCATAGAAGGTCAAGATCTATTATCTAACATTTGAGGGTGCTGGAGACTGAATTAAGTTATATTAAAAGAAGATAGATTCTGGTAGAATGTTAGAAAAAAAAAACCCTTAATATTAAGAGCAACTTAACAATGAAACCAGTTACCCAGAGTTGCTGAATTTGTTCAGCGACATCTGTTGGAAATGCTTTGTTTTGGATTTCAAAACTGGACAGCAGATTTGACTTGATCCCCCAAATGGCCCTTTCCAACTCTATAGTTCTATGAAGTTTTTGGTGGTAATCAGTTTTAGCAGCAATTTTCAAAGGGAATCTCTATTTTCCTCGTGGTGCATGACAATTATGTTCTGTTATGGAGAAATGAAGATGAAGGCATGGATGTGGCTAGAACACAGCTTCTCTCTCTCTCTCTCTCTCTCTCTGTCTGTCTGTCTGTCTGTCTGTCTCTGTCATTTGGAGGAGTTAAAATAAGAACCATGGATTGGGCAAAGTTGTCTGTCCAACTCCCAGAGCTCTAAAACATACCGGAGACTGGTGTTTTACAGTTCTTCATGGCAGCATCTGTAAGGACACTCTGGGTGATCCCAATTCCTCTCCTTCATACAGAGGGGAATTCAGGGAGCCAGTTCCTTCATCGGCTTCATTTTCCATCGTGATCATTGGTTCCACTAAAAGTGAAGTTATCTTAGTCTGCCATTGCCTCCCTGGAAGTCTGCCATAAGGGTGGTTTTAAGGTGGGATTCCGATACTCTTGAATAACTTTTATATTGGACTTCAGCTTTGACAGCAAGAACCATCATTGGCACTTAATGGAGCCCTTGGAGAAACATTCATTTAATATTGGTGAACATTTATTGGCTGTTAACAAAAAGCATGGAAAATTTGCCATAGTTGTTTTGTTAATATATTGGCTGTAACATCAGCAGGTAGCAGCAGAAGCTAAGCATGGTCCGTTCTGCATAGTACTTAAATAAGAAAGCCCTTGGAACTCAAGGATTGGTGGATGAATGACAAGGTTGGAAGAAGACAGGGACAGGTTACTTCATAGCATTGCCAAGAAAACTTTATGCATGGCCAACATTGTCTTATTGGCAGGACAAAAAAAAAAGCACTCAATCTTTATAATTAGGTAGATTACCTTTATTTTAAATGACACATCACTAAAAAAATCTGATTTAGTAGGAATGACATTGCCATCTAGGATTTAAATAGATCATATTAATAAACATGATCAACTGTTTTAGTATACAGTATTTTCCTTTTAAGAAAAAGCGTTAGGATGAAAAACTTCTAAGAGAATACATTGGAGTGCATTTGCCCTAAGTATCAAAGACAGCTGATAAGACACTAAAATGGCCTTTCTCTACTGCAAACAGAAAAAATATGATAGACACAGAGGCTGAGCTAGAGAACATTTTACATTGGATCAAAGCCCTGCTCTATCTGGGTCTGAATCTGACCATCAAGACTGCTGGGCAACCTTAACAAAATGAAAGGGGAAATCCTGAATAAGTATCAAAGCCATGTTAGAACTCATTAGTAGGGATATGCAGTGCTTCTTGCTCAAAGACATATAGGTGCCTTGGAGTGTAGGTATGAATGTAGCACCTATGTACAGTTGTTTGAAGCAGCCACACCTTTCTCTGGGAGAAGATTTGTTGGGCTGAAGAATTCTCAGCCAAATGTGATGCATCATGAAGCATCCTTTGAATACGAAATCCTATGTAGCTGTAATAACCACCTTTACACATAACAGTGCAATTGCTATAGGATACATTCTGATCCAAGTACTGAATATGACATTTTTTTATGCCTCTCCTTTTGAGATTTGGCTGTGTACACATACGCACTCACTAGTTTTCTTTTTATCATCGGAGTTTGATTGTCTGCCATGTCAGAAGACCGAATATTTCTACGTTTGTTTGCAGAACTTTTGGGACACCATTTCTCTCTGCAGCTTGATAGTGCAGATTAAAAATGATGCTGACACTTCATGTTAGCAGGACGATTGCCTTTGCTTCAAAAAGGGGTGCTGGCTTGCCGCCACCTAAACAGCAGGATTCAATTCCGTCCCTCACTAATTTCAGTCTGTTACATTCTGCTATATTCAGTCATTTCCTCTAAGAAATCCCTGCTATCATTCATTCAGTGTTTATATTCTTTTACCATTGTATTTGTTGGCAGCCAGATAAATGGGGAGTCTCATTGTGTCTTTATCTTCACCCTTTTCCTGTCTTTCCAAGTCCACGTGCATAGCCAGTTAACTCACACAAAATATGCATGTTGTGATAGGGTTTTTTTTTGCATTTGTGTTGTCTCTTGATACTTCCTTGTAGGTAGGACATTCCATCTGTTTGGTGTCAGACTCTGGCTTTGTGGTTGATATTTCTTTCCTAAATGGCATGATCTTAGAGTGGCACTATAAAGTACCTTCACCTTTTTACTATTGCTGCTACTCTTACACTTAATTCTGCTTTTCGATGTCCAACAATTGAAGTCTATCAGCAGACGGGCACGTGAGGTTAGAATAGGAACCCCTCACAGGTCCAGCTACTGAGGTATCAGTTTCAGAAAAAATGTGTCTTATCTGTTTGCTCCTTGACATGTTTTCTAACCAAAGCTTGTCTTTTTCATGGCTATGTGTTACATCTATTTTGCATGCATGTCACTGCTAATGTGTTAGACTCTTCATTGATTGGTACTTGTTCATTGATGGGCAAAACTATCACGACTCTTTCATTGATGTTCAAATGGTGGTTCATTTAAAATAACAATTGGCAAAGGAGGACCGCAGCAATAGATGCCGAGCACTTTGCACTGCTTTGATTCCTTTCTAAGAGCTATTTTGTAACTCAGTGCTTGGGGGATTTTTTTTTCCCCCACCCCATTGCTGTCAAAGAACTGTAAACAGGATTTCTCATGAAAAATGACTTTGCATGGTATAGTGATGGAAGCTTATTTTGGTGCTAGCCACTTGGGTATTGAGGCTGATCCATCTTCTGATAGATTGCAGAGTGTCTAATCCTTTTTTGTGGCTGGCAGAGATCAGGGTAATCCTTGCTGACTCTCAAGCAACTCAGATTGGTGCCAAGCCTGCAGTAGCTATTCCATAGCATCCCAATTTTAGCTTCCCAATTTTAAAGAGAAACATAGGATGGTAAAACACTAGATTCTACATGATTTTGATGAAAATATACAACACTTCCACTAACACTGGCATTATGGCTGCTCCAACTCCCCTCTTTTTTTTAAAAAAAAAACTATACCTGTGATACAACAATGGCCTTTTTTTGTAGAATGGTTTGCTTGGGACACTCTTATTTCCTTTAGTTTAAGTAACTAAAACAAATCTTGTGATTTCATATTAATGCATTTATAGAATAATTATGTTGACTTACCTGCTGTCTATTTTTTGAAGTTCTAGTGATTTGATGTAATTGTTGCAGATCTTGAATTATCCCTGGTCTTTCCCTCTTCCGCAAGTAACAGCTACTGGCCTTTGTAACATAGTTGCAAAATATAATGATATATTTTATACTTGAATTGCCTTATACTGGAAGCAGTGAGCTAATTGGAACATGGATATTGGTTCATAGATGCCTGGCTTGTCCCAAACAAAGCATGAACTCCATAGGTTAAAAATCCTGGCAATGTTTTGTTAACTGCCCAAAGGCCATTCATTCCTCTGCCAGGAGAGTAAATGAGTAGAATTCAAAGTTACTCCTGGTTTTTCATCTCTACAGGTAATTTGCCTGTAGTGATGAACATAAGGTGAAGGACTCAGAGAAGATGTCAGGGAGAACCAGATGTGGTCTGTCAGCTGCCAGTTGTCATCCATTCCCTTTGAAAAACAGCTACAGCTGCTACAGTGATAAGTCTGTAGGGCTGAAGCTGGAAAACAAATTTAGCACAAGTGGGGAGATAAGGAGTGTGGCGGGGAAGAATGATGCAGTCTTCCAGAAAGTTGGTTGCCAGTTTGGTCCAGTGCAGGGGTGTCAAACTCGCAGCCCACGGGCCAGTTGCATCACATGCTGGCCCCGCCCGCGCCCAGTTTAGTGAAGGTGGGAAATGTCCTGATATATCACATGATGACACTGTGACAAGGCAAGTTTGACACCTCCGGTCTAGTGGTTAAGAAAGGTCAGGTTAGAAACCAGGAGGCAATGAGTTCTAGTCCATCTTTAGGCTTGAAAGCAGGCTGGGTGACTTTGGGCAAGTCCCTCTCTCAGCCTGTGAGTCACAATTTTAAAATGGCATACATACCCTGTACTGAGAGAGTGAATGGTGTACAGTGATTTTCAAGCTTGGCAGCTTCAAAATGTGTGGACTTCAACTTCCAGAGTTCCCAAGGCAGCATGCTGGCTGGAGTGTTCTGGGAGTTGGTCCACACATCTTAAAGTTGTCTAGCTTGAAAAATATTGCTATAGAGTATATCTCTTTATTCTGTTTTATATCAGAGCAAAGGGAATGCATCCAAAGCATGGACCTCTCTGCTTTCTTTTCACATTTTCAAGAAATTTAGGTCAGTCCTGCCAATCCTGATTCAATGAATCAGAATTGAGCTAGAAGGGAGCTTAGAGGTCTTCTAGTCCAACCCCCTGCTCAAGCAGGAGACCTTATATCATTTCAGACAGATAGCTATCTAATCTTTTCTTAAAAATCTAATGATGAAGACCTACAATTTCCGAAGGCAAGCCATGCCACTGTTAATTGTTCTCACTGCTTGGAAGGATCTCCTTAATTCTAGTTTGTTTCTCTCCTTGATTTGTTTCCATCCATTGTTCCTTGTCTTGCCTTCTGGTGCTATGAAAAATAAGTTGACCCCCTTTTCTTTGTGGCAACACTCAAATACTAGAATACTGCTATCATATCACCCCTAGTCCTTCCTTTGTCTAGACCAGCCATACCCAATTCCTGCAACCATTCTTGATATGTTTTTGTGTCTTTTTGTTGCTCTCCTTTGGACTTTTTGTAAAGTGCAATTAGTCTAATTAATTTCCAATTAATATATCTTGGTGTGACTGGTAGTGCCAGCTGATGGAGATTGATAGTCATGCCATCTCAGTGTGAAATAAAATGACACAGTGGATAGGAAAGGGACAAATTTATTCTAGGATCAAATAAATTTATGCTAGTCGTCTTGCAAGATGGATAACCTAAGCATCAGTCCTTATTTAAATGACTTTCATTGGATTATTCATTATTGCATATAATACCACAACTCCGTTTATTTCTGCATGGCTTGATGATCTATTATAAATAAGACAAAGTGTGTTTTGTGGTGTTCATGTGCCTCTTATGCAGCATTTCTCACATAAACCCCTGTTGGAACATGCCAACTAATTAAGATTCAGGAAAGACAGCGGATGTGATTCTGTGGAGCATTCATGTATAGATGCTGCAAGTGAAAATTATGCTGTAGTAGGAGACTCTGGGACAGGTTGATGCATGAGATCCGTATGTGCTTTGGAAGGGAAGCAAAACTGCACACCTGGAATGTTACCGAATCTCAGAAGGCTTCCACTCACATTTGCTTAGACTGATCTTTCCCAGAGAAAATATTTCCCTCGTTTTACAGCAGGCACTTAAGTTATAGTTAGATGATAAATGTGTATTATATTAAATGTACTTTATATGGAGATCTATTTTTAACTTTTATTTATCGTTAAATATTTTGCTTTTTTCCTGTTGGAAGTTAAGTTTGAAAATAGGCAACAGTCAATGTGCTACAAAACAGTCTGTTGGGAATGATAGTCACCTAACAGTTGGGTTGGAAATATATAAACCAGGATAGTAATTTAATACTGTATCTTTAAGAGAATGCTGTAACTGTGATTGGCTGAGGTTCCTCCGACAGCCATAAGATGGAGCCAGAAACCTGATTTCTTCCTCTTCTTGCATTTTCCCTATTGCCTTTTGCCTGATCGTCATTCTGCTTGGATTGCTGTGAGTCTTGCAACTGTTAGCAAACTCTGTTTACTGAACTTTGTTTATGATACTGGACTTCATTTTTGGATTATCCCTGGACTGATTGTATTGAATACTACCTGCTTTAACCATGTATGATTTGTACTGTTTGTTGAACTTTGTTTACCTGTTTACAGGAAGTAAAACCTGCATTTTACTATTCAGTGTATCTGTATGCTGGTTGTGTGTTATTCCTCACCACTCTCACTACGTTTCCCTGAGTGCACTCATTCTCCTGACAGGGAATACCTCTACCTATCCTACCTTATTTTATAAAGGGATTGTGCATAAATTTTCATAAGGGTTTAAGCTTTAAGATACATCTGAAAACAGGCAACCATCCAACTGGTCACAATTTTTGCTCAGCCAACAAGTAGCTAAAAAGTTAATTATTATGTATTTGCAGAAAATGACCTAGTTGCTTAGCTGTGTCATAAATCTGTCTACTTATCTTACAGATTAACCAGCCTTGTCAGTTTTTGGATTTCAGATTTTCTGAAGGGTAGTTCAAAACAGAAATATGTCATCTGAATGCTTAAGGAAAAAGTGTCAGAAAAAGCCACACAATAATTGGTTTTAATATAGAATAAGCTGGTGTCAAGCACTCTAACACATTACTAGTTCCTACAATGTGTAGTGCTTCCTAATGTATCACAAGGAAACTACACCTGTGGTTCAAAAAATGGAGGAAATGTCTTTGAAACTTTAACTAAATTAGAAGAAGATGATGATGTACACCCAACTCTAAAATGATACTAGTTATAGAACATTTACACTCAAGATTTCTTTGTGATTGTTGTGGGCTAGTATACGGTATTTCATACTGAGATATGTACTAATTTAAAATGTCCATATGTGGTTTGGTTTTTAATGCATTTGTTACATATACTTTTCAGTTGTGGCTGTATAGATGTCCAACAGAGAAGATAGATTCTGTACTGAAAAATATGGTAAATTCTGAGACTATACATGCATGATACTCTACCATTTCAATATTGTTAGAGTTGATGATTTTTCTTCCCCCCTAGATCATCAGAAGATGTGTTACTCTGCACTGGTGCTGGCAATGATATTTTGTATGGGAGAACCTCTTCCATACCATCACTATGGTGAGAATGATTTCCAACAGAGGGAGAAATAGATGGCAAGTAGCCATTTAATAGGACTTATGTACTTCTAGATCTCTCTTACTCTTTAACTCTGTTGCATTTCCAGATCTCTTATTAATTTGGAAAGTACCCAAAATATGATAAAATTACTTAAGTTCTTAACAGAAACCGGTAGGCTTCAGGGATTCTAGAACAAGGTCCCAATGTTCTTTAAACCTTTTGCATCGTATGTCAAATATATGTGTTATTTTTAATCTATCAATATAATAAACATTCTGATGTACAACATCAAGAGAATCTATGCTATCAGGTAGCACAGAAGAACTTTAAATAAAATAAATATCTAATGTTGTATTGGAACTAAAAGGTTTTTTTAACTGCATTAAATAGATATAAAAAGACTCTGATAGATTTGCGGGATACTTCAGAAAGAGCAAAGGGTAGCTTTATTTATTTTATTTATTTTTATTTGTCAATTGCTTACAAGATAATAGGTATAAGTAAAAACATAGTTATGAATACATGGATACATACAGGAATGAATATATATATATATATATATATAAGTTTTTGCAGGTACTTACATGTATGGTATTCAGCCTTGTTCGGGTATTTTCCCACGTCATTATAGTTGTGCTTTTCCTACAACTTTAAAAGCACAACTATAATGACATGGGAAAATACCCGAACAAAGCTGAATACCATACATACATACATACATACATACATGCATACATACATACATAAATACATACATATGAAACAATAGGTTAGGGACAGTAGGCACACTGGTGCGCTTATGCACTCCCCCTACAGACCTCTTAGGAAAGGGGTGAGGTCAGTAGTAGACAGTCTAATGTTGAAGATTTTGGGGTTTGGGGAAAAAAACACAGCTTATAGTGCAGGGCAACTTGCTAAACAGAAATGAGTTTTTTTAAAAAAAAAACTCAAAGTAGAAACTGATGCAATATCTGGATTGCATTTTTTTTTGTTTTTTTCACCAACAAGTAAAAAGCAATAAATCACCAATTTATCTTCCAAGCACTGATCCAGATAACCCTGTTTCTTCAAACTATTGTTTGTCTAGCAGAATAGATAGCAACTTTAGGGGCAACAGGAAAGTATGAAAGAAGATGTCAATTCCCTTGGAATTTTGGGAGCAACATGTGCCAAGCAATGTAAGAGAACAAACATTGATTTTGTTGCATCATCTTCGTGTGATCCTACAATTGTTTTTGTAAGATCAGCTTATTCTCATAAGCTGTAAAGCTTTCATAATAGGTATAGCAAACAAAGATGGGTGGCTAATGTTTAGGCCTAATTGTAACTAGACAAACTAAGTCCACATCTGTTTGTGATGTTGTAGGTAAGGAGAGTTATCCCTGGCATAGAGATAGCTTTCAAGAAATCTGCTTCTTAGTGATGAAGGGTTCAATTTTGGAGTGGGAGTCTTTCCTGAATCTTCAGTAGAAACATTAGAATGTGGCCTTCAGGCAGACAGTGAGAAAACTCACTTGGCCTTCGATCTCCCCAAATACTTTTCCTCTCAAATTGAAAAATGGATATTGGGAATTGCAATTGTGCATGGGGGATACAAGAAAAGCAATAGTGAAAAAACTGCCTGTTTAATCTTCCCTCCAGAGCCGCATTTCCCCAAACTTTCCAGGTTGGAGGTGAGGGGGGGAAGTGGGGATGGTTTTGTGTGAAGGGCAGGTGCATACTCAGCTTCATTTGTGGGAGCAGTGGATAGGCACACCCACTATTTGCGGAAGTGAGGCTGCAAGTGCTGGGCACCTGCCACTTGTGTGAGTTGGGCTTTGCATGCATGCTAGTCTATCACTCATGCAAGTGGGGTTATGCACACGTGCCAGCCCGCCACTCACTCGGCCCGGTTGCAAATAGGCCATAGCCTGGTAGTGGGCCACGGCCAACAGGTTGGGGCCCCCTGCTCTGTCTAGAGCATATCCTTCTCCCCTCCAAACTATTCTCTCCCCACCCGCTACTTTAGAAATCTTCCATGGCAGATCTGAGTTCATGGTATAGGTCTACAAATAACCTGGAATTTGTCTCCTACATATCTCAGCAACTAGTGGCAACTAGCTTCAAGAATGGCTGGCTTTAACCAGCAAGGCTGTTACCCAGCTCATGTTAGAGTTAATTCTTTCCATGTAACAATGCAATGTCTCTTTCCTTTATTTTTTTCTACAGAGCATCTCAATTCCCAATTTATTCAGTTCCTATTACATGTGATTGAAGATGGACTTCCCTCAGATAGCACAGATCAGCTGCCAGATCTATTCATTAATGTTCTCCTGGCTTTTAATCTTCACATTCCAGGTCAGTAGTGGAAGTTTTTCCCAACTGAGAATATATTGGGGTTTCAGTTAATGTGCAACTTCTTTTCATTGTCATGCTAACTTGAAAACAGCCTCAATTTCCACATGTAGAATAAGGTATATTCTATGCTTCAGAATTCTGGAAGTAAAAGGGTAGATATTTTTAAGTAATGCTAAACTTTTTCCTAAACTTAACCAGCCAATCCTTAAACAGCTAAACTTGGTATGGCAGCACAGTGCCCCGCAAACATCTGATAAATTGTCCCAATGTTGAGCAAGGTTGTGATCGTTTTCTAAAAGATCCTCTCCCATGTAATCCCATTTCTACAAAGATAAAACTTTGTAATGCCGTTGAAGCAACGGCTGAAACTTCAGACCCTGAGGTTGCATGCTAGAGGTTGCATGCTAGACTTGAATGGGGAATCCCCACCCCATCCAAGACAAAAAGTTTTTTTAAAATCCTAGATCCAAGGAGTCCAAACAGCCACAGCACTCAGTCGTGACAGGATTGATCCTGAGTCTGTTCCTTCCCCCACTCAGACCTGAACAAAGTCCAGACACTGTATTGTTGCCACCCCCGCCCTATTCCTAAATATCACTTTTCTCCCAAAGATAAATATTTTTCTCCAGAGATATAAAATTGCTTCTTAAGGGAATTTCTCATTAAAACTTTCTCCTCAGGCAAAGGATGCACACGGATAGCCACCTCAGGCTTCAGAATTACAACAAAATTTATTGAGTAAAAGGAGCCCAAGAAGCACACTGTCTTTAATCCTGCGTTTGGTTACATCCCCATCATAATGCTAGGCATTCCTCATGACTTCGCCGGCATCCGTTAAAGTCTATGCCAGCCACTGCATCCTGCAGTTAACTAAATTAAGAACCATATCTTTAGTCTGGATCTCTCCAACACTCATGAAATAAATTTATATTCTAATATTTTGAGGGCAGGGTGAAGAAGCATTTTCTATTTTAATTGTACACATGATTATTTATAAGCCTCATGTCACCTCTTAATTAGCCTTTTGACAGGCTATCCTGTACTACTATAGCCTCATTAATGTATTACTGTGCATTCATTTCATTCGCAACCCATAGGAATGATTTATCTTGAATCAGATGTCCCCTTGCTGCTTTCCCCTGTGACTAAAGCACGTGTTGGGAGAGTGTGGATCCCATAATCCTTCATTTTGCAACTAGAAATTCACAGTTGTAATAATGAGATAAGATTTCAGCTTTGCTTATCACGGGACTGCCTTGCGTTTTATAATACCACTTCATATCCTGCTGGTGTGTGTAAAAAGCCTGGGTTGCATGGGTTAAAACTTAAATAATCCTCCGCTTCAAGGGAGAGAGCACTTCACAGGACTCTTGTCAGTGTAATTCTACAGTTAACCAGGCATCTTCCTCTTTTTAGTGAGTGGCAGATTTTCTGCTGTGCCCTATGAATCTCATTAACTGTAGAAGCATCGGAGTCTCTTTTACAAAGATACTCTATTGGACAGTACTTTCTTCTGGAATGCCTGCTCTTTCATATTCTGGCCAGACTGAAAACCTTTTGGGAAGCAGCTTAACTTATTCTGGCTGGTAGTGATTGCAAGCATTAAAAAAAAAAAAGAAACAAAGCAAGACACACAATACGCTGTCTTGCCTCTTAAATCCCAAGCAATTTGGCACGTTCTTACACTGTCACATGGTAGCTGTCATATCTTAATTGCTTAATGCATTTATAAAAGATGCCATCCCACATTGCATCATTTTGATGGAGGAAGGAATAAAAAAACACTATAATCAGCAGCTTGTCATATAGATGAGGAAAAACATCATTGGTATTTGGATGATGATGTAGTTTTTTTTTCCTTTGAAACACAGAATTAATCATGTGACCTGATCAGGTTCACTTTCTTTGCTCTTTTATTCATTATTTTCCTTCCTTTGTTATGTGGCTTAATTAGAAATTAGCCAATTACATCTGCAGGACTACCCAGCTTTGGGAAATATTTTTTTTCTGTTTGGGATACAGTGGAAAACCATGGGGTATGACACAATAACATAGATTCCAAAGGGAGAAGCAATACCAGTGGGTCACCACTGTGGGGCGTTGGTATGAGCTCTTATTAGAGATTTCTTACCAGCTGCAATAAAGAAGAGTAAGTGCGCTCAGTTTTTAAAAAATATTTGTGGAAATAACTTAGACTCTTTAGTTACTTAGGTGCCATTTGTTTATTGAAAAGTTAGAGAGATTTCAGCTTGTTTGTCATAAGTCTTCAAGTACAATTCCATTGCATAATAAAAAAAAACTACATTACCATCCAAATACTAATGATATTTTTCCTTATCTATATGACAAGCTGCTGATTATAGTGTTATTTTTAATTCCTTCCTCCATCAAAATGATGCAATGTGGGATGGCATCATTTATAAATGCATTAAGCAATTAAGATATGACAGCTGCCATGTGACAGTATAAGAACTTGCCAAATTGCTTGGGATTAAGAGGCAAGATGACATCACAGCGTATTGTGTGTCATTGAGTATCATTGGCATATTGGTGATATCTCACTCTTATGTTATTGAATCACCTGGTGATTTCATGTACATATTAAATAATGAGAACATCAAACCATGAAGCATCCCATACAAGATGATTTATGGGGCAGATCCTGGAGGAAAGAGAACTAGCATAATTCCATGTTCCCAACTCCAACTCCCTGAATCAGTCCAGAATTATACCATGGTTCATGATGGGAAGTCATGATAGGAGATCAAAGAGAGCAAGAAGGAATGCACTACTCTCATTCTGCTCCCTTTCAGGTGTCATCTACAACTAAAACTAATGCATTTTCAGTTCCACCTTACTGGAAAGGGTCCAGGTAATTTAAAACATAGCCCTCTGAAGCTACAAGACAATCACCTTCTCTAAAAAGGAATGGTTATAAACAGGCTGCAAATTGTCCAAAATTGTCCAAAACTCTAGGAATGGCTTCTTGAGGACAGAGCAGATTGCTGACTCCTTAAGGGATAGCAAAACTGATCCTTCTCAAAGATTAGTTGACAGATCTCAAAGACTGCCAACTAGACCAAATCACAGGTCTCACCAGGCAACCTTGGAATGATAAGGCTCTGACATTGAGATGATCCAAGAAACCTGTCCACTTCCTTGAGAATAACAACTTCAGGATCAAACTCAGCCCAGGGTGTGCTTCAATCAACTAATAAACCCTCTTCTTGTTTCCTAGTTCCAGAGCATAATGTGATCATGGTTACTGTGAAGAAGCACTCTAACATCAAAATATTTACAGAGAAGCTGCTACTGCTTCTGAATCGTGGAGGTGAGGTCTCTTGCTGTTTTATTATTTATCCAGTTTGAGACAGAACTAATGGGAGAGTTGATCTAGGAAACTAGAGGCAAAGAAAGATCGGTAAACAGCCTCTCAATTCCAGGAGGTTTCTGCTTTTTAAAAGGTCTAGGTTAGGAAAGCGTGTCCAGCATCTGCATCCGAGACATTGACCTGCTGAAATGCTGGCTTGGTTTCCGTTCAAATGACCTGCTATTAAACCGTTTCCTAAATTGTTTGTCCTTGTGGACAAACACTTGCAACACTGGGATCATGGCTCCTAATATAACCAAAAAGAGCACGATCTTGTCTTCATGAACACCCATCCCTAATGCCTGTGAAAATCAGCCGCATTCTGTTTTCTTCCTTCATAATTTTATCAGACAAGTTTGGTCATTGACTTCCAATGAAGATAATGTTCCACACCCTGTGAAATTTCCCAGTCCAGGATATGAGAAGCATGATAGCTTAATGTATCTTAATGTATATATCTGCTTTGTATGCCACAAGAAAGCTACAGTCTGGCTTCTTAGGGGATTCTTTTCTCTTCTTCCCCGCCCCCCCCCCCCCCCCCCCCCCCCCCCCCCCCCCAAACCCCCCTCCTCCTCTTCCATCTTTCAATTAGTTTAACCACGGATTACTTTTTCCAGCAGTGTTAAATCTGCTGAATCTACAGAGCCTATAGAAAAGCACTTCATTTAAAATCTGGAAAGCCTTATTTCTAGACAGCCTAATACCATTGTATCCATGCTTTCCTCACAAAGCTTTGTGCAGTTTAATGCCTTTAGGAACAGAAAGGCTATATTTGTTTGTGTGTGAAGAGATAAATGTGTACTCATTTTGAAACAAAGGAAAAATTAAATCAAATTATTTTGTTTGAAGATTAATAGATTCCTTTATTTCTGGTTTAAATTTTTTTTTTTCCAAATGAAAATTGTGTTCTTTTCATTTTGCCAGCCAGGAGCTGATTTTAGATTTATATTACTCAACAGAGCTTTAACTTATTCCATTGCGAAGTCCATTCTTTGAAGAATCCACTGAATATTGAGTAGCAAATTAAATTTTTCCATAGAAGCCTCTTTAGAGATATGTCCTGCTTTATGTTTTTTAACATCATGGAAAATATCCATTGGTTTCATATTTCTTCATATAGACAGCAAAAAAACCCTATTTTTGAAAAACAATTACCGGTCAAATAAAATGTTAACAGTTGTTCATATATTAAAACATAGACCGGTTTACTGCAGCGAAGGGCCAGGTAGCTACTTTTTGCCCATTTGCAGATTTAATAGTCCACTTGCACCAATATTGTTCAATGAAAAAGAGCATTTTGACATTTGATTTCAATGGCCAAAATTACACCAAACCAGTGCTGTGGATTCACATCATTGTAGGTAGGAAAAAGAAAGATACTGTAGTTCTATGAAACACCCAAGCACCCTACGTGATTATCATACTCTAGAACTGACACTGAAAACTCAGGGCATCTCCAGTTTATACTTCAAATGGAAAAGGGAACGGAGAAGAAAGGTGTTGCAGAAGTGTGAATTGAAGGACAGGTTTGAGGGGAAGCTCAGGGAAAATTATGTATCAGAGAAAGGTTAATGAATATAGATTTATTGACCCGGAAGGCAAGATCTCAAGTAGATTCTCATGGAAAAAGGAGATGTCGCACAAGAAGAAACTTGAGTAAACGTAGCTTCTTCCACCAGAATATTTTAATATCAGGAGAGTTTCATGAGCCGAAATATTCTCTTTCAGACAATTAACCTGGATAATTAAAAAGCACACAAAATTTTATGCTGTATTGATACACCTGCTGTCATTGTAGCTGGAGTCAGTTCACTCTATCTAATGTTTCCTCTCTGGAATAATTTTCTTTAATAAAAGAATGTAAGCTGTGGCTTGGAAGTATTCGATCTGCCTGTATTGCTCATTCATGCACACACTTCCTTCCAGAATCCTTGCTGGATTGATCTGAACAAATGCTACTGTCATGCCTGTACTGTGTTCTACGGAATAAATGACTGCATTTTTGCCTAAATGAGAAATGGCAGCGCATGACAGAATATCCCCCTTTCTTTCTTTTTTATCAGATGATCCTGTGTGCATCTTTAAACATCAGCCCCAGCCTCCACATTCTGTATTGAAATTTCTTCAAGACATCTTTGCTTGCAAGGATACTGCGAGCATCTTCTACCACACAGACATGATGGTAATGATCGACATAATTGTGCGACAGATTTCGGATCTCTCCCCTGGAGAAAAGGTATAAAACCCACAGGAGGAAAGGTAGTACTAGGTTTTTCTCCTCAAGAGGGAAAACATGACAAGATGAATGTTTGGCGCAGATATATGAGCTAGAATGGTAGAAGAAGCTTTTCTCTCTTCTGTGATCTTATTGCTATAAAATGAGGAAAGGAATCAATGGTCTCCCATATCACTAAACAACAACTCCAGCTGCCCGAGTCAACTCAATCAGTGATGAAGGGGTGTTGTGATTTAGGAACATCTGGAGAGCCAGAGGCTGTTCTAAAGCATGTACAGTCATCTCATATCTACAGAGTTGAATAGATTAATAAGATCTCATTTAGATTTAAATTAAATTAGATGTCTATGGTAGGTAATAGTCAAGCTACAAATTGCATTAATTATGTGCCTAATTACCTAAAGTGACATGCACAGGATTCTGATTCAAATTAAGACCACTTTGCACATGGAGAGGAAGTTTAAATTGCTTGCTCCCATTCTTGAGCTTTTCCCACGCAGCCGAGAGAGAGGAATTAAAGAGAACAAGAAGAGGATGCTTTCTTTCAGTGCCAGTAGAAGATTTTCCTTTATCAATGGAGGCATTATTAGGATACAAGTCGTGACATTTCTTGCTGAATTTATAAGGAAGCTGTTCTTTCTCTTTTTCTTCTTTTTTCAAAACACTATTTAAAGAAAACACAACTTTAAGGGCATTTAATCAATGCTTATACACTGTACTCTTGTTTTTACTTCAGAATAAAAATCAAGGACGATTGCAATCTAATGAAAACAATGACATGTTTAACTTACATGAAATAACCAGGAACTTTTTTTTTTATTTATATATTGGAATTGTTGCCTACAAATAATTGTACTTTCTGGGATCAGAGATACCTTTTCTGGTAGTAATGGCATGTCGAAGCACATGTTAATGCTATAGATTCTGCATTGCCTCCAAAAACTAATTCAAGATGTTACCATTGAAATATGAAGTCATGATGGATTTACAGATGGATTAAAGCTCAGAATGCTGCGTTTGAAATCACCCAGATTTTTCATAGTAGATGCAAAACAATTCTTGAATGGGTACAGATGTGTTTGGTTCTCAGTCTCTCCATGGTAAGAGGGTGCATCATAAATAAAATTATTTGGAATATTTTTTTAAAAAAAATATGTTTGAAGGATGTACATTCTAACTGACAGATTCAGCTCAAATGTTTTAAGGTCTACATTTCTAATCTAATAAATGTAAGCAACTAACTGCTATGTTTTGAGAGTTCACTTTACGATTATGACAGGTGAACTGTGAGGATTGCAGCTGGCCTCAAAAACTGGTCTTGGGTGGGAGTGGGGAGTTGACATTGAGCCCATGTATTTTTTTTCTTCAAAGAGAGAGAAGGACTTGAAAGGGGAAATGTCAATATAACTTTTAGATTCCTTTTTTAATCATACAACTTAAGTAAAGTATTATGGAAAACTATCCAGCCAAACAGGTCTTTCAAACTACTTGGGGGGAGGGGAGGGGGCACTTGTTTAGACGAACATGAAAACAAGAACAGCTCAAGAACTCTCTCAAGTTTATTCTGATGGCTTCTGAGGGAGTTCCTGCACTTCACCAGGATTGGCTCTTTCCAAAGCATTTGTCTTTCCAGAAGGCTGCCTCCCCCACCCACCCCCACCTCAGTTTCTCCTCTTTTCTCAATTGTTTTTCCCCACTGTCTTCTGCTCTTACAGCTGCGGATGGAGTACCTGTCTCTGATGCATGCCATCATGAGGACCACCCCATACCTACAGCATAAACACCGTTTAACCGACCTGCAGGGGACCTTGCAGCGCATCATGGCGGAAGCAGAGGACAGCCAGCAGTGCCAGATGGACAAAATGATAATCCAAGAGATTTATAAAGAGTTTCCAGAGATAGCTCCCGGAGCCAGCTAATTGATCGAAGGGAAGAAATAGTGTGGAATAAAAAAAAAAAAACCTCTTGTGGCTATGTCTTTCCCATCCTTTCCACTAGAGCTCCTGCCTTATAAGTCCTGCAGGGGAGCCCTGGAGTTTCAAGGGAGTATTAAAAGGCCCAACAAAGGAAGTTTCCACATAGATGCCCACCAGCGTGAAGTGCATTAAAAAAGGGCCTTTCTGGGTCTGTGACTGGGGTTGGGGGAGACCTCACAGATTAGAGGGGGATGTGGCTTTTTAGCGCCATCGGCATGATTTGACTGAAAGCAGGAGAATATTATTATTATTATCTCCCCGGTGATTTTTGCACTAAAAAAAAAGGGACAAGGGTGATTTAAATAACTTTACGCTGTCCTTAAGCAAGAAGTCTCCATCATAATTATCTGCTTCTTCACACATTAGGTATCATGCAGCTAGTTACAAAATGGAGTAAGCCAATGATCTGAACAACATATGCTTCAGTAATTTCGTGTCCGCAACATCTAGTGCAAAGTTGCTACACTGCTAGTGATGAGTGGGGGAAATGACTTGTTTCTCCCAATGTGCCCAGTGAGTTTTCTGATCCATGTATACCTGGATATGGGTTCAACATGCCAAGCTCCATTCATGACCCTGATCCAAGCAAGCGCCCGCTTGTCTTAAATGCTTAATCCAGTGGTGTTTACATTTGAGTTTCTTGCACGCCGAACAAGGACAAGAATACTGATTGTCCAGACACTGCAGCAAGAGATCCTTCAAACAGCCTGCCACTTAGACTCACCGTTAAGGCGTACCCTCTTTGAAAAACACTGCTTCTTTCCTGGTATGTGCTAGTATTTTTGCCTCTGGCACTGCACGTATGAGCACGGTGTCTGTAAGTGGCAACGCACAGTGCGTGATCAGCCTGCGGGTGTTTTTTGCCTTGAGCTTAGTAGCAATTGGTTCTGCCTAGCTTTACCTTTTTTTATGTTCAAAAAGCTACCTGAGCCTGATGTCTGCTACTGCTGCTCCTTAATATGCACAAGTTGGGAGGTACCTAATTCCTCCAGATCTGCTGCAAAGTAGATTTGCCCCCTTTCCCATTGAGAGCCTTTGATGGACTGGGGCTGTGATATCTCAATAAACATGCATGCTGCCACAGCTCTTTATAGTGGGTAAATAAGAGCTTTGCAACCATTGCTGTAGCAGTCGCCTGAATTTGAACTGGAAACATTTGGATAACCTCTATAAATCTAATGGATGCAGAAATAAATTTGAAACAGTTCCTTAGGATAGGGCATCTATTTGACAGCAGTGTCCATCTAGGGAGCCTCTGTCATTTTCTGTCTTTCAAGTAGAGAATCAATACATGTGCCATCCAAAATAAACAAGCAGATATATATATATATATATATATCCCTTGTGAATGTTGAAAAGGACTTGTATTTTCATAGAATCAAATTCCTTGTGAATGTTGAAAGGGAATTGTATTTTCGTAGAAGCAAATAAATGTAGTCCATAGAGAAAAACATTTCCTCATTCTTGTCTCATTTGAGAGCCTTTCTGTGTTGCAGGGTGTTGTGTGTGTGTGCATTATGAATGGCTACATTCCACTACAGTGCTACCACCTGGCTAGCCTAATGCATCGGCATTGTGGATTCAGACTTTTATTTGGACCTTCACGTAGCAAAAGGAAAACAAAAGTGCTATTTATTCAGATGCATGCCATCCTCTTACTCTCCCTTTCATGTCCATCCTGTTTAAAAGTATGTTGTGCCATGTAGCTATATTTTTAAGCCACCTAAAACCACAGAATGGGAGTTTGGCATAGAATTCTTGGACTTAAACAGAAATGTGGGATGGCAAAATTTAAGAAGAGCTGGCCTTGTAAGAAGTTTCACACAAACACTGTTTATTTTGGGGGCAGCTCTCTTTGTGAACCGAGACTGCAGCCTAGACTTATTTCATCCTAGGAAAAGAAAACTTTGTGGTAATCCCCTCTTTGTTCTCTTCTTCCCATCCCAGCAATGTTTGTACAAGAAGGAGCGAAACAGTGAAGGGCCAGTTTGTCACTGGGTTAGAATTCTGATCCAGAAATAACAATCTGAAGATTCATTCAGCATGGCCTGGGCAAAAATGAGCGTGGAATAGCAATGTTCTACAGGACAATTCAACTGGGTTGGAAAACTGAATGCAAAAACTCATGGAAATGTTGTGCAGGGTTTTTTTAAAAAAACATTGAATATCCAGGCAAAAATGTGATGTGTTTTGAACTTGCACTTCAAAACATATTATCAATGTAGACGATGAAATAGATTTGCCCCATGTTGTGTGGCTATATAATTGGTGGTAGCAAAGCAATAATTTTTGAGTGTGGAAGATAAGGCTGATTTCCATGTGGTTTTCCATCTTTCTAAATGTACTCTTGAAAACACCAAGCAGTTTGGCAGGTATAAAATGGGTGAATGCAGCAAGAAAACCACCCACTCTTTGAAATTGATGGCTTATATTTGATGCATCATATATATATAGCTAAAGATGACAGCTTATTTATTTATATAATGGATTTTTAGGGCTCTCCAGCGCAATCAGTGTGATTTTAGACAGTGTGTAGCAATCAAGTCAGAAAAGATCTGTTACCAAATGTGAGTTTGTGCGTCGTTATGTCAGTTGTGGACTCCTGGCAACAGCCTCGATTAGTCCTTGCAATTTCATGGCAAGATTTTTCTCAGTGGTTTGTCGTTGGCTGCTTCCTTGGGCTAAAAGAGAGTAACTGGCCTAAAGTCATCCAGCTGGCTTTGTGCTTGCTCACAGTTTCCCAGTGTCTACCTTTAATGCCTTAACCACTTGTTAAGTGATTGTTCAAGTGAACAAACTTCTTCACTTTTACATTTTTAGGACAGCAATATACCAAGATCATATGAGTAGCATAATGTTTCCTGAATGCTATTTTGTTCCAGTCCAAAGAATTCCTCATTTCCTTTGCACAGATTCAATGTATGCAAGGAAGGAATTGCCATGAATCAAACTAATGACCTATCCAGTGTTTTGCCTGGCAGAAATTAATCTAGATCCTTGTGATTAGATCTTCAAGAGGTTATTGTACTAATGAAGTACTCCGTTCCTTGCCTTTCCTCCCAAATTTATTTGGACATACTGAGGACAATCAATCTCAACATGAACTAATGCTGAAGTAAAGCTATAAGTACACCTGTTGCCTTTGAATTTGGGTTGCTCAAAATATAATATTTCAAGCATTTGCCTTCCAGACCAATTCTTCCATTGCTGTTGTGCCAGTTCTTCCATTTAAGAAATTGGTTCACAATGTTAGCAGCTACTACTGAGTATGAAGATCTCTGGCAGGATCAAGATAGGGGTAATGTCCTTGGTCTACTTGACTTCTCACCAGCTTTTGATACTGCCAGCCATGGTATCTTTGTGAAGCAGCTTCAGGGGCCGGGAGTGGGAGGGCACAGTATTGTCCTGGTTTAGTTCCTTCCTCCAAGGCTGTTGCCAGTGGGTATTGATCAGGAGCAAAAGACCTGCAGGGGTCAGTGCTTCCTCCACTCCTGCATGAAAACTCTGGTTGAGATCATCCTGGGGTGAGATATTTCTACACTGACAATATTCAGTTGCACATCTCTACAAATGATGAGTTAAGTGATACTACAGTATCTACTCCACTTGGATTCAAGTCAATGCACATGCACAGAGTATAGTAGTACACTCTGTGCCTGAAGGCTGTTGAGGTATGGATGAGGAGCAAAGAGTAAAACAACCTAGCAAGACAGAATGGCTTTTGAGTGTTGAAGCTCTTTGGCTCATGGGGAATTACCATCCTTGGTCATGGATGGGGTTGCACTGCCTCAGACTGGTGACTGTGCATAATCTGGGGCTTCTCCTGGACTCCAACTCCTGCTGGAGGAACAGGTGGCAGTCATAGCCAGGAAGGCTTTTGCACAACCGTGTATAGTGCACACATTCCTTCTCATAGTCACCCTCACTGTGGCTATACCCCCCCATTTACATGGGGCTGCTTTTGAAGAGTATCCAGATGGCTCAAATGTTGGCTTAAAATGCAGTGGCTCACATCGTATTGCCAAAGCCCAAATTTGTGTATGTGATGCCTCTTGAAAGAGCTGCACTGATTGCCATTTTGCTTCTGGGTGCAATTCAAGCCACTGGTTCAAGCCATCTTTAAAGCCCTGCATGTCTTGGGGCCAGGTTATTTGAAGGACAGCCTTGCCCCAGTTGCGGTTACCCAGCCCACTAGAGTGCAGGACATGTTGTGGATCCCATCTATTAAGGAAAAACATTTCTGGGTCCAAGAAGAAAGGTTTCTCTAGTAGCTCTCTCCCTATGAAACATTCTCCTAGACATAAGATTGGTCCCCATTTTGTTACTTTTTCAAATGGTCCTGAAGACATGGTCAGTGGGCTTGGGGACCCTGGGTTGAAACAGAGCCAATCAAATGGCTTGTTTGATGTTGTTTGACATCATGGGGAGGGGAGAAGATGAGGCATTGGGGTTTTAAACTTTTCATTGGTGTATGCCACCCAGAATCACCCAGAGTTTGGGGCAGTATAAATTTGTTTAATAAATAAAATACTGAACGGCTAGCAACTACTATCTTTTCCTTTCCCCCACCTTTATTCTCTTTTAGCACTCAAAATTGGCTCAGACCTGCAATGCTTGTCTGCCGACCATGGTGCCAGTATGTCTGTGAAGCATTTTCAACAAGTTGAGAAAGAACTAATATATTGCCGAAGTGCCTGATAAGGCTCCTCCACGATATTGTACAGGAGAATGAAAAGCTTTAGCCAAGTACTTATATATTGATAAGCGTCTTCGTAACTGTTAGAAAGCAAAAAAGACAACTTGCCAAACAATTCGATAGGAATAGAGCAGGCCCAGCATTTCATGAGATGTTAACCCTTGAAATGGCTCAATGAATTTCCTACAGGAAACCTAAATACTGTCCATATAAAGGTGCCTTTATATATTTCTGTATGAATGGATTGTGTGTTTTCAGCCCCCATTGAGCCCACAGATGTGCAATTTAGTCATTTTATGTAATTTGATTTTAGCTATTTGAGGAAGTTCAAACAAGAAGCAGAACAATGAGTACCAACTCTACCTCTATTGTAAGGTTACATTAACAAAATCGACAATAGCAATGCAAGATTGAAACTACGGGAAGTCCCTTCTGAAATGCTTCCTACACCTTCTCTCCTTTCTGTGGGCAGAGATACCTTTTATGTGCTGGTTGTCCAGCCTACAGCTCTTCCTCCTGTCTCCCAAGGTCATTCTCACACATACCATTACACCTTGATTTCCCTTTTTGTCATTGCAAAATTTGTACCTTTTTTATATTTGGGTATTTCCTAAAGTGCTAAATGAGCATAGATAACAATTATTCTAATGTACAAAATGAAGGGATTTTGTCTGAAAGCAGTTTGTCACTTTTAAATTTTTGATTCATTAGTAGTCAACAGACAAGCCTTGCTCTATGTTATCCGAGTCTCCAGAACAATTTGTACTTGGATTGACATTTATAGAGGAGTCGGTTACCTTTTCTCAAGGATGTATATGAATAGTCCTCAGCAAGCATTTGTTTCATTTGTTTGTATTCAAAGTTTGGGCTCTTGACACTTAGCAACCACATGGGCTTTTCAACTTCCCTCCCCTCATCTCTGGCTTTTTATCCCCCTTGATTCTCCAGCGCCTTCTGACCTTTGCCTTCTTGCTCCTTTTGCTGGTATGCCTGGCCTGACTCTTTTCCAAGCAGTTGCTGGTCACACGAGGCTTTCTTCCCCAGATCACACATGGTGGTTTCCTCACGAGGAAAATGGCCACCCAAAGCCAGCAGCCGCCTCATAAAGTACCAGGCCAGGCATACCTCAGCAGCAAAAGCAAAAGACAGTAAACGTCAATTGGGGCAGCAGAGCACAGGGTGGCAGGGGCCTCAGATATGATGTTTGAGGCAACTTTGGCTGAAACTGAAGTGGGGCAGCTGTGGCTTTGTGCCACATTGTGTTTTACACTGTGAAGGGCTTTGTGCTGCAACTTAGGAGCTTCTGAAGCCCAGAGCCATGATCTTCCAAGAAGCTCCTTTGTGGCCAGTGGTGGGATTCAATTTTTTTTACTACCAGTTCTGTGGGCGTGGCTTGGTGGGTGTGGCATGGCTTGGTGGGTGTGGCAGGGGAAGGATACTGTAAAATCTCCATTCCCTGCCCTCTCCCCTAACCTGCTTGCCAGCTCCATTCTCCTGTGCAGGGCAACAAAAGAAGACCCAGCCAATCAGCTGGGAGGCAGAAAATAGATGGGGACGGGGCCAGTCAGAGTGGTATTTGTGGGTTCTCTAAACTACTCAAAATTCATGCTACCGGTTCTCCAGAACTGGTCAGAACCTGCTGAATGCCACCTCTGCTTTGTGTCATGTTTCTGGGCCAGCCTGGGGCTGCTGAGGTTTCCAAGAGCAGCCATAGATTTGTGGTGTGGCTTAGGAGCTTCTTGTAGCCCCTGAGCCAGGGTGCACTTGCTACAATGTGGCAAGCAGTCCCAGAGCCCCGGTTGTGGGGCTGTTTGCCACCTCACAAGGCATAGTCCTGGGTGACCACATGGACAGAGATGGGGGAGAGAGAATAGGCAGTTGGGGGGAAATTGAGGGGAGGCAATTCCTTACGTTGGAAGATCTGACGCTCGGGCTCGGAGAACCAAATATAGAATGGCTTGGATAGGTATGGGTCCTTGGATAACAACCGCATCACTTAGTGACAGGAATTCTGATCCCAATTGCTCTAGCCTCATCTATCATCACCTCTAGTCCTGGTTCCAGTGTAAATCATTGACACTGATTTGTATTTTTCCTCCCTAAATTGTATAGTGGTGTTTTTTAAAAAAGTAATTATCAGGATCCAAATTGCTTCTGAGGTAGAATTAATAACTAAAAGCTGCCTTTTTTTCTGTTACATTTGTAAAACCTCTTCAGCGCTGAACTGTGTTCAGATTCATTAATATTGCTTAATGAAGGGGCTTTGATTTCTACAAGTTGCCTGGCAGAATTTTAGATAATTGTTTTTAACATAATATATTTACATTTTTAACTTTTTAGCAGTTTATCTTTTTAATGTAATATATCAAATCTGATTCTTTTTTTAAAAAAAGAACACTTGTTTTCAAGAACTATTTCTGCTAGAAGATCTTCTAATATACATCCATATATCAGAAGATATAAATATATATATTCCCTCTGAGTCTGAAAATCGTTAAACCAATTAATAGACCTTAAGGTACAATCAGTCTCTGGAAAAAAAAAGTTGGTCACAATCCCTTGGTTCCTTTTTCTCACTGAAATTGCTGCACATTTTGGAGCTGGTGGGTTTTTTTCTGAAGCTCACCCATCACCCAGCATTTCAGACAAAGGCAAAGCTTGCCTGTTATTAGGAAAAAGCGAGTGCTGAATATAAAAAGATGGGAATGGAAGGGGTAATCAGAGCTATCGCTATTATCCCAGCTGGCAGTTCCAAATGTCCTGCCTGCCTTTTAGAAAGGAAAGCAAGAAGCAACCACGAACTTATACTCCCATCCACTTACAAGCCTCACACCAGCTTGGTTACTTTCCTCTAACATGTCTTTGTTTCACAGTGCCACAACGACAAAATGCTTCTTTTGTAATACCTTCCTGTTCCTACATAGTTAGCTTTCCTCCATGTTTCTCAGCTCATAGCTTTTCCTAGATTTTCTAACAGTATTCTCTGCCTTGTTTCGTAGATTAGCCAATTGTCCAGTCACGGATCTTTTTATTTTATTTTATGAAGGACTTTGACTGTATACTGTTTTCTGATGCCTAAAACTAAATCTTAATAAGGCTATAAGCTCCTGTTATTCTTAGAAAGATACTGAACTAGCTTTATGTCATGAGAACATTGTCATTCATCTCAAATGCTAAAAAATATTGCTGTCTCCTTTCCAACCCCAAGTAAAGAATTTGTAGTATTTGTGCTATTTCACTCCTCCCTAAGATCTAGGATAGTTGAAGATACTGTTGTAATATATTGTATATGGCTGTTATTTTCCCTGGAGGCGATAAATCAAATTAAAAATCAAGGCTCTGCATTCATATAAGCCAAATCGTGCATGGCAAGGACACCAAGAATCCATATTAACATTCCTCTTCTTCACTTCCTCTTGTTTTGGATTTATCACAGAAGGACTTTGGATCTGCGTTTTATCACACGGAAATACTACGAATGCTCCTGGGTGTGGAGGTGAAAGCCACAAGGAGCAACTTATCTTTTTTTAAGAAGTATTCTCCTAAGACTAGGCTACTAAATCTTCTTCACAACAGCTGGAAATTCTGCCCAACCTCAGCTCCTGATGGCAATAAACATCAGTTTCAAGGCAGCTCATATGATGCAGAACTTATAATTATCTTGCAAGTATAGACTCTGAGCTGCTTGAAGTAAATATTCCTGCTTCTTTCTAGGATATATCCAGCTTAATCCTAAAATAGAATTAATCTGAAGCAACTGGAGTGAACAGTTATTGATCTGTCCAGAACTTGGGGAGAGGGAGGGGGATGCAGGGAAGAGAAGTAAATTGGAATAGGCCAGTAGACAGTGTTACCAAACATGTTGGTTTCATTTTAAAAAAAGTTTTACCCACACTTGTCCCTAAGGATACAGCACAACCAAACACACCATTTTCCATCACTCTTCCCATATGTATACTGTATTTATAATCTGTGAGTTTCTGTATCTGGTCCCTACAGCTTTAAGGCTTGTAGAAATCATGTGCTTGTCTTTCAAAACTGCAGTCAGGAAGCAGGTTTATAGAAAATATCCCCAAAATCATAGTTCTTGGAAAAGTATGAATCATCTATACCTTTCAAATAGAGTAGATCGGTGATTCCCCCTACTCTCAGCCAACCTGCCGTGACACTGCAAGGACCACAATGCAGAGATGTACATTGACTTGAATACAAGTGGAGTGTTTTCCTGAAGGTCATATGAATGAAATGTAAAGATTTTGCACAATTCAAATTCAGTGAGCTGAACACAGCTATGATCTCTCTCTAAGTATGGAAGTTTGGAGCCAGTTTGCTATCCAAAGTGTTTTACCTTGATGAAATGCTATCCATTTACATGAACAGTAAGCCCTCTTTTCCCATTTTCACTGGATAATGTCAAAGTAATCAAGGGTTGCCCCCAACTTTTGGGACATCAGGGACCATGGAGAGAAGTTTTCCTTTGGACCAGAGGGAGTGTGGTTTCATGTGCTGCCTACATCCTGTGGAAGGGGCTTCGCTTGTTTGTGCAGGTCAGTTTCTGACCTGCCATGGACCCCTGCTGGTCCACAGATCAAAGGTTGAGGACCCGGGTATAGATGAATGAAGCAGAATGCTTGGACTTCTTGTTGGCCAACAGAATGGATAATAGGATAAGAATACTGTACATTGTGAAGGGACATTGACTATTGAAAAGTCATTCTGAGTTTTAATGGTTTCGGCTCACAATTCTGTCAAGCAAACAAAACAAAAATTGCTTCCTCCAGCCTTGATTGACTGATTGATTGATTGATGCAATGGCTCAGTGGTTAGAATGTAGTATTGCAGGCTAATTTTGCCGACTGCCAGCAGTTTGATCCTTACCGGTTCAAGATTGACTCAGCCTTCCATCCTTTCAGGGTCAGTAAAATGAGGACTCAGATAGTTGGGGTCAATATTTTGACTCTGGAAAACTGCTTAGAGAGGACTAAGCACTGTGAAGCGCTATAGAAGTCTAAGTGCTATTGCTATTAGGTGTCATCAAATCAGTGTCAGCTTTTAGCAAACCACATAGATACATTTTCTTTGACCCCAAGCTACTCCTTCAGTTCTTCCAATGGAAAAGCCAGCGCTGCTCCAATATAGGCCAATCACTTTGCTGCTGGCTGTCTTCTTCTCTTGCTCTCACTTTTTCCAGCATCATAGTTTTCTCAAGAGGGCAAGTTCTTCACCTAATATGGTCAAAATATAGTAATTTGAGCCTGGTTAATGTGTGCCTTAAATGAGACCCATCTCCCCCTCTTATCCATCTGCAAACAGCAGCATTATTTATAAAACTGTGTGATTAATCAAATGACCACTTCTTTTCGGCAACATCATCATAATAGTGTGGCTTTTTAAAAAAAATAGAAACATTTTTGTCATAATTGCTGATGTTTACAGTTCAGAGGACAAATAGAGTTGAATAAAAGGAGACCAGTGGACTGCACATGCATCTTAATATAGATAAATATTAGATTTTTTTAATTCACTTTTTTCCAATTCAAGTGGTTTGATAGACAGGGGTTGGTCATGCACAACAGCCTTCACAGTCTCATTTGTTCCATAAAAAGCAGTCATTTTCTCCAACTCTCTAACCTGATACAATGAGAAACCAAATAATATATCTGTAATGACAAACGTTTGCCTGACAGTGGGAAAAAAAATCTTCATATAGGGCTGTCAGGTGCCTTGCTTTTTAAAACCAAATGGATCCAAATTGGTAATTTTTCCCATCTTAAGAAATGCTGCTGCATTACTGTACATCCTTTCCAGAATTCAAATTAAGGCAGTATCTTTTGTAGCCACCTTAAAGCGGAGTTGTTGTTTTTTACTGAACTTCCAAGAAGTATGCACCAGACATGATGGTTAAAACAGAAGATAAGTGGCAGGAGATGGAATATGTCTGTACCAGTTTAGTTGTATTTTGAATGTCTTCTTCTTTCCATGAGCTTTTGAGAGAGACTGATACTCCATGGAATTTGTATAGCTAGAGTTTTTAACATTTTGGCTGTGATACACTATGGAAATGACATTTTAGTCCAGCCTGAACCTTGTCATATTTAGTCCATATAGTTATATGAACCCAGCATATTTGATTAATTGAATAAGCATAATTAAGAAATGTAAGTCATAGCACAAACAAAACTATTATCTGCAAATATAACCTGCCTCAAAAATGGCTAGAGCAGCAATTACAAATGAGATAAAATCTAAAAAAAACCATGGATAACTCTAAAGTGATATGCTATTAAGTGCTTCTACAATCAATGTTCCATCAATTTTGTAAACTTATAAAGTCAGTTATATGAATGTGCACACACCCATCTCACACTTTAAAACAGAGCAACAATTGCCAGTGGCAGAGAAGGTTGACAGATCCTTGAGATTTGGAGTCTTTTTCCTTTCTCAAGAGAACAAGACTTCTGCTGATCATAATGTTGCTTCATGTGACTGACAGCAAACAGATGTTTTTCATCTTTACCATCAGCTACCTAATAACATAAAACTCATTCTGCAAATCAAAATGTTCCCTAGATAAGCAGACCATAGTATTGTTGATGCCATGCTACCGACAAGAAGTTGAAAGCTACACTTAGTTTTAAAGTAATAGCCAAGGCCTATTTGACACTTGAAAGTTTAAGAAATTTAAGAAATATCTATACCTTTCAAGAGTAGAGCACTAAATGTTAAATAGTTGTTTCAAGTAGGCAGGGATGAAGAATATTTCAGTTTGAAAATGACTGATTTTTAAAAGTAGAGATTTTTAGTTAGTGCTTTCAAGTCAATGTTGTCATATGGCAACTATCTGGACCACATCCTGCATTTTTCTTGGCAAGATTTCAGAAGTGGTTTAACATGCCTCCTTCTCTGGACTGAGAGAGTGACTGGTCCAAGGTCACCTAGATAGCCTTCAGCCTAAGGCAAGACTAGAACTCACGGTCTCCCAATTTCTCACTTGATGCCTTAACCACTTCACCAAACTGATTCTCTCTACATATAGATGAAACTATTACATTAATTCAACTACAGCTTGCTATTTTTGTTTGTTCTACACTGCCTATCTCATCTAAGTGACTGGGTGGTTTACAACCAGGGGTGGGATTCAAAATTTTAACAACCAGTTCTGTGGGCATTACTTAGGTGGTGGGCGTGGCTTGGTGGTCATGTGACTGGGTGGACATGGCTTGGTGGTCATGTTATTGGCTGGGTGTGGCCAACTCAATATCACTCACATCAAGGCACCATCTCCTCGCCTGGCCTCTCATGACTGTGGGGATGCTGCAACAGTTGTAAGTGTGAAAAAGGGTCATAAGTCAGTTTTTTCAGTGCCATTGTAACTTTAAATGGTCACTCCACACAAGCAAAGTACCAGCAAAAGAGGGAAAGAAAACTCCAGAGAGGTTCCTGAGACAGGAAGTCTAGTCCTGCCAAGAATGTAAAAAGGGTTAACGGAGGGGCAGCTTTTGTAAGCAACACCAGAATGTTTCCTTCCTGCCTCCCTTACAGGATTAGGCCAGTAATTTCTTCTAACAGCCAGTTCTCCAAACTGCTTAGAATGTTAACAACTGGTTCTAGAGAATAGGTACGAACTGGTAGAATCCCACCCCTGTTTACAACAGCAACATTTTGTCATTGATATGACTAGTGAGGGTAATGATTGGGAAGCTGTAACCTTCTGTTTTTTGGATTACAAAGCTATCTGGTATGGTTTTGTAAGTGCTCAGTATTTCTCACTATTGGGTACATGGTCTGAAAGCTGAAGTTCTGGAAAGCCACAGCTCCCTCACCCTACATGCCACTCTCCAATCTTATCAAAGATAATTTTGATTTTCATTACCTATGTTCATCATTTCTCCTGAACATCAGTCTGCCTTCTATTTGTATCAGCTCTTCCTTAGCATGCCTATGGCATAGTTTCTGAATTCCCATTTCACATTTTTCTTAGCTAATTCTTCCCAACTCCTAATTATCTATTCTGTCCTGCTTTTCTGATCATCACTTAGCAGTAAGGTCTGTTCCTTGTCTATCATCATGTAATTGCTTCATTTCTGCAAGTAGCTAGCCGTAAGCAAGGCACAAGGCACTGCAAGCTAAATAAAACCTAGTTAACATTTGTTTTATTATCAGCTGCTGAGGTTGGGGGTAATTGTTGGACATCTTTAACCTTATTTCCATTCAGTCAGACTATGCCAGAACTTATTTCCATCACGTTCTACTTGGGAAGTCGTTTCTGCAGATTAGTTTTCTCTCCTCTTGGTTGAAATAATGAAAGCAGCTCCTGTCCCTCATTTGAAAAGTTCCAGTAGACTTCTGTTCTTCTGAATGACCTGCTGTTTAAACAGGTGCTAAACTTTGTGTGGTGTTAATTGGTTGGCCTTTGGCAGAGCAATCTCTATCAGGGTCCTATAATTGGATTTTTGTAAGTTGGCAAGATCACCCCATTATTCAAACGTGGAAATCTAAATGCAAAGGAATAGTGACAACTAGGATTAAATAGACTGCAGACCTGTTAAATATTATCTCACTTGAGCAAATAATTAGATTTTACTGCCACTGCGGCAAAGTTGAAAGCTTGCCTGATTTTGTAGTGTTCACATGCCACTCAGAAGAAGGCTTGCTTTCTTCCCTGTCTGTGACCATGATAGAGAATTAACTTGCAAAGCCTTTTTACATGATTGGGTGTCTGCAATAATAGCCAGCCTTAAACTGAACAATCCCAATTTTGCAGACAATGAGCATCTGAGAGTTGCCTTTCCACAGTCGTAATGGGGACAATAAACCTTTGCTTGGAATTCTCTTATAAGCTCAGCTTCTATTAAATCATTGTAACAGCATCTGATTAGCCAGCTGAGCACTGGCTCATGCCATCCACATGCCATAACCAGGGGTGGTCAGGGCTGTACCACTGGAAGCCATCATTGGAACTGGCAATGGAATATTAACCCTCTCATGCACAGCAGAATCCAATTTCATCAGCTGCCTTAGCCGAGGAGAGTCAGGAATGTTGAGGTTATAAAAAAAAGATCCAGGAATCAGTGCCTAAGGCTTAGCATATCTAAAGTCTCTTCTGATTTTCTGTTATTTAGCTGCAGGTGTAATGTTTCTCATTCTGGTGCCCTTTAAAGAGCTACAGCTTCCATCACCATCAACAAGAAAGATGGTTAGATTTGTAACTTAGCATATTTGGAAGAGCCATACGGGAAAAGAAAATTTTGACTGGTTCCATTCAAATGAGGGAGAAAGGAAGAAATCACTTTTTGGTCTATAGTTTTATATTCTTCTTCGATTCCTTACTGACCATCTAAACCAGGGGTGTCAAACTTGCACTGTCATGGCATTGTCACGTGATGTATGATGATTCCCCCCCCCTTTGCTAAACCAGGCATGGGTGTGGCCAGCTCACGATGCATCTGGCCCGCAGGCCAGGAGTTTGACAGCCCTGATCTAAACCATGTTCCATTGAATACATTGGAGGCATCAATGTTAGAAGCCTATAGGCAAATATGTTTGTTTTTAAAATATGCAGTGAATTATTCAAGGAGAGCTAATGTGGTGCAGTGTTTAAGGCACCAGGCTAGAAACCAGGAGAATGTAAGTTCTAGTCCCTCCTTAGACCTGAAAGCTGGCTGGGTGAGTTTGGGCTAGTCAACTTCTCTCTCTCAGCCCACAACATTCAGCAATAAGTTGTTCAGTCAATTCCTGTTTCAACCAATGGATCAACACTTGATCTGGGGGTGAGAGTGGGGGAACAGATCTAGCACTTGTGACAAAACATTGGGGTGGGGGGAAACAGTGAATTAGTTATACCTATTCCTAATATATTTCCAAATAGTCTATTTCATTGAACAATTAAAAGTTTAGTCTGTTAAGTCAGAAGTGAATGAAAAATCTCTTGATTTCTATGATCACTTTTTTCTCTTAATTAAACTGATTAAAAATCCAAGTTGTGCAATTCTGTAACTCAGCTGTGGGTTGGAGCCATTTAGGACAATATTATACATTGTTTCTAAACCTTGATTGAGCATATACGGTGAAGAACACCTTCTGATTGCTCCAACCCAGCAACCTCCCCACAAGGATCTGAATTGCCAAATGGAAAATCCAAAACTCAAAGATGTTGTCAGTCACCATACCACCAGGAATGTTTCTGAAAAGGTGGCTTCAAAACCTGTTTTATGTTGACTAGATATTTAAGGATTCCAGAGTAAGTTCTGCTGTGATCAACAGACTTGCCCTTAAATTTGAAGTACCCAACTACCTTCAGGTAACAGATTCCCCACCAGTAATTTAAAAATGCTGCGCAAGTCTTATAAAACCAGAATCACTGTTCAGAAGTGGAACACTTCATAAATGAAATAGATTTCCCAAATGCTTGATTCATTTAACAATGGCTCAGGAAACACAGCGTCTTTTATTCAATTGATTTTTCTTCAATGCTTTTTTATTGTAGTTTTGTTGCTGGCACCTAGCAAATGAGCTGTTAGTGCTGTTGCAAAAGAGCAGTGAAATTCCATATTAGGAACCAGAGTGAAAGAAGGAGGTGTGTTCATACTGCAATTTGTCTGACAGGCCTTTTCCAAGAAATACCTGATGTCACTGAATCCTGAGCTCAGAATAATACATAAATTAGCCCCCTTGAACAGGACTCAGCAGATGCGGTGATTAACCAAGATCAGCTCCTGTAGGAGCAAGGGGAGAAAATGGATGAAACTGGTCTCCACTGGCCTTGAGGGAATGGGCAATTCTTCCAGAACAAGCTCCTGAGTTTTAAAGTTGAAATTTAATTCTTGTAACACGTGAATATTGCTCCTGGAAAATTAAAAGGAAGAAAGCTCTTCATAGTGCCATATGGATATGAAAGAACCTAGGCTGGTGTTGTAGCTAATAAAATATAGATGTAATTCCAGCTTTTATTTGTTTATTTCTTTATTAGACTTGCATCTGTCTAGCCATTCGATTAGACTTGCATGCCATCCATCTCCCCTAGATGTGCAAGTACAACGGGTAATAAAAAAAATCATTTTCTAACCAATGCATTTATGACAAAATTTTGTATGCCTAACAAAAATGCACACAAGAATGAGAGTAATGCTTTTGTAGCTGTACAAGAACTTTATCAGAATGAGACAGCAGTTACCAGTGAGAGATATGTATGTATGTATGTATGTATGTATGTATGTATGCATGTATGTATGTATGTGTTGTAACTCGGAGGTTTGAGCCTGCTCTGTTAGAGGACACGGACTTGGATAATGATGAAGAGGAGGATTTGGCTCTGAGTTTTGAGCCTGCTTTGTTAGAGGATTTGGAATTGCCTTCCTCCCCAGGACTTTCCTCTTCGGCAAGACCTTCCTCCCTGGTTGTGCCTCAGGTGTTGGCAGATAACCAGGAGACGTATCAGAGCCTCTGGCTGAGGAATGTTGGTTTGATGCGAGGCAAAGACGCAGGCAAAAGCGTGAGATGCAATGCAGAAAGAAAGGACAAATCAGAGACTGAGATGAGAGACTGACACGCCCCACAGGGAATAAAAGTGGGTGTGTTAGCTCTGGGTTCTTGTTCGGGACAACGTGTTATTTAGTGAGAGAAGCTTCAGAATTATCCTGTATGTGGGGACAGCTTGTGATTTATGTTCCTGTTTCCTTATCGGACTTGGCAGACAGCTTGCGTGAGACTGCCAAAAATGTTGTCGGCTTAAAGAATTTAACCCTGTAATTACCGGACTTGCCTGCTTATTTGTGTTTCAGTTGGAAATTTGGACTTATTACTTTGTTTGTCCAGGTGAGACATAACATACATGTATGTATGTATGTATGTATGTATGTATGTATGTATGTCTCTCCCTCCTTGCCTCCCTGCCTGCCTCCCTCCCTCTGTGTGTGTGTGTGTGTGTGTGTGTGTGAGAGAGAGAGAGAGAGAGAGAGAAAGAGAGGGAGGGAAGGAGGGAGGGAGATGTATTCAACCATTTCACTTAACAATCTAGTTATTGGAATAGAATTCAGTTGGCTAAATGAGGAAAGGGTGTACCAGTTGCAAGCATATTCTTCACATACACCACACGGATGGATGGACAGACAGATGGACGGATGGACAGAAGGACAGACAGAGTCAAAAGTAGCTGGAGGTTTATTTGTAATGAGATTCCAAACAGTTAATTTCTTCCCCCTTC